>BMAO01030825.1:0-560892 GCA_019973975.1 Trichonephila clavata
TTGTTTTTATTTATGCGACTTGATCGACAGTAAAATCAGATCATGGTCCACAAAATTCATCACGGTAAAGGGCTACATTTACGCCTGTCGTTATCTGTAGCTTTAAGCCCCATGCGAGTGACTGAGCGATTCGACTCAATTCAATTCCAACTTTTAGGGGATTACCCTGGATGTGGTCAAGACCTTCCATCTCTCTTCCCCTTCCACCAACCACACGACAGGACTTGCGGCTCGACGGCTATTTAGAGAGTACCCCCATACCGCAAAGACACTATACATTTACAAACATCCATGGCTTCTCCGGGATTCAAACCCAGACCCAACGGCACAGCAGTCAGCGTCACTAACCACTACACCGGATGGACATCTATAATTATTTTTTTTATTATTCATATAGCTAGAAGCCTGAAGAGCCACAACCGTCTATTCAAAGAACCACATGAGGCTTGCTGGCCACAGTTTGCCGGCCCCTGCACTGGACTATAAATTATGACCAGTATTGTAGGCAAAGGTGCACTGAAAAACGGCATCTCAATTAGAACTGTCTTTAAAGTTCTTTAAGGGTAGAAGTGATGGAAATTCCCTTGAAGGGTAGTTCGTACCTCAGTAGATGATTAGACAAAAACTCTTAAGGCCCGTGAGAAGTCAAAAGACTATGATTAAAGATATATATATATATATATAGGGTGAGTACAAATGATGGACCCTATTTAAAAAATCATATTATCGGAATTGCTGCAGATATAATAAGTGATACATGAATGTAAAAAGACATATGCCAAGTTTTTTTTTCTGTTACAGATATACGATGTATGAAACTCTTGTTACACGACATACTTCTAATCTGTAATTCAGTTCATTCCATATATTTTGTAGTATCACTCTACCAATGGTTCGTAATGATTATTTGTTCGTCATCTGTTTTTTGTTGTGTCAATTGTGAATGCTACTGCGTGAAAAATAAATTTTTTTTCGTAAAATTTTCCATACTGTTTTCTGTGGCATTCCAAATTTACAGGCAGCAACTCTTGTAGACTTCCGTGGACTTCGAATAAAACCCTGCCTCACTTTCTCCATTGATTTTTCGTGACGTTTGGCCAATACCTACTTTTTTTACACAAGCAACCTATTTTCTTAAATTGATGATACCATCTCAGAATGTTCTTATTATCCAATGCCCATGCTTGGCTTCTTGGCCATTTGACGCCGAGAGTGCCAGTACCAACCGCCGTCGTCGTCAGTCGGGTATTCATCAAGTCCAGTGAATTGTAGCATGTGGTTGCTCTCCATTCTGGCATGGCGAAGCAGCGGACAGGCTTTGTGAGCAGACAGGCCAAGCCAGTAGAGGTATACTTCCAAAAAGTCATGTCTGGTGATTAGGCGAAAGCGGGCAACAGCCTCGGCTCTTTCCAGGTGCCTCGGGATAGGACCCACAGTGGTCAGGTTTTCTCATTGCTTTTCAATGTCCTTGGTTTTTCGGGTCACGGCAGTATATTTGTCAATGTATGTGAAAATAATGTTCTTTGCTCTTCTGAGGGTCAAGAGGACTTCCAGTTGAGACGACTCGGCTCGCTACTTGGCTTTTTGGTCGGCTCTCTCACTGCCGAGGATCCCAACTTGACTTGGGATCCACTGTAAAGCCACAGCCCAGCTATATGAGATTAGTTCCGCAATTTTAGTTCGGCACTGAATTGTCTTAAGATTGTCAGTTGGTGTATATCTGCTTAAAGCTAAACTTGCAGCTTGAGAGTCGATGAAGAAGACAACTTTTGCAGGAGGTAAGCCAGCGGCAAGACTAATTGCGTTGTAGCTTCACAGACAGCCGAGACCTCACCATTGTAATTGATGGCGTTTTTTCCTACGGCCTATGAGTCCTCAAATATCCGTCATGTTTGGTTTTCAACCACATTGAATTTGAATGTGCAATTGATCACTGGTGAAACAAAACTTGGTATATTTCTCTTAACATTCATACATCACTTATTGTAATACGTGCAGTAGTTTCCAAAATATGATTTCTTACAACCGGATCCTGGTTTGTACTCACCTCGTGTATATATTGCTCAATTATATAGCTTCTAAACTAACAGAATTTTGTTGAAACTTTCAATAGACATTTATTCTTAAGCAAATCAAATATTTTGCGTTCAGCATGAACAAAAAAGATATAAAGTTTACTAAAGATATTCTTTATTCAAAGACAATAAAAATATTATTTATTCTACAGAACACTTTTCATGAATAAATCTTTCATTTAATTGCTCTAAAATATTTAAAAGAATATATTCAACAAATCCTAATTAGCAATATTATTGTTAAAAAAGAATTTAAATACAATAAAAAATAGACACAGCTCTATTTTTAATTACAACAATATTAATTACTTACAAAATAATAACATTTGTAACTGTCATAATAATTCTGAATTTATAAATGAAAATCATAAAAATGTTATTACAGATGAGTTATATAGTGTAAAAGATAAAATTTGCTTAGAAAATTTGAATAACTTCATGATTTTTAATATTAATTTGGTTTTCAATAACAATAACAATATCAATTTTTGGTAATATCCTAGGAGAGCCCACACCCTTGGCGACAAACCGAAAATAGCGCCAAGCATGAACGAGATGGTACCAAGCGAAACCGACATTGGTGGCAAGTGAATATAGTGGGACTAGGTGGATGCGTAAAGAAAAAATTTTATTAATAATACAGAAGTTAATTAAATATATTATACTCCAATTTTCTCGCTATCATTCACAATCGCATTCATGCAAATCTCTCGACAAAACATAAACCAATCAACAACTGTATTTTTATTTTATTCGTTAACAGCATAATCATTCATACATCTTCCAAACCACATTTTAATTACGCGCAGAATATCATACATACTTAACCTACAATTGAAAAGCTACGAATTATTTTTTATACTTCTGTAAACATCATGCGCATTCACGCCTTTTTTTTGCAATCTCCATTTAAATCCAATCAAAACAACACTCTTTCGTTCGCATAATCCCATTCGTTACTTACATTTAGGAGATTCATAATTCAAAGCAATTATAATCCTTCTTTCATACACTATTCAATAAATTCTTTCTTACCTTTCGCTTTCAACAAAGTAAAAAATTCTAAGGTACACTCCCTTATACACGCAGCCATACTTTCAGCCCGGAGACCAACGCCAAAATGACGAAATTCAAAATGTCCGCCAACCAAATGCCAAAATACGAAAATTTTAAAAACAATAAGGTTTACGGTATCAAAATAGGGCTTCTAATATGGCGCAATTATCGCCAACCAAAATAATTCGCTCCAAGAGTGGATCAAACCCAAATTTTTCTTTCAATAATCTCAGTGACCAACACACAATACAGTGAAAGTGAAAGAAATGAGTTTTTTATACAAAAGTCATGTAATATTATTTGAACAAAATTATATTTAAAAACTGTTTACTTACTATCACAAGCCTCTTCTTTGTCTTTAGAATGCTAAGTTATAAAATGGAAAAATTTCAAATTAATAAACACAGCTTGGTTTTTAAATAAACATGTTGAGTATTCTACAATACAACATTCAGTTTCGAAACTAATAACTAGTTAAAAAAACATTATAGGTCAGTGCTTCTCAAACTTTAAATATTTGCGACCCAATATTTAATCATAAATTTCATCACGCCCCCCTCCATACAATAATTCTGTGTGTGTGTGTGTGTTGAACTCAATAATACTATACTCTGAAGCTAAACCAAGAGTACGACTTTAACTTCTTAAGTGCCACCGTACATAAACGCCTTGCTCATCCAGTGTGTTAATTGCTCCAGACGTATATATACGTCTTTCCAAAGTACGATCTTTTCAGTCCACTACATCCATAAAATTATTCCGAAGACTTTGGAATGCTGTAAAAGAACCATGACAGTGTTTTCGAAGAATTTACTTATATATCAGAGAATTTCCTTATTTGTTCCTTTACTATCCTCCCCCCCATACACCACATACGTACGCTTATGTGCTAAATGATGGCATTGGGGAGTGAATCGCGTAATTTTTAATCGGCATTTAAGGGATTAATTATAAAAAGTACAAATTATCAAGATAAGTGTTAATTTTTGTTTTTAATTTTATATATGAAAGCCTATGGGATCATTGGTAATTATTAAGATTGTTCTTAACTTAGTATTGTTAAATTAATAATAAAATACTTTGCGTAGTACTGATATAATTATAAGTGTATTATATCAGTTTAAATGTGTATTTTATTTTTTATTATGCAGAATGTATTTTATTTGTCTATTTTCAGTTTATTAGTAATTTTTTAAATAATTTTATGTGTTCGACTTTTCAATACGCTCGCGCCCCTTGTATGGTTAGCACGCCCCTAGAGGAGGTACCCCACAGTTTGAGAAACACTGTTATAGGTATTAATTCACATGGTAAAAGCGATCGCTACGTCTGACATATGAAAACTAGGATCATTCTTTTTAATATCGTCGCAATCAAACACTAAGCTTCAAAACTAATTGATCTACTTTAAAGCCTTTTAACCCAAAACTCATTAGTTTGGACAAATAATGTCAAATCATTATCTTTATTTTAATAAAAAAACTGTTTAAATTTTGCATAGATTTCTGTAAGCTATTCCAGTTGTTAATACTCGAGCTGAAACAATCGCAGATGCACTTACCAAGGGATGAATTTTCACAATTTGATTAACTATCAGTCATAACCACTGATCAAGATCAGAGACATTTTAAGGATTGGATCAACTGGGCCCAGGTCTAGGGCCTCGGGGGGGGGGCTCTAAGGCCGGATAAAACGGACCCTTGCCCGGGGAGGTAAATCTTATGGGTGGCATTTGGATCGAATTTGTAATATATATATATTACAAATTCGATCCAAAATTCGACAGAAAATTTGATATATTTTCTGAAATATTATTGGATGTGAATTTGGTTTTTATTTAATGTATTTTATTTCCGTATTTTGTACCCTGTATGTTTACTGTCAGTTTTCTCTTATGTTAAAACTTGAAGGGTTAGAGGCAGGAATGTATCTTAAAAAAATGAAATTTGATTTATTTTTTCACATCTTTCCCTAGTATCTATCTCCGCATCCTAGAGTGGGGTCACAATGGACATTCCTTTTACCCATACGATGTTTTGTGTCTGCTATCCAAAAGGGGACAAGAGTAGTAAATTTTTGGTGAAGAGCCACACAGGTTTTGTTTACATTTGGGTGTAGTTACTATAAAATAAAATTAAAATAGGTTTTTTGACTCAGAAAATTTCGCCGAAAGAGGTGAGATAGGATTTTGAAAACAAGCGGACTGTATTTTGTTTTCTTGTGATTATTTTTTTTTTTTTTTTTTTTGTGATTTTGAAGAAGCGGTGGACATTGAAAAAAAAAGAAAATTTGTTTTGATATAAGGAGGAGGATTTTTATACAGAGAAGATTTGAATACTGCTGGACTTAGACGAAGACTCAAGCTGAGTCAATCCTTGTTCCGGATAACGGACATTGAAGATCAATCATTATAATGCCAGAAAAAATGGCAGAAGCCGCAGATTTTAGGTACTTTAGGAGCTCTAATACTGACCAGGGACTAATTTTACGAAAAGGCAATAAAAATATTAAGGAATTCTCAATTTTACTTGAACATTCAGAAAAATCAGCTTGCATCCCTAAATTGAATCCCCATCTTCTACATGCAGAAATAAAAAGCAGAATACCCAAACATGTGAGTATAACGAACATGTTCTTTACTCGAAGCAGTAAGATAAGAATTAATACCTCGGACTCTGTATGTGCTACTCAGATATTAGCTATTAATCAATTATTAAACATGCCAGTAAAAGCTAATATTAACTGGGAAGGTTTCACCTCTCGATTTTTGCTATTTGATATCCCAACTACTGTACATCTGATAGACGTGGCAACCAAGCTAAAAAAATGCAAATAATCTAGAATTAGTTTAAATGTGAGACGCTTTATAAAACCTAACAGCCACCAAGAAGTTTCTCCTGTTTTAGTTACCATTCTAGGTACAAATATACCAGAATGTGTAAAAATTTGGTATTTTAATCATCGAGTACAGCTATTTATAGACAAACCGAAGCAATGTAATAAATGTTTCAGCTTCACTCATTTATCTCGATTCTGTTCAAACCCTAAAAAATGCATAAAATGTGGAGAGTCTCACACCGGTCAATGTATGAATACTACAAAATGTACAAATTGTAAAGGAGATCACCCGGCTAATTCCCCCAACTGTCCTACTTTTATTAAAGAAAAAAAAGTACTTGAATTCAAATGCAATAACCATTTAACTCTGGGAGAAGCAAGACGAAAATTTAAGGAAACTTATTCGGAAAATTATTCTACAGTATTAAAGACAACATCCCCAGGACGCAACATGCAAGAATTTGAAAAAAAATTAGAAAACATGGTAACCAATTTTCAAATAGCATTAGAAAAACAAGCTGCAACCATAATGAATTCAATGCAAAAGATGATGGAAACAATGTTCGCACAATTGTGCAATGTCCTAGAAATAAGTAAACTATCATCTTCACCTAACAGGGGGAAAAAAGGCGCATAATGATTAAGATTTTGTCGCTATCATATCCTATTAGCTGACCAGGAAAATAAAAGTAATAAAAAATAAAGTTTAACACTGCAAATTTTATTTGCATTTTTACTGATGTCTTACGTTTTACTCTTATACAAGTAAATGAGTTTATAACCTCAAAAAATGAGTATTAAATAAGTCATTTAAAGCGTAAGTATACAAGCAATTAAATATACAAGAAATTGTAATAAATAATTAAATATATAAGTATTGCAATAAGTTATTAAATATATAAGTATAATAATAAGTTAGTAAAAATATGCAAGTAATACAATAAATAATTAAATATATAAGTATTATTCAAAATAAAAAAAATTCTCTAGAGGGGCGGCATATTAGGGCTTCGCACGAGGGCGGCCGACACCCTAGGATTGGCCCTGATGATATATATTTATATGTATATAAAGTTATTTTCACTAAACACATAATGTTGTCTCACTTAATGAAGGTGAATACCTAGGCACACTTTAAAAGTAGATGATATTGGTCATACAGTTGTTACATAAGTTTTAACTGTTTGACATTTTCACCCCTTTGTCATCGAAATCCTAAATTGGAATCAGCATACAACTCAACTCAGCCTGTTAAATATACACCAAACATTGAAATGTTAAAATTTTGGAATATTGCTCAAAATGTGATTTCCGTTACCAAATCATAAAAAAGATTATCGTAATTAAAGTAAAAATAACAAATTTCAAAAATGAGATTAAATTAGCTGCATTCTATCAAAAGTCTTTCTAAAATGATTGCCTTTTTAACATATCATAACTGTTTTTGAATAAACAGTTTCATGCGAAAAAGTCAAATTCCCGGTTGGAAATGTGAATTCATCAATTATTTGGTGCAATGAAGTTTCTGCATGCTCCATGAGCCACAAACCTCAGTAGAATGGTGAGGAAGTTGGGAGAATCGGGTTTTTCAACTCTAGATTTAAAAGAATTTCGCCTTCTATGCAAATTTTAGAAATATTTGAGTTGTTTTATTAGGAATTACGCTCTAAAATACTGAGATGTGGCCGGAGATGTTCTCAAATTACATGAGCTCAGATGATGAATTTAGAAAATGTTTGAAACACACACATTTTTACTGATTCATTTTAAAACAATAACACCATTGAAGACCATTTAATTTTAAATATGCTCTTGAAAACAGCATATATGTTGCCGGCAAAGTATGAAATGCCGGAATTCTATAGAATGCCTAAAGCTATTTAGGCAAAGTATGAAAAAGGTTATGATAAGGATATTATTTCAATGACTTACATTCCTAAAAGGACAAATTTTATTCTGACAAAATAATGAGACTGCCATTAAAAAAATTATTGTTCAATTGTGATTTCGCATATACTTGTATTCAAATTCCTTCAGAAGTTCCAAGTCGATAGAAACCATCCTAATTCCCACTCATTACAAGTGCCAGTATATTGCCATTTGGAAAAAAATCAAAGTTTTTTCTACAATACCGTTTTTTAAATAATTTTCTGTTTTTTCTGGAAAGGCTCACAAAGGTGAATGTACAAGTTTAATATCATAACGTGGAGCATTTTTGTATTTGGTTGAAAGTTCTTTCAGAATTCTATCCCATCCCCAGAATTCGGAATATAATTTGGCTCTTGGCGAATTAAATTCCTATTACAAGTTCACATCATCAGAGCTCAATACTGAGATGTTCTCAAACAGCATGAGATCATATGATGAATTTAAAAAATACTTAAAACACACACATTTTTACTGATTCATTTTAAAACGATAACATTGAATTACATTCAAATAAAAATATGCTCTTGAAAACAGTATATACAGTAAAACCTTTTTTAGCGGTTGATAGGGACCGCATTAAAAAAACGCACAAAAAAATTTAGAAAATTTCATAAAATTTTATATATAACAACAACAAAAAATATACTACCAAAATAACAATTATATAAAACCAAAAAATTTTTTATGCGATGGGGAGAGGGATTGCATAAAAAAAGTCACATTTAGAAAATAAGCCAATTATTTACGAAATTTATGAGAAAGTACTTCCATGTCAAAATAAATAATTAAAATTGCACAAGGAAAAGCATCTCAAAAACATTTAGTTTCTCATTGTATACAAGGAGAATTTTTTTAACTGCTCAAACATAATTCACTGCTACTCATCGTAATCCAAGGCGCTCATCTTCCTGTGATGAATATGTACAAAATCGCTTTCGTCACTTGAAGATACAATTTAAATGGATTTACTTTTTGGCGCCTTAAAGTAAGAGATAAGTTTTTGCGATAAAGATCGGTTGGTCAGTTCCCTTGTAAATATTACGATAACCAGATGAGCATGATCGAAGCTCTTTTTGAAATTTCATACTCCTTCTTGATTTGGTATCAATCTTAATAAAATACTTTTCTAATTTGTTGGGAAGCTGCAAATATTTTATCCGCTCTCAAAAAGTCCGGTTCTTGTCCGTCTTCCTAATCAATCAATTTATTGATAATGTCACTGCTATTGAAAGTTTCGTTTTCAAGTCTTCCGTGAGAGTTATATTTACGTGTGACACTATATAAAGTTGCATTAATACTACTGGCGATGGACCTCGTAATTTTGAACCCTGGTCAGGTGACGAGGATGACACCTGAGCTACCACTCCCCTCTCATAACTTCCACACCACACCAACGGGAGAACGTTTTAGCCTCGACATATATTTAACGTGCATCTACCCCCACTGATCGGTGGGTCTTCAGCGGTACTAGGCTCGAAGTCAATATTCCAGCCACAAGTATATGACCTTAGTCGCTAGGCTACCAAAGCCACCTCATCTTTTCAGAAAGGAAGGTTGTTATTCTTTTAGAATCTACAACTGATTCTGGTTTGTAATGCGCAATAAATTTCCTCATCTGTTTCTTCCACTCGTGCATTCGTACCTCCTAAAATGACAATTGGTAATGATTATACGCCTCCATGTTCATCTCGCTCACTTTACGGAAAATATAATTTATCTTTCATCGCGTACGAAATGAATGGGAGAAGGGGGGGGGATAACAGCCTTTGTAGCTCCATATCCTTCAAAACCTGCAACTGTACGATATGGGAGGCGGATCTTGTTTTTCTTTTATAAAGCACTTTTTTTCCGCCTTAAAAACACTTTATAAAAGAGTTACATTTTAAGGGTGATAAATTTTTATTAAAACTTGTGTTGTTGTTACTAATGCCACCTGTCTGACGTAGTCAGATCGAGGCCCACGAAATTCATCATGGCATCGGGCTAGATTGTACACCTGTCGTTAGCCGTAGCTTTGAGCACCATGCAGGTGACAGTACGATTTGGCTCGGTTCCACCCTAATTTTAAGGGAGAACACCCTGAGAGTGGTCAGGGGTCTCCCACCTCTCTTCCCCTTCCACCAACCACACGAGAGGATTTGCGGCTCTATGGCTATTTAGAGTAACCCCATGCCGCGAAGGCACTGTACATTTACTGACATCCATGCCTTATCCGGGATTCGAACCCAGGCCCTACGGCACAGCTGTCAGCGTCGCTAACCACTATACCGGATGGGCGACCATTAAAGCTTATATTTCTGTATAGTTGCATTCTTTTTGAAATTAGATATTTGAGCTTTATACTAAGTGATTAACATTCCTTTTTAAAAGAATTATGAACAAAAATATATGGACAATGAAAAATAATTCCAAACCACTGCAAAATACGGCGTATAACGCGCACCTATACTTTCAAGCTGCGTTCTTTACTTTTTAGTTATATTCGCCGTATAACGCGCACCCCCTTTCTTCCGAAGAAACCTAAAATGCATTTATGCAATGTTCTTATATTTTTAAGTCATTTATTCAGGTATCCTAGACTTTTGAAAAAAAATAGTATACTTCTAAACTATAAGTTAATAATGTACGTCGTTTCTTTTGAATTAACAGTATTTCGATATACGTAGAAGTCTAATTTTTTCATGCTCACCTCTTTTATTTGTTTCGAAAGTTTCAACACGGCGTATAACACGCAGCTGTAAGTTTCGATCGTATTTTTTTTGGTATTAAATGGGCGCGTTAATACATAAGCCGGATTTTACGGAAATCACATACACACATTAAAAATTCTTCCATATAAGCTCAAACACTGTTTGAATAACAACTTGAAATGCAATTCCACATTTATTACTCCTGAGGTTTCAAAGTCAACAAATAAAAATGTTTATCAAAGGGGGCTGCGGATTGGTAGTTGCCATTGTAGACCTAATAGATTTTCCTGGAGCTGCCATCACTTTTTAATGTTGCACCATACAGGTGGACATCAATTACCAGAATCTAATTTTGACGCCCAGTTTCCTCTCCAAAGAGAGGCACCTGAGCTCTGACATGCGAAATTGTACTAGGAGAACCCAAGCCAAACAGTCACTGAGGGATTTTAAAAAAGACGCATAATCGTACGATATAAACACTGTCGATTTTCTACTTCATAAAACATAACCGACTTGGGTCAGGGTCGAAACCGCAAACCTGGGCGTACAAGGCCAGCGCCTAACCGACTACACCAAAGTAAAAGTGATACATTGATGAATAAATTCATCAAGAGCTCTTTTTTACATAAAAAAATTACTTTGTTATTGTGGTTTTATACACAATGCAAAATGTTTATACCTCAAACCGGCACTCAAGCGCTCTAGAAGTCCGCAAAAATCTTTATTCTGTCTGAAAATTAAATATATTTTTTCAAATTATTTTGTTGGGAGATCCTGCCAGCTGATTTCCTGTCTATATTAATTCTTAATGTCAAGGTTAGAATTGGGTATCTTTAAAATATAGTCATTCTAATGATTTCTTTTTCAAATCACTGTTTTACTAATTCAGAATAATTGAGTTATGTTTATTAGTTGCAGATATATGTTGTGGTTTTTGAGTGAACTTCAAGACATTTTAATTTAATCGTCTTTATTCCATGAGATCATTTTGTAATCTGTTTGTAAGAGAGAGAGAGATGGACACGTGTTAACCATATGAATAGGCGGCCTTTTTTGAAGCCATATACTCTTCAAGTACGCTTCCGATTGAAGAGATATACTTGAGAATTTAAGTATGACACATTAGGCAATAAAATGTAATGGGCGGAGCCGGTAAACTTCTGTTAAGCTATGTGTTCTATATTCCCGAACTGGGTATTAAATTTAATACTTGAAGATGTAACGGGAAGATAAAAGTTAGAAGTGGACTTGCGATTTAGTTTTAGATCTAATTTAATTATCCTTACATCCCCCCCCCTCAATTTTAAAATTGGAGTAACGGTGGTCTTCCTCTCTTACAAACATAGTAATTTTTCAATATATATTAAACAGTACATAACATAATATAGAAATACATTTTATACATAGTAAATATGATTAAGTAACACGAATAATAAAATCAAAATACAATACAATGAACGAAATTATAGCAATAAACAAAATAATAACACTTTTAAAATATTAATTGATAAAATGAAATTCTTTACACATAAATGTGCATTAGCGTTTTCAAATCTATATTGCATCCAGAAAAAGAGCTTAACGTTTCCTCCAAATCTTTCATATTATTAGATTTGTGTTATTGCTAGCACATAGTCTACCTATGTGTAGTATATGTGTGGAAATTTATCATATTAAACAATAATATAATTTAAAAAATACATGATATACAAATATTAAGATACTAATTTTCTATTAAAATAATACTCAGGCGCCTTCGTAATACTACTTTTAATTTGGTACATAAAAATATACATAGCTGAAATACACTGTTAAAATATCAAAGCACAGACATGAATAAAAGGATATGATTAATAATTTGAGAACAGTTTATATAACACTTATACACTATTCAACACACCAGACCATATTCTTTTACCTGTATTATAAGAATATAAGATAAGAATAAAGAATATAAGAGCTCTTTTATTTATCTCGATTCGAAAAGGGGAATCATCTCTAGAAAGAAATCTTATCATTATTATAATAATTATTTTCAACAACACATACAAATTAGTATAGTAAATTTTTCACCATATTCACTTTTACTTCAAATCATCACATAAAATATTTTGACTCTCTCCGTAACTTTTTTAACTTATTCATTTCATATACAAATTTTTTTCCTTTGCATTTCACATTCAGTAATATAATTTACCCATACCAATACCAACACATCTCTCTGACAAATCTGTGCGAGATCAAATCAGAGATGTTCAGGGATGCTATTATGAAAACAATAAGAGGTATACAAATCAAACTAAATAAGTTTGTCCTCTTAATGTTTCAAAAAAGACATATACAAAATCATAATGTTTGTATTCTCTTCGATCCACTGTATCATTTCTAAAATCAAGTTGTTAAATTACTTTAATTTTAGACAAGGAAAATTTCGTGAAAGAGTGAATCCTGATATGTGGCCAGTATATGAAAACACACAATTTTAGATGAGAAAATTTTTAATTTAAATTTAAATTTAGTAAAGTTACTGTAGACTAACATAATTAACAAAATAAGATTCAGTGGATAAAAAGAATGCAATGTGTGACTTTAATTTTGTCTTTCCTCACAATCAGTATCATTAATATTAGTACATTAGGGTCATTTCTCTAATAACTAACTTTATATCTTTCAACTTTATAACACCAATAATATATATAACTGATATAATTCCTTTAACAATTTAAAATAAAATAATGAAGCACATTAACATTTTTCAAGCTTTAATATAATAAAACACACTCGACTTTCTCTTCTAAATATAAACAACAATATCACTTAACGCAAAATATATTAATAAGCATTTTAATATCATTTATATTACTATTCCTTTTCGAAGAGTCTTGTTAAGCAAAACTCAGTCACTTCTGTAGTACATAAATGTAAATTAATAATTTCACTGACCTCTATTTCTTACGGGCAAAGATTTTTGGTTCATTTTGTTGTTCGTTGATTTGATTTTGTAATATATTCGATGTGGCGCCTTCATTATTGGATTCGATGTTGATTTTCAATAATACATTCGAAGTTGATCTTCCAATAATGTATTCGATGTTGGTCAAATTCACATCGGGATTATCGCACATTTTCCCACTGTTTTGAATGTTGACGCGCGCTTCACTTTTCTTTTCTTTTCTCTTCCTTGCCATCAGAGAAAGTTTAATGGAGAGTTGTTTTCATTCTTTTGCTGCTGGAACGGCATTTTTCCTTTCGGGGACACATACAGGAGCGTTTCATTTTTTCCCCTTACCATCGGAGAATGTGTGACGGGTGCTTACGCGTTTCACTAACCTTCTCTCAAAATCTTTTAAATTGTATTTATTTTAACCAATCCCCACTGAGAGCTAAAAGTGTGACTTATGCAAATAAGATAGTTTCGGGTTTAGCGAGTTCAAAAGAGATATAAAAGGGAGAAATGAAATGAAGAGAGGAGGATGACTACGTGTTTTGATAGAGGAGTTAACTACGTGATTGATTAAGAAGGTCATTCTAGGAGATTAGTTTAACTAAGTGAAGTTTGTTAGCTGAAGGAAGATTATTGAAAACGATTCATTAATTCGGTTCGGACGTAACTGAAGATATCCAGGATTGTAACCGCTCCATAGATTCTACAAGTATTCAAGATTCCTGTCTTAAAGGGATATCAGGTCTGTGATTTTTATAGATTAGATTTAAATGCGTAGTTTGATTGTATGCGTTATTCCCCGTGGTATCAGTTAGTGTTCCGTCGTTCATAATTGAATTCTGATCTCACTCCACTATAATTTGTTGTTCTTAAAGTTTGATTAATATTTGTGTATTTCTATCATAAGGAATAATAAATAGTAGTGATTTATTATTTATGTAGTTATTAATTATGAATCCAACATATCCAAATTTAGATAATGTGCAAAGAAGAATTAATAATCATAGGGGTAGTGAGAGACTACGACAAATGTTTATTGTAAAGCTGTTTATATTCGCTTTCGGCCGAAGTAGGTTTCATTTCCCGGGCTAGAGAGCCTCTTCAGCAAAGGGAGATACGGCACGTTCCGGATTCCATAAAGTCCTTTAAAGCGATTTCCATAGTAGTTGTCTGACTTTGGCGTCCGTTTTTTAAATGTTTTAATTTTTCGATGGCTTTACATTAAAGTTAAAATTAATTTGAAGGCTGCAGGTTTCCTCCTTCCGGTATCCTGTCGACTTATTGCTGTCGTGGTTTTTGAGTGAACTTCAAGACATTTTAATTTAATCGTCTTTATTCCATGAGATCATTTTGTAATCTGTTTGTAAGAGAGAGAGAGAGAGACGGACACGTGTTAACCATATGAATAGGCGGCCCTTTTTGAAGCCATATGCTCTTCAAGTACGCTTCCGATTGAAGAGATATACTTGAGAATTTAAGTATGACACATTAGGCAATAAAATTTAATGGTCGGAGCCGGCAAACTTCTGTTAAGCCATGTGTTCTATATTCCCGAACTGGGTAATAAATTTAATACTTGAAGATGTAACGGGAAGATAAAAGTTAGAAGGTGACTAGCGATTTAGTTTTAGATCTAATTTAATTATCCTTTCACATATATATATATATTTATATACAAATAAGGCATAACTATACGCCATACTAAGAACCTGATTCATAAACAAATAATTTCAGATTAGCTTAGAAATATTAATGAAATTCGCGATTTAAGAAAACAATCTTTTAATTCAAATTTAGCAAAAAAATGCATTGCATTGCGCAAATCAAAAACATTGATAAAAACACTTATAAAACGAACTCATTTGAATGGTAATGCTTGCATTTTCACAGTCTATCAGAAAAAATCAATGGAAGGCTGAAATTGTTTAAATTTTTAGCCTTTGCGAAATTTAAGAAGTGTAGAAAATCATTGTGTTGCTTTTGCCTTAATAGTTCAAGCTGTAGAATAAGTCAGATTATAAGAGAAAATCGAAAATATTATAGAAGGATTTTGTTAGTGATGTCATTTTGACGGAACTTGGACATTCTAGATAAAATTTAAATAAAATCATATAAAATATGTATCACTGTTTTTAAAATATATAGGCTTATTTTGAAATTAAAAGAAATATACGACAAATCATAAAGGTATATCTAGTAATTTTCAATTTAAAATTAGATTTATTTAAAATTAATTGTAAATGTAAAATGTTATGGTGACTATCATATTTTTGAAAATGTGGAAAATTGACACCCTCCACCACATTATTAGGTGCTGTAACTATAAGTTTTACAAATTAACGGTGATTCTTTCACTAACGGGATATTATATAGCCGTGCTATTAATCCTGGTTACAAGTCGATCACAAAAACACATAGCTGGCTTAGTTAAAATTAACGTACTTTGAGAAAATGATATCACCTAACTTTCACTTTCCATAAAGAAGAAAACATAACATGCTACACTAGGAAAATTATTTCAAAAGATAATCCATTTAGTTAAGATTCCAAAATTTTACAACATTTGCTACTTTTCAGGTGGTCACAGTACCTAATGGTGTGATGGATCACATATTTTCAAAAATATATACTAGTTATTACTTAATTAAGAGGTGTGGATTACTTTTTTTATTTTTACCAGAATTGATATAACCCACGGTTCACCCCGTCCCCGCTACACTTCGAGTTTCGGGTCACCCTGTGCATAAAAGGAAATACATTCAATAACGATCTTTGTAATGGCTTAATTCATCAATAAAGAAAATAAACTTCTGTATTAAAAAGTAATTTCTATTCAGAATATAATGTATTGTATACAGGGGCGCAGACAGGAATTCTTCAGGGGGGGGGGGAAGGTCCGGTGTAGAAAGCACCATTTTCGTATCAGTCTCCAATACGCCACCCAACATATTCTTTTGATTTTGTCGATTTTCGAGAACAAAAAACAGTAAAAAATTAGATATTGAATATATAATAGGCATTAATTAATAAAATTAATTATTAACAGCAATTACTTAATAAAATGTCGCCCAGATGGTACAGTGGCTAGTGACGCTGACTGCTACGCCGTTAGGCGTGGGTTCGAATCCCGGAGAAGGCACGGGTGTTTGTAAGTGTATATCTTTTTTCCCTATGAGGCTGCAGATAGGCATTTTACCATTGGCATTACCCAGTTTCCTTCTTAAAGGGAAATACCTGAGCTTTGACGATGTGAAACCGTTCTAGGAATTTAGTTTTGCCGTGTGTGTCCAAACCAAACAGGCATTCAAAGGATTTTTTACATACCGCATAATCATTCGACATGAACACATGTACAATTATTTTAAAAAGCCTATGTACTCAAATTTATGCCCGATCATTCGAAAAGGTACTTGAATATATGAAAACTGTTTCGACCAGAAAATTTCTTTCTGATTATTTATTTTTATTTTGAAGAAAAAATATTTTTTCACAGATTTTTAATACTTATAAAAAATTATCCCTTTTATTTATTACTCAAAGCAATAACTGAAACAATTTAAGTTGAAAATATATTTTACGTTTGTTATAAATATACTCACAAATCTTTTTTCTTAATTATCTAAACAAGAATTTATTTTTCTATACACATGGAAACAAAAATGCTTTCCAATGTTAGTGCCAAATAATCTATTTAATAAAGTTTTAAAAATCATTAAATTACATTATTAATAAAGTTAAATAAAGTTTATAAATATAAATTTGTTGAATATTTAAATAAAATTTTCAAAAACAGCTTTTTACAAAAATGGCGCAGAAATTACAACAGGTTACTTATATTGCTCTGTAGAAGTTGGTAAAAATAAATTCTAGAAAAAAAATATAGATCGAATTCTGGAAACGAAATAATAAATCAAATTAAATAAAGTTTTTTCATTCTGACTGTAACTGTGCACAGATTTGATAAAACCGTTAGATCAGAACAAGAATGTGAATCATACTTATTCTAACTGAACGAATTCTTAACTTCTTTTTTCAAAAAAATCTGTCTAAGGGTGTTGTTTTCAGTTGATGGTGATTTTATATGTTTCGATCCAGCTTATATCTAGTTGAATTTCACTAAGAAGTTACTGTTCATTATTGATTATATTGAAATTAATTGATTTCGCTTATTACTGCTATTAAAAATGGTAAGTGCTTACAATTATGTTATTCTTTTTATAAGCGAAACTTTTCAAGTATATCAGATCCTCATATAAATGTTCCCTAAATGAGTGTTTTAAAAAATGTCTAGTTAATTTTTTAAAAGCGATATATGTGTCTTGGATGTTGATAACGTATTTTTATGATATCTTAAAATGCATTCATTTGAATCTTATTCTGTATGCTAGTTATAAGAATATTATTCCTTCTTATGATGTGTACCAATGCTATAGCTATGTGTTATTGGTTTGTTGATTCGTTAAGACATGAAGTAAATGACAATTTTAAAACTAATTCATTTTATGTCAGAAATGTGTTAAGGATATATAAGTAAATGTTTTATTTTTTTTGTCATTTGTGTGTGGAATTTATAATCTTTCGAGTTTATTGGGATATTTATAAATATATTAGGATTATACTTTTTGTGGTCGAGTCCATGTTTATATATAATATACTTTTCTTTTTATTCAAAGGCATTGATAATCGAAATTAATTAGTCGAATATTGTTTAATTTTAGATTAAAAAAACATACCTTTTTCGTGATAATGTAAAATAAGTCAAGAAAAACCAGTTTTAAAAATTAGTAATTGATTGGAAGATGTTTATTTCGCGTTTTTTCCGATTTTTCAAAGAAAAATGAATGCAGTATCAGAAATGAAAAATTTTGCCTGTATTTTTTTAAATGATTATCTTACAGTTATTTCCGACCTTAATCTTTGATTTTTGTGTTTAACTTTTTTTTAAGGCAAGTGGAGTGGGAAAAGGGCAAAGAACAATTTTTATTGGATTGCTTCCTAATCAGGTAAGTATTTTTCTGTTCATTTAAGGTATGCAAATACATGCAAAATATTTTTAAAAAATTGAGACATGATGGTTTTTTAGTGGTTTTCAGTTTTGTTTTGTAAATTATATAAGAAAGACTAAAATTGTGAGAGAAATTTGTTTTAAATCAATATATATTATAAATGAAAGTGTACACAATGAGCATGCCGCTAAATCTCAGAAACGAGTCCCGGTATCCTGTAGTGTGGTAGTCCTCAATCCCCCATCCATGAAGAAGGTTCAATTTTTTACCTGAATCAACCCCCAAGGGGCGCTGCGAGGGCTTAAAATATACTAAACTCCGTGGCGCAACAGCCCATGAGATCCAAGGCCTACTGAGCCCATCTCGTGCCTTTGGGCGTTGAAATGCAGGGGCAAATGTTCCTGTCAGGTGGTCAGTCTGACGTGAAACCCCTAGTGTTTTTCTCCCAAGCAAGCCTGGTACTCATTTATCGACCCACAGGAAGGATGAAAGTCAAAGTCGACCTTGCCCAGCCCAGGATTTGAACCCCGGACCTGTGACGTGAAAGCACGAAACTCTACCATTCAGCCACTGGGCTTCGCAAGGGCTTATAGAGCTTAAATACTTCCGTTTTTCAACTATTAGACTTGCACACAAGAAATTTAGAACGCATGTTCCTTTCATGGAGTAGAGATGCGTTACGAAAAGGGTTTTGTAAAAATTGACCCCCAAGGGGCCTTTCGAGGGCTTAAGGGGTGTTACAAATAAAAAAGGGGCGCTATAGATAAATATTCTTTTTTTTATTATTATTAGGCCTACACACTTGAAATTTTATAGGCACGTTCCTTTTAATAGAATAGAGTTCCGCTAGAAAGGGGGGGGGTTGCAAAAATAGTGAGCCCTAAGGGACGTTGCGAGGGCTTAAGGGGCGCTATAGATAAATATTCCTGTTTTTAACTATTTGGCCTACACTCTTGAAATTTTGTAGACACTTTCCTTTCATGGAGTAGAGATCCACTACGAAAGTGGGTTTGCGAAAATTGAATCCCAAGGGGCGTTGCGAGGGCTTAAGGGGTGCTATAGATAAATATTCCTTTTTTTTAATTATTAGGCCTACACACTTGAAATTTTGTAGGCACGTTCCTTTTAAAAGAATAGAGATCCGCTAGAAAAGGGGGTTTGCGAAAATATTGAGCCTCAAGGGACGTTGCGAGGGCTTAAGGGGCGCTATAGAAAAATATTCCTGTTTTTGAACTATTAGGCCTACACACTTGAAATTATGTAGGCATTTTCCTTTCATGGAGTAGAGTTCCGCTACAAAGGGGGTTTGCGAAAATTGACTCCCAAGGGACGTTGCGAGGATTTAAGGGGCGTTATAGATAAATAATAAGTGCACTCATTAAAAAATTATTTTACATTTTTCTATGCATTGTTTTGTACGTATATACCAGGCTTTACTCTCCTTACAATTCAGCTATTATATCAAGAATAATATATTTTTTATTTTTGAAAATTATCCCTCGCGATGAATGGGTATTTTAGCTAATATCAAAATAAAAAAGGAAAAAATTGCCGAAAATTTATTAAAAAAATTACGTAATTGAGGTCGTCCTTAAACAAAATGTTTAACAACGAATTTTCAGTTATTGAGCAGTTATATAAAACATTACTATTTAGTTTTTGAAATGACCTAAAATGTAAGACATATTTAAATTTTTACAATAAATAGAGCATTTTAGTCATTATATGATATAACTTTAAAAAGCACTTTTTATACTTATATAAGTTGTATATTTTGAAATAATAGTGATTTTTTCAAAAATATAGGTCAAAACAAGTTTAAGTATTATACCAAACATATACAAAAAGTTAAAGCTAATCATCTCCATAATTTTTTCAGTGATCCTTGTCCCCATTTCAAATTTTACAGAACAGCATATTTTGCTTAAAACACGCTTTAAAGTTTGCAGCTGCAAACAGGGAAATGGCCTCCATTCATATTAAAAATGTTGCGACTTTTGCGTTAGTAAACGAAACATGAAGGCTTTTGATATTTTTATAAATGTAAAAAGTTGTCGTACAAAATTAAATCATAAAACATTTCCATCAATTTTCGATAAAATTCGAGCAATTAAGGTAGCCGGATATTTTAAAATCTTCCTTTTGAAATAAAAAAAATCCTTAAAATAAGATAACGTTTTCTTAAATGTACCGGTGATTATGAAATAGAATAAATACTGTGTATTTTATCTTAAGAAATATTTAATAAGGCTAGAGAGAAAAATTGAGTATTATTTAATTCTCGGGAAAAAATAATTCAGAAAATTTGCTCGTCAAAAAATATTATTTTTACTGTTAAATGTATGTTAAATGTTCATTGGGTGAGTTTAACCTTCTAAAAATGAACCAGAATTGCAAGTTAAATACACTGATCTCCAAACTACCTAAAGTTTCAAGTTTATAGCTTAGTTAGTTTTGAAATTTTTAACATTCCTTTTTAATCTACTTTTGACATAAACAGCCAAAGAAACTTGAGTTTTGAATCTGTACTGCTTATGATTTACCATCTTAAGGTGGCTGCGGTCGTGAACTCGTGGCTAGCGTTATCGAGTCACGAGTTCCGAGTCCTGATGTCACTGAAGACACGCCGTGTAGGGGACTGATACATGTTAAATCTCCTGTGGATTAAAGTCCTCACGTTGTCAGGGTGCGGAAGTTTGGAGAGTGGGATCTCAGTTTGGGTGTTGTTCTCATCACTTTACCATGGTTCAAAATTTCAAAATCCGTCTCCAACAGCTCTAGCATTTCTTTAGAGCAGGGGTGAGCAGACTTTTCCAGGGTACGGCCTACTTCTAATTTTTTCAAGGTGTTGCGGTCCACCCAGGGACGTAGGTGTAGTGAGCTAAAAGAAAGTATACAATACAGTCGGACCTCCATTTTACAAACCTCTATTTTACGAATTTCTCTATTTCGCGAACTTTTCCCTGGAACCAAGAACCATCTTACGATTTTCTTCATAAAATAACCTCCAAATAGCCAAGTGCATTTTCTTTTCTATTCAATGAAATTTTCTCTTTTGATTTGATTTTTTTCCCTCCGTATTTTTTAAAATACTGTATTTACTCGAATCTAAGCCGCCCTTTTTACCCAATATTAATGCTACTGAAAATCGGGCGCGGCTTAGAATCGAAGGGGGGAAATACGTTAGATGGGGGTATTTAGAGCAATAACAGTTTCATGCATATATTAAAAAGTTTTAATACTGATAAAATAAATAATTATTCCATTCTTATTAATTTTCCTTTTAAATTTATTTTAATTTCGTAAAATTGGATATGGATAAACCATTTTAGATTATTTTTCAAGTTTCACAAAATCTTGTTGAGAATTTGGGGCACGGCTTAGAATTGATGGTGGCTTAGATTCAAATAAATACGGTATTTCTAGACCTTCGTATGATGGAATAATTATTAAGTCTTATAGTGAAGACCATCACCCAAAAATGCCTTGGCGGTCCACCCAAACAATGGTTTTTTACTGACACAAATTTTACTAATTCATTCAGAACTATATCTGATGAATTAGAAATAGAAAATTAGATATCTAGAAAATTATATCTATTGTCAAAGCTATGTATATCTCCTTGGATATTTAAGGGGAAAATACTAAAATTCATGCACCTATCTGAAGCTATAATAAGCGAATTGATATTATTTCTACCCACTTTGGCTATGACAAGAATTAGATTTCTGTTAAGAATATTTTGTTATTGCGAGAATGTATAATATCACTTAAAAGCAATTCTAATAAAACTATCTGTTGACAATTATAGCAATTTCTAGAAGGAGTATTTAAATTTTATTATTGCAAGAGAAAGCGAAAAAAAAAAATACCGTATATTTCACTGTATAAGCCGAGAATTTTCGGAACTTTTTTGAAGTTAAAGTAAGGGGTCGGCTTATATACGAATCCCCTAATCTCGGGGGGGGGGGGGATTCGGAAAAACGTTTTAAAAAGAAAAAAAAGTCTCATAAAACCTTAAAATTCAGAATCTGAATACGAGTTTCCGAATAAATCGTAAAATTCCCACTCACTCATTAGGATGATTATGAAGCAGGGCATGAAACATGGGTTGACGATCACGTTCCGTAAACAAATTCCTCTTCTCTTTCATTTCCCTAAGATCTTTTTTCCAATTCATCTTACGTATGGGTTTTGAATCCTCGGTAAATTTTGAAGAAAAAACTCAATTTCGGTTTATATTAGGATCGGCTTACATGTAACAAGTAATACTAAATAAATAAATAAATAAATAAATTAAAGTCAATTATCACTTAGATCAACGAAGGAAATTTTGATTTTAGTTAATTAAATTTAATTAATGCATTAATTTTTGAAAAATTTTTATTAACCTCAAGTGTCATACTCTACAAGTTTTAAAAAAACATGTGTTGAACTTCAGTGGATGAATAAAAAGTATTTTATTAACGATTGAAAATTTGAACTATATATATATATATATATATATATAGGGAGAGAGTGAACTAATAGTAGGAATTGAAAAAAAAATACTGCTAGCAGAAGTATTAAATTCTGATTTTAAACATTACAAAACTAAATTAGTTACGATAAAAATTTAAGAATGCATGTTTTTTTTTTAGATTTAAAAAGTTTTGAGTGAAGGGATATTTAAGTCTCACTATATATGCAGCTACTCGAGGGGTTTTGACAACGGACCTCGTTATTTTGAATTTGGTCAAGTGACGAGGACGGCACCTCTCCTAACTACCACACCACACCAACGGGAGTACGTTTAAGCTCTCGACAGATTTAACGTGCATTGCTCCCCTACACGGCGGGTCTTCAGCGGTACTAGGCTCGAACTCATGACACGTCGGCCACGAATCCCTTACCTTGACCACTAGGTTACCGATGCCACTAAAAAGTTTTGAGAAAAATTGAATAGTCACATTTTTTGTATTTGTAAAACTTAGAACTTAAAATGTTTAGGATACTTATTTATTAAGAAAATGAATCTTATATATATATTTTTTAAAATAACAAAATTTTTATAGTTTAAATAAATTTTAATGATAAAAATGCGCGCAAGTTATACAGTAAAAAATTCATCTTTTAATCGATTTTTTTCCGTAGTATTTTTAAAAATAACGTATTTACTCAAATTTAAGCCGCACTTTTTACCCGATGTTAATGCTACTGAAAATTGGGCACGGCTTAGTATCGAAGGGAGAAAAATGTGTTGAATGGGGTATTTAGAGCAATTACAGCTTTATACATGTATTTAAAAATTTTAATACTGATAAAATAGCTACCGTATAAAATCCGGCGTACAACACGCACCTATACTTTCAAGCTTCAATTTTTTATTTTTATATATAGGTATATTCACCGTATAATAGGCACCCACATTTTTACGAAGAAACTAGAAATATGCGAGTACAATCCTCTTATGTTTTGAAGTCATTTATTCATTATTCCAAGTTGTAGAAAAAAGTAGAATACTTTAAGAGCTAGAAGTCTTATTTTTTTTTCCGGCTTATCTTTTTTTTTTCTTTTGAAGCTGTCATTTTCATACCCGGCGTATAACGCGTGCCAGTAAATTTCGATCGCATTTTTTGTGTTCAAAGTGCACGTTATACGCTCAATTTTACGGTAGCTATTCACTTCTTTAGTTTTTCTTTTAAATTTCTTTTAATTTTGTAAAACTGTATATCGATAAACTATATTTTAGACTATTTTTTAATTTTCACAAAATCTTGTTGAGGATTTGGGATGGGGATTAGATTCAAACAAATATGGTATTTCTAGACCTTCTTATAATGGAATAATTATTAGGTCTTATAGTGAAATCGGCCACCCCAAAATGTTTTGGTGGTCCACCGGACGATCGCGATCGACTTAATGCCCACCCCGGCTATAGGCTATAGCTCTAAGCCTCACATCTAACTTAGGAAAAGCTGAAAGGAAACTGCTGCAAAGCCATCCCTTAAAAGCTTCGCGACAACTCAAACGCTTCCAAAAGTTGCACGATACCTTATCTCAGCTTAATAGCCATTGAGAAGAAGTAATTTACTATACAGTAGTTCCACGCCATAATTCTGAAAAATCATTTTACAGATGTAGTATATATTAAACATTTATGTAACTTTCATATATATAATTGAATTAAGGGATTCTGATATTAGTAAATATGCAATGTGACTATAAATTAATAATTTAAAGTAATTTTTTGATTCAATGATGCTTTACTCAAGCGTGAACTAATACACATATTGGTGAACTCTCGTTTATCCGCAGAATTGAGTGGCACGGCAACCGCGGATAACCTATAGAATAGTTGAAAAAGGTAACAAATGTAACATATTAACACAAGAATGCTTTTGAAAAATATTTTTCATACCTGAAGCAAGTTTAAAAATTTATCACTTTACAAGTTAAACATATATATGTGCGCACATAATGGACTAAATTCATGTGACGTCACGATCACGTGAAAACTGTGTCACGTGATTACGCTGCCGTTTGTTTACTACCATCGCTAGGACTATTTTGCTGTCGCAGTTTCACATTGTACTTTTAAAATGTCTCATTTTGCTAAAATGGTTGTTCAATCAATAAATGAAAATATGATTGAGGAAAAAAATCACTTTTTTTCATATACCAGGGCAAAATATGAGTGTTTTGAAAGCATGTTGAAACGTGAGGATTATAAACCATCTCCTCCCTGTTTATTATGTATGCAATTACTTTGAAGAATATTTTCAATACCGACGCCAGCTTAAACCAAGCTTTATTCTCACTATTTTTGTCTTCACAAAAGAAACCTGTTCTAAAAGGATTTTGGAGAGGTGTAGACTTTCACAAACATGTAAATACTTCAAAGCAAATTTTTTATTTTAAATAAAATTATATTTAGATCATACATAAGAAAGTAAAATATGTTAGTTAACTTAAGCAAATTTTTGTTTATTTTAAATGAAGTTATATTGAGAACATATAATGTTTAATTAACTTAAGTTTTACTTATTTTACGCATCTTCAGAGTAGTAAGAGGTACTTAAGTATTTAATTATCTAAGATTCGAACACAAGAATCTGTTTATAGATAAATCATACTATTATTTTTATAAACTATATGTAATTCAATAAGAAGAAAAATATATTTAAGACTAAAGATAATTAAATTGAATTTCTGATAATTATTGCACCTTTTCTGATGAAACATTCCCTTAATATTGTATAATAATTTTTAAAAAGTAGATCAACGTATATATTAAAGGCACTTTATACAAAGACAATTAAAAAAAATTATTCAATTTGTCATAAAAAATTGTAATGCAAACTTTTAATATAGTTCATACTAGCATTAATAACATTAATTTGTGATCCAAGTGTCGCATACCCATGCATTATATTTAGTATCCCAGATATAAAAGTGCAATTTCCAATAGAAAACTATTCAGTTCTGCAAAGCATTGTACTAACGAGTAAAATTACAAACACATGTTTATTTAATGCATGTTTTTTTTTTCTCAGGAAAGTTACAATTTTTTGCAATTTTTTTTTTTCGATACTTAATATAACAAGGTTTTTAAGCATTCTGTACACATGCATGACTGAAGGTAACTCTTTATTAATTTTAATGTGCTTAAAGAGCACTTGCTATAGTGACTGCAACTTAGAGAAAAGTATTAAAACAGTTAATACATGTAGAAATAACTCATTATAATCATTTAGTTAATTATTAGCCCTGATTATGAACTTTTTATGTAATTAAATAACTCATAATAATGGATAATCACATTACAATGAATATATCCTGAAAATTATATGTTAATATGAATCATTGCTTTAACTAAAAAATGAAATAGTATTTTCTTTTATTACTTTAGACAATCATTTCTAAAAAAATTTTCAAACGTTTTTAAAGAATAATTACTAAGTAAATCAGACAGTCAAAGATGGAGAATGTTATTTTATTAGAAACATTTCAAATATCTTTAAATGCTCCATAATATTGTAAAACACATACATATATATAAAGTATTTATATGCAATACATTGTAAAAATAAAATTCATTTTCATTCAGTAACTGTTCCACAGTAAAATAAAATATTCATTCGAATTTTAAGTGTAGGTAGGCAAACTTGATGTAAATATATTGTTAAAAAAAATTCATTTTCATGACAGGATAAATACCATATCAACTCTAATATTTTATGTACAAAAAAAAAGGGGGGGGGAAGGCGATGGAAAAAAATACACTTTCACCAAAAAATAATTATCTACATTTATCTAAAACTTTCATATTACCGAAAATCTATATACACAGGCTTCAAGAAACAAACGTTTTTGCAAGTTTAAAATGTACTTCAAAAAAAAAGATAACAAATCATCAAATTAAATTTGATCATTTCTAAAAATTTTTGCCTTTTGCGATGGTATCATTCCCCTTAAGAATATTTTATTTTAATTTAAAGAAAGAAATGACATCAATTTTTAACAGTAAATAATAATTATTAATTATTTAGAAATCAATAATTTGTAAAATGTAAAAATCAAAGAAAAATTTATTTAATTTTTGTAAAAATTCCTTTCACAAATTTTCATCAAATTGTTTTACTTCAGAATAAATATTTTCTCTTGTCTTTGAATTATGAATTAAAATTATAAACAGACATTTTTTTTATATTATATACACTTAACTGACTCTATTTGATAATAATAGTGAGTTCTTTTTAATGAAACGATACAATTGTTATTCGATAGTCAAACAGTTTCAAGTTTTTTAAAAGAAGTTGTATTGATCCTATATACTGTACGCCATTCTTGCGCAAACTACTAAATTAATTAAGAATTAAAATAACTATTAGCTGTGTACCAAGTGCTAGGATCCAACCTAAATAAATATACCAGCTAACACTATTTGAAGCAGACGAATACCTAATTAGATAAATAAATCAGAATAAAGCAAAAATTATATCAAAGAGTTGTTGAGAGTTTTTCCTAACAAATATATACACTAGAATAATGCATAAAATACAATGATATCATATATTTTAATTAGATAAATTAAAGCTAAAGAATGTCAACAACTTGCATATTGGATTCTACCATGGTATTGAAAAGCACGTGCAATTGTTGCCCAATTTGTCACGTGATTACTCGCTTGGTGCCAGTCAGTCGCGTATTTCCCCCATTACATAGTCTTGAAATTTGTTTTTTTTTACGAAATAATCCGTCAGCAGTTTTTGTTGTTTTTTCAATGTCATTCGGTCACGAGTGGTGCTTCATCTAATTTTTCCAGATTTGAATGATCACTTCACTGTGTGTTAGAGTTTGCTGCTTCGTCTTATCCTTTTCTTGCTGGTTATCCTGCAAAACCAACCACGTGGATATATCTGTACAAGATCCAGCTAATGGAGTTAGCTGCTTCTTCTCTGATCCTAAAGTGAGAGAAAAAAAAAAAAAAGAAACGAGTCTTACAGTAGTCGCATATGATGTGTAACATCTGACTTGTTATCATGGTAAATACGCAATAGTGATTTTAATCCTGAAAGAAATGAATCGGATATGACTGGAAATAATTTTCTATCGAATAATTATATCTTTAATGAAAATTTTATTCAATTAACACAAGGAGTAATGCAGTTTTTTATCAAAAATATTTATTATTGTTCAATTTGGGGAAGAGCGGAGACAATAGATTTATGAAAACTAAAGTATAACACATATACTTGTGATTTCAAAGAATTTAAAAATCTTTGAAAAATGGCGTCAATAACAGTACCACTGTTAGTTGTCGAAACATTTCGATTAGTTTTCATTTCGAGCTTGAGTTCATCTTTCCGAAAAGCTATGAGCGGCTCAACTTCTGGCAAACTGAAGTTAACCTTAAAATCACCACTCAAAATCATGATAGTTTTTTTTAAAAAAGAGCAGAATAACCTTCGGTATACGGTAAAAGTACAAAATGCAGGAAATCTTTAATTTTTTTAACTGTTTGATTCGGAGAAATGTATGCGACCACCAAAATGACAAGACTTGCTGGTATGTGCGGTAGGCGGGCGTCTTAATTGCTACTACAGTTGGACCCCCAGACGAGGGTAGCGAAGAGACACCGTCAAGCGCATGCTTAAAAATTAGAAATATTAGAGAAAATCAAAAATACCCGTTTACTTAATTAGTTAGTTTTTTTTAATCGATAAATCTTTTTTAATCACAATTAAAAATATTATATTGACAGTGACAGGAATGAACCTCAAAGTATGAAAATGATAAGCACTTAAATATTTATTCAAATAATTCCATATTACTTACTCCTATTTTTTTTAAGAATGATGAGCTTTGTCAGACACTTACCAGGAAATATAATTATTAATATATAGTTTACAACTATATAAATATATCCTCAGATTTCACACACAACGAGCCCTGAGACTTTGACAATTGAGCGTAAGAGAATCACAAGTTTATTCTGAATGAAGTCTAATAAGACTTGCTGGTATGTGCGGTAGGCGGGCGTCTTAATTGCTACTACAGTTGGACCCTCAGACGAGGCTAGTGAAGAGACACCCCAAAGCGCTAAATTGGTCAAATCAAACAGCGCGCGCTTCCCCCGACTTCCTGTTACGCATTTCCGTTCATTTTTCACGAAATCACTTCAACAAATATCCAGCAACCGAGAGAAAAGATGTTACACATCAAAAAAATATTTTCAGTCATGTTGAGTTAAAATAGTATTTTAATGTAGAAATACATTGGAAAATAACATATTAAAAAATTGTGGGCATTATAAGTTTTTGTTTTATGCCAAATAAGCAAATTAAGTCTCTGTTTTTGTACATTCATTTTTGTCTCCATTTAAGAAAACAATAAGTATAAAAAAGTTGATTACAGAAAATTAAAAAACAAATTAACTAATTAAAATAACAAGAAAGATAATAAAACAGCTGATAAAATAAAATAAAAAATAACAAGAAATGAAAAGTAAAAATTATCCAAAATGTAAATAAAATACAATAAGAACAAAAAGCAAAAATCATTTGACTAATACAGCAACACAAAAATAGTATAGGACTATTCAATTATTTTAGTTTCCATATTACATAACAGATGGCACTAGCATTGTATCAAAAAAACTATGTTGGTGCATATAGCACTGTCCCGATCCACTCCTTATATCAGGGGTCGCCAAACTTTTTTGATCATCGCCCCCTATATAATTTTTCGAAATCTCCATAGACCCCCACAATTGTAATTTTCAGGTAATTAAAATAAAACTATATATTAGTCTAAATTTTTAATAAATCAGAAACAGTAAGTAAAGTAGCTACAGATTTTTTACTTCTTAATGAGATGAGTGTGCCTGGTGTTTCTTGGCAAGGTTCGCTATATTGGGTTCGAAATTAGTCAATTTTAACCGTAAATCCCCTCGAAGCTCCACATTTAATTTATTTCTGTTTTTAGTTAAAATTGAATTAACGTGACTGAAACCGGCTTCAACCATATTACGAACTTGGAAACGCCAGCATAAATGGCTGAGCCATCTCGTAAAGTTTCACATATTTTTGCTTTATATTTATATTAGTCCAAAATTTATGTATTGTCAAATTTTTAATAAGTTTTTAATTGTTTTCTTATTTATTATTTTATTTTCTATAAAGAATATAATATTAAGTCAATTATAAAAATATTTTAAATTTTTACGTACGCAGTTAGATATGTGTGATTTGCGTATTAAGAACTGTTTTTTCCTTCGAGTCCCAATAGACCCCCATTCGACCCCTTGGGTCAGATAGACCCCATACTGTTGTTAAATAGACCCCTAGGGGTCTATATAGACCACTTTGGCGACCCCTGCCTTATATAAATACTACGCAACTATGAGAAATGTATCTGTAAATATAAATGGTTGTACTCTGCGTTAAGATAATTATTAAACTAATTTAAGAAGTAAATGTGCATCTAATTATGTTTGAAACCCATAAACACAATAGCTGACAACTCTGCAAAAGAAGCAGAAGCTTTTGAATTTCGTCATTTGAGATCGCCTGTAGTATTTTGCAAAAAATTTTAGTCTTTCACCCCTGTTGTTTTAAATCAGTCAGAGCTTTAACACAGTAGAATGAACATTGAACAGAAGCGTGCAACACTATTACTTCTCTGTATAAAAAAAAAGAGCCATTCAGAAATTGTTAAGGCTCTTAAACATTTAGGTATCAAAAAATATTATTCATTTATTGAATAATACAGAGATTTTTCCTATATATACCTACAGCATTGCAGACCGTTCTAAAAGCGGTCGTTTGCGTTCTACGAGAACAACTCTCGTCAAAGCATTTGGTAGATAATTCGTAAAAAACCTTGTCGAAAAGACTCTTCTTGCTAAACAGATGAATGTTTCAACAAAGAACAATGTGTCACATAGTAAACAAAAATCTTAAATTAAGAGGGTATTGAAGAATAACTTGCCATTTTCTTAAAAAGGAACTGAGACACCAAAGATATCTTAAAGCAAAATCACTATTGTGGCGAGATGCTCATAATGGCCACATACGAATTCCCACGAGAAAATTTTTGATGCTGAAGAGTCTTTCAACCACCAGATGACCGTGTATATGAAAAGTGTCCAAGGAGCTAAAGAGAAGGGAAAAAATGTGTGCAGAGAGCTGTTCATCATCTGATCTATAATGGTTTGGCGGGGTGCATTGACAAGAAAGGAGGAAAGGCTAAGGCAAAGGTTTACCAAAATACTGTATGGCTGATAGTGAAACCTGTTCAATGGAAATGATGTAATTTTTAACAGGACTCTGCTTCTGCTCACGATCTAGACGACCATGTAGATGACCTAGCCGTGGTTGAAAAATAATGAGCCAGACTTAATAGAGTACGAAGATTGTCTTTCCAGTGGACCGGATTTAAATCAACTCAGCTATAAGTTATAGTCAGTATTGGATGCAAAGATGTGCCAAAAATAGCATTTTAATTAGAGTCTCAAACGTTCTTTAAGGAAAGCAGTGATAAAAATTCCCAAGGAGATAGTGCGTGGCTCGATAAAAAATTGGACCGAGACTTAAAACACTTGTAAGTCAAAAAATTATGATTTTGAATAAAAGGTGCAATATGTTAAATTTAAAGGTAAAAAATAAAACTTTAAGAAGATTTTGCTTTAAATCTGATTGCAAAATTAAAATTTTTTTTTAAATTTTAATTCTTTATAATGTAACAATAAATACATGGCCCGAATTGGTAGATACAATTACGTGCTCTACATTTCATTGATTTGAAACTTTGGCATACATCATCGCATTCCCTTAATTTAAGATTAAAAAGTCTATACTTTATTCTTCAAAGGAGAAAATTGATGTCGATCAACTGGACAAAACTGATAATACAATAGCTCAAGAAAAATAAAACTATAATCAATTAAGTGCTATGAATTTTTTGTTTTTCAGGTTGAAAATGAAGACTTGAAATGCGTGTTTGCTAAGTATGGTGTCGTAGAATACGTCAGAACTCTTCAAAAAAAAGGACATATTGCTCCACGGTAAGTATTAAGACTGAAATTATTTTAAATTTTTACTATTTATTACAAAAAGGCTATAGTACTTTGAAATCAACAAGAACTGTACAAATTTTATCAATATTTAGTTTAATAATGATTTTGCTCCAATTTGTATTGTAAGCTTACTCCATGCTGCTGACTATCTCAATACTTGTATAAAAAATACTGCTTCGAATGAAAATTTGAAGCCTACATTATTTTCAAATTTGATGTATAAAATTAATGGTATTGACATTGAAATGAGAAATTGACACATGTCTTTCAAAAATTTTTTCAGATATGGATTTATTAAATACAAAACTGAACGTGAAGCTCAAAGAGCAGTAGAAGTAAGTTGTCTTTAAATTGATCTAGCTTTTTAATTGATAGCTTATGTATTGATATTTCAATATTGCTCTTAAAGTTTTATAGATCCATTTTTTATAGCTTATTTAAGAATAATAAAATGATAATTTTGTATTATTTTCTAATGGAAATATTTGACATTTGATTTAGTAACTTTTTCACGTGCGTTTCTGTATATATATACAGATGGTCGTTCACACTTAATATAAACAATTTTGATAGTTAATTTTTATCAATATATACCATATTTTTGTGGAAATTTGCTTCTATCTGATAGCTATGATTCTTGGCAATAGTTCTAGCTCGAGTTTTTCATGAAAGTAAACTTTTTCTTAGTACTGTCATGCAAATTTTACTCCATTCCTCTTGAACCGTTTTCCTAAGTCCGTTCAGTGTTCTTGAATGCCGTTTTCCCAAGGCTCATTTTAAGAAATTGAAAGCACAAAAGTCCAATGGAGAAGTGTAGTGTGATTTTACATGGACTTTATCAAATAGCATACACTTTATTCCTGTTTCTGGTTCTTTTTTCCTAGTTAAGCAGTAGTTGACTTAGACATGACTAGAGTTTTTGTCCATATGAAGCTCAACTTTTATAAGGTTGGAATTTCTTCTACAAAAATTGTTTCTAAAATATTCTGCTGATAGTAGAGTAAATACATTTTGGCTTTACTTGAGACTTTTTTGATTTTTAATTTGCCGTTGTTAGAAAATCCAGCAATTATCATGAATATTGTTGGGAACTTTACTGTACACTGACGATTCCCATCAGTTGAGCAATAGAAAATTGATATTCTTTTGCTACATTCACTTAAATATACACATACCTCATCGAGTGTTACCACAAATTTCCATTTTTCAGCAGCTGTGTGTTTTGTACATAGTCATTTTCTTTCAGCAATATGTTTTAAAAAGGTTTAAACATTTGTTTAAACTTTAAATCCTTGTGAATGATTTTAATTACAGTTCCGGAAGACATTCCTAGTTTCGATGCAATGAATCTTTCAGTCAGCGGATTTTCTTTTAGGATCAGAGACTTATTTAACTTTCTTGACAGTTGCCTGCTTTTGAACAGTCTTAGGGGGAATTTTAGCGGTCATGTTTTCATTTTTACTTTTTGCTAGATGCTTTTTCCCTTTCAAATTTAATACATTATAAATACCTTTGACGGAAATGTAATGACCGAGATTTTTACACCGCTTTTTAATTTGTTGACACGAATATTTCTCCTTGGAAAGCATAATTACGTTACCTTCGAGCGATATATCATTTTTAGGGGCCATTTTTAAAATCTTTTATTTTACATTCCAATCCAAAGAAAACATTAGCAGACGATTATTCTGAGGTTACCAAAGTTTTGTCTCAAAATGCAAACGAGAAAATGAATTACAAAATCGTTTGCATTAAGTGTGAACGACTTTCTGTATATATATATATTATTGATATTATTAAGAGAGGAAGACATTTAAGTATTATTTATATATTCCACATAAAACATTTTACAACTACATTAATGCACTAATAAATAATGAAGTGTAATTTTTTTTTTCAGGCTTGTAAAACCGAAGGAATAATATTCAGAGGACGAAGGCTCCTTGTTGAGCTAGCAAATAGTGATGTAAGTTTTATTCAAACACAAAAGTCGAGTGTTTTTTTCGTAAAGAGTAAACAATAATTTAGCTTGATAAATTAAAAATTAGTAGGGATAACTTAAGCAGTGGTGTACTCAGGGAGGGGGAGGGGGCTTCAAACCTTCTATAGACCAGCAAATTTTTACCCATTTTACCTTCGGCACTTTTGTCAACGTGTTTTTTTAGAATGTGAACTCCCCGTGAGAGAGAGGTCTGTGTACGCCACTGAATTAAAATAATTATTGATTATAAGTTTTATAATGTTCTTTATCAAGCTTGTGTGAAGAGGGGGAAGCAATATTTACTTAGTGATGAGGGACATCGCGAGTAGTGCTTCGTAGAATTATGTCCTAAGAGGGTCACGTTGAAAGCGCAGAAATTGTTTTCTATTATCTTAACTAGAATTGTCCATTGTATAACATTTGGATGATGTTAATATAAAAAAATTTAAATTAAGGATAAATAACTTAATTTTAACATATAGAATTAAATATTTTCGTAGTAAATAAGTTAAAGGGAATGATTTTAAAGTTACGAGTAAAAAGAGCACAAGAAAATAATGACCATTTACAAAATTTTGCGATTGCAATTGTTGAGCAATAAATAGTTTAGAAAATATGTACCTGTATTGTGTGTTATAAGAATATTGGGATTGTTGTAGATTTTACAGAGTAAAGTGTGCGAATGACCACCGTATTGGGCTCAGAGATGTCTTAAGACTTCTTGAGGACTTGGGCCCCTACACAAATGTAGGCCCTACCTATGACCCTTAAAAGTTGATAGTACATAATATACATAATCAAAAACTCACACAAACAATAACCTGAAACAAATAAATTGGCATGACTTACAGTCCTACAAACCTGTTCGACACCGCCTTTTGACTAAATGAGTAATGATTGTGTATGGTGGTAGGCCATGGCCTATACATGGATGACGGTCATTACATATAGCCAGTTAACAGATCGTTCGAAATTCCCATTTTTTCGAAGAATACAACCGAGAATAACACTTGACTGTTGAAATTATTTGAATTCGTGGTCTTATTAAAGCTGTGTTTAGAGCGAGACTAGGCCCCCATTGTAGCTGAGGCCCCAGGCCCAGTTGGCCCATTCCTTAAGACGTCCCTGATTGGGCTCGATTATTAAGAATTAGTAGTTTCGAATAATCTCTGTGTTGCCGAGCTGCTCACAAGGGAAACGTAAGCATTTGCAAATAAATTGTGGTCTTATGTTTTTACAGAACCGTGTGAGGTCATATTTTCGTTATTCAGTTCTAAAAATTTTCCAGTGAAAGGGAGCTCATTTTATTTAACAAATTTTTTTTTTGTGTTAATATGGTTTTTCGCTGGTTTATATTTCTAGATTTTTTTACTAATTATTATCTTATTTGCTTTTGTATTTACGTCTCACTTCAGTTTTGTTAGGTCTTATACGTTTCGGTTCTTATAATACTTATTGTTAAAAATTTATTTTGACCAATTTTTAAATTATTTAAGCTCTTTTAAAAATTTTAGCAATAGTTTAATTTCCATTAAAAGTGCATTTATACTTTTCTAAAATGCGTTTATATATTTTTTTTAGCCTTTCAAAGGCAGAATTGGTAAGTACACTTTTATGATGACATTTTTTAAACAGCTTAATAGATTTTCGATTTAAACCCAATATTTATAATATTATATTGCTGAAGAATATTATTGCAATTATTAAGGAAATAAGATATACTTTTAAGTAATATAATAATAATAAAATGCTTCTCATTTATGAATATCTATTTTTTTATTTAAAGTAAACTATTTCAGTTACATGTAATTAGTTATTGTTGGAGATAAGTTAAAATTGTGCTGCATTTTACCTAAAAATTCGTTTTAAATTCAAAGCAAATGGGATTCTCTAATTAGACCACAATCAGTTATAGATAGTGTAAAAGGAAATCAAAAACAAATTTTAATAGAAAACTACGAGTTTTGTCATCAATGCTTTGCTGGAAATACTCAGCATGGAATGTGCACCTGTAAAGCGAAAGTTTTTTTGTCATTCTAGGTTTAAAAATTATACATTAGTATTAAATTTAGGTGGATTCTCCAGATGACGCATCACAGCGTCTTTTTTAAGACCTCATTTCCTTGTGTCGCTACCGTTAGTCGAATATCTAGAGCAATTACAAATAAAATGAATTAAAAAACATATTTTTCGTCTATAAAATATCAGGCATAACTGTATAGCATTATATATTCATGATGAATGACAGGAGATGAGAAGGGGGCTGTATATCATAATGTAACGGGTCGGGGGACTGTGTCACCCTTCTGATCCGCCTGCATCGATTTCAAAAGCTGAACTTCACCCCAAAAAGATGTTATTGAGTATGTGGTGGGATGTGCAGGGACCGCAATTACCACAGTGTTATCCTTCATCACGATAACATCAGGCCGCATGCTGCTGTCATCTCAATCCAAAAGTTATGGAGCTTTGGTTGGAAGATTTTACCCCACCCTTCCTATTCTCCTGACTTGGCACCATCACCTATTTTGTGCGTTGAACAATTCCTTCATTCAGAAAATCTTAAATGACCTTGATGCCGAGAAAACTGCCATTCAAGACTTTTTTGACTGGATACCGCCAGAATTTTACCATCGTGGCAATCATCTCTAAAAGAAAGATAGCTAGAGGTCATAGATATCAGTGGGAATTATGGGAAATCATAGGTAATGTTCATTTTGCGTTTATTTGCTCTTATTTATGGGTAATAAAAATGGGTAGAACTTTTGCACTCACCCAACAGATTTTGCGATAAAATTTTACACAGAATAGGGAGTTGGAATTATATAAAAATAGTTTGCACACCACTCTTCTCTAAAAAACGTATCACAGCATCTCTCCATTGAGATTACATTATCGTTAGTCGAATGTTTTGAAAAATTACGATTGAAGTCAATCTACAGACATACGGGAAAGTGTATAAATGTTCAGGAATAGCGTCATATACTGTTTAACGAATATCATCTGTTGTTCATTCAATTTGATTTTCCTTTCTGATTTAATTCTGCAGCCACATATGCTTCTCAAGTGGACATTAAGACTATGGCTCCAGTTGAAGAAGGTCCTTGTAATAAACCTCAGGTAAGACATTTTGAGCTTAAATTTTTACATTATTTAAATAATTCCATCCATTCAAATAAACTACAATTACGATAAATTTTTCTCACAACCAAATAACAATGCTAACTTTTTATTGCAGGAATATGTGAGTGGATTCATTTTTTTTCTATTGTTAGCATATTCAGTGAACTCTATGGTATGTCATTTAGAGAGGAAAAAAAATAGTATTTTCATTTACAAATTTCTCTACTAAAAAAATCATATTTAATTTTACTGCTCAGTATTCAGTGGACCCATTAAGGTTTATTTGGAAACTTGCAGGATTTCACTATGCAATATTTTAAAAAATAATTGCAGTGAATCCAGAGTTTGTTCTTTGAAATCTAGTTTCAAGTTTCACCATATTCAAAGTTAGAAATTTGTGTAGGCTCGAATTGGATGTCATAGGATTTTTTCCAGGATTATGTGTCCTCTTGCATTTCATTTAGGTGAATAATTTTGGTAGTTTATGTGCTTAGATATTAGTCATTCTTTTTATCGGAAAGCATGGTAAATATTCAGTTAATATAAAGAGATAAAAAAACTATAAGAGAACACTTCTGCTACATTTGATGTGGTAGGGCGGTTACTTCATTGGCTATTTGTACCTTTGCTAGAGTTATTTATCTTGTAAAATGAAAACAAAATTTGACTCAGAATTCGGTATTTCATTTTACCATGAACTATTTCTCTTTAAAAGCCAATGTTTCCTTCCCTTTGTAATGCCATTTATAAGAACTTCAGTACTCAAAGCTATCACTGTGTAAAATAAATATTACAACTAATGTTCTTTACACAACAACAAAAATGTTCTGGGTAGAAAGAGAGAGAGAGAGTTATATTAAAACGTCGCACTATAAAGCTGCACGTAAGCTATTGGCGATGGACCTCTTAAGGAATCCGCATTGGCGTAGCTAGCCCCAAAGGGGTCCTGTATCAAAATGCTTGGTGGCCCTTTTCTGAAAATGGGATTATTGATAACATTTTACAATTTTTTGCTTGCATATGTTGGAGACATATGTATCCTTGGGTATCCAAAACTTGACAATTTTTTTTAAAGATTTTATTTTATAGGTCATCTTATTAGCTTTATAAAAATACCAAGTTTATTATTTTCCAATCCCTAGAACACAAATTACAAGTGTTTGAGTAATAACTGATGCCACTTCTTTAAACAAGATATACTTTAAAATGCGTTTTACTCAAAATGTGATTTTTTGAAAATAATCAAATAGGGGTCAGTGATTGCTGAAAAAGTTTTGAACATAATCAACTGAAATTTTTTGTGTATGTTCTGTATAATAGTAGAAATGTTTTAACCTTCAGATTTATCAATCACTGTTTTATTACAAAATTTATTGTCCATTATGTGAATATAGTCACTGTTTTTTTAAGCAATTTCAAATGATAACTAAGATAAAATGCTTTAATTTTTGCAAAAATTAAAATATCTCATATCCTGAAGGTCATTTTAAAAATGAATAGCAAAACAACACATCAAAATTGAATGATTGAATTTTTTTTCATAACCTCGTTTATGTAATATTTTGTAAATTTTGACCAATTTTTTTCCATTTTAGTAATAACAATTTCTTTTTCTCTTTTTAGTTTTAGCGTATTTTTCTTAAAATGTACAGAATAAATCTAAAAACCACAGTAAAAAATCCTCATATCTCCATTTTTTTTTTAAAAAAATTGTCGCAAGTAGTCGCGTACCTTAATTTTGAACCATGGTCAAGTGACAAGGGCAACACACCTCTCTCATAACTTTCACACCACACCAATGGAAGGACGTTTGGGCCTCAACATATTCATCGTAGTGAGGCCCCCTCTATACGGTGGGTCTTGAGAGGTATTAGACTCGAACTCATGACACACTCCTGCTCGGGTCCATGGCCTACCGCGGCCAGATATTCTGGGAGCTCACGGCCAAGTTTCTTCCAATACTAATATTTATCGATTTAGATAAGTATTAAATATTTCTAGTGCACTAAATTATCTGATTGTGGAATCATTTTATCTTCAGAGATTTTTTTTTTCCCAGAAAGATATTTTTTTCTAGCTATAAGACATTGTGAGTCAATTTTGTAAGACTGAGTTAAGGTAGTAATATCTCAAAAGGCTTGAAAATCTACTTACAATTTTGTTAGCGAACTATGAAAACAGTCCCTTTCGAATATAATACAGTGGTGTTCAAAATTAAGAGAATTTCCAGATTTTGTCAATTATCTCTAGAACTACTGGACAGATTTTAATAAAATTTGTTATGTACATAGGACTGATATAATGCAAAAAAAAAACCCCTTAAATAGTTAAAATACACATGCATGATCATGCGTAACACTCATCGAAGTCCGAAGGTATGAAACAGCAGTCACAAAATGTAACAAAAAAAAATTAGTTAATAGGGGGTATGGTCCCCTCTTTCAGATAAACACTGCGATTTTATAATGGAAATAAGGGAATTTATATGAGTTCCTGTGGCAATTAATCCCACTCATTCAGCAACTCAATTTTCAAGCATTGGATGGTTCTCGGAGGGCAGTTGCGATTGCCCTTCCAAGAGCGTCTCAGACATGCCCTATACGGATCAGGGCTGGAGATCTAATTGGCCAATCCATTCGGCAAATAACCTTACTTTCCAGAAATACGTCGACCAGATGAGTTCTATGGGCCTCGCGTTGTCATCCATTAAAATAAAATCAAAGCTAATTGTACACGTGAAAAGGCGAACATATGGCTCCAAGACCTCATCCCTATACCTCACAGCAGTCATAGTGTCTCTCTCAAAGATATGGAGGTGTGTACGGCCATCCAACGTGATGCCTGCCCAGAACATCAAGTCTCTGCAATCGTAATGCTCGATTTCCTGGACATTTGAGGGCAGGTAGCGGGTCCCTGGTTCTCTCTCTCCATATCTTCTCACCGTACTTTTCGTATTAACTTGCCGACAAATAAGTTGGTGGAGATTTATAGGAACTAAATGCTGTATTTAAATAAAACATGTACACTTGAAATATATATAAATGAAAGGTCTAATAAAAGCTACATTATTCAGTTGGCCATTTTTCGCCGTTGCATTCAAAATCATGACAATTGTATCTTCTTTATATAGATGACGCCACATAAATTTGCATGTGAGTATGAATTTAATGCTGTCATGCAGTTCCACGATGTTTCTTGTTTTTCATTTTGCATAACCCCATAGTCCCCCCCCCCAATTAGAGGAATTTTACCAGTGTAAAGAAAAGAGCAAAAATATTCAAAAAAGGCCCCAAATTCTGATGGGGAAAAAATAAACAATCACAGTTACCTTTGCTCTTAGAAATAAGCCCTCTTTTCTCATATCACATTTTTAGCATTTGAATTTCAACTATTTTATGTTATCCCTTCGAAAACTCACGTTCATCCTTTTCCAGTGTACCATAAAGATGAGAGACTTGAATCTCTTTTTCAAAGGTTATAGAGCACTTTATTTTATATCCTATAAAAACAGGAATTTAATGTGTTAAATATATTTTAGCCATATATATAGAGGAACTTTCTCTAAACTGTAATTTTATATTCTTTTGATTAAAAATATTTTTGCCAATTTTATCAGTGAGTGAGTGAATATTAACGTAGCACTGTTCAGCTACACTAGGGCTTTTGGCGACGGACCTCGTAATTTTGAATCATGGTCAAGTGACGAGAACGACCCCTGAGCTGGAACCCTCCTCTCCTGACTACCCCACCACACCAACGGGAGGACATTTGAGCTCTCACCAGATTTAACGTGCATCGCTCCTCTACACGACGGGTCTTTAGTGGTGCTGGGCTCAAACTCATGACACACCAGCCACAATCCAATACCTTGATCACTAGGCTACCGTGGCCCCTAGACAATTTTATAAAAGAGACTCAAGTGTCTTAGAATTTAATAACGTATTTTTATGCAATCTTAAAATTATTCTTTTGAATCTCTTAATTCTGCATGTTTACTTGAGAATATTATTATCTCTTATAATGAGCATAAATGCCATTGTTTTGTAAGTTGATTAATTAATATTTGAAGTAAATGACAATTTACACCAATTCATTATGTGTCAAAATTATACTAAACAAATGTAATTAAATATTTTTCATTTTTTTTTGTCATCTGGAATTAAATATCTTTCGAACTGTATTGTGATACTCCTAAATATGTTAAAATTACACTTTTCAATCGAATCCATGTACAATATACTACACTTTTGATTTAAATATGCATCAACAGTCCATATAAATTAACCGGATATTTTAAATTTTTAAATAAAATAATAAATTTTTCATGATTACATAAAATAACTGAAGTAAAACCACTCTTAAAAATTAGTAATGGATATGAACACACTTGTTCTACAATCTCTCTCTGTTTGATTTTTCAAAGAAAAATCAATATGGTACCAGAAAAGAATAATTTTGTTTTCAAATAATCATCTTACAATTATTTCCAAATTTAATCTTTTAATTGTTTTCCATTTTCTAGGCAAGCGGAATGGGAGAAGGTTCGTCAAAGATGAATGAAACTCCTGCTGACAAGGTTTACTTTATGAAAACGATCTTTGTTGCACAGCTTCCCGTTCGAGTAAGGATTTGCAATTCATTTAAACCTTATTTTCTTGTTTTGAAATAAAGATTTACTTAATTTACGATGTACTGCTTTTTTTAAATGTGCCAATAATTATAAAAGTACAATAAATAATGTATTTCATGTAGCTAGAGAGAAACTAAATATTATTCAGAAAACATTCTCGACAAAAAATATCATTATTATTATTAAGTGTAGTGTATAGATGAGTTTAACTTTATATATATGAACCAGAAGTTATATAAATATATTGATCTCTCTCTCAGACTATTCTAAATTTACAGTAAGTTTATTATGAATCAATATTTTTAAGTTTTTAATATCTCCAAAGTACAGACATTTTGTAGGTTATTATCAAAATTTTTCCGTGTTTTTTAACATCGTTTAATCTATTATCCCTGTCACATTTATATACGACTAGCTGACCCAGCCATGCATTGCTGTGGCTTTGTTTTTATATGTTAATTCAATATTATTCTAAGCTATTGAATGCAGTCAAATTAATCTTCGTTTACAATTTGGAGGGTTGAAATAAAGTAAAAAACAAAAAATGATTTTAATTTTGCATTTTATTCATCTCATATTTGAGTATAGTATAATGCATAAATTACTGACGAAGCTGTTAAGAAGACGAAGCAACATTTGAAGATTTAATTTTATAAATGAGTTGAAAAACGTTGGTTTTTTGCAATTTTTAAATTATAATAATAAATAATTTTATACAACTAATCGCTAATAGGTGCACGATATTTTTTGGTAAGAGGGTAAGCTCCTGCCACGGTTTGCGTAATAGACAGTCGTCCTGAATTATCCAGCAAAGTTACAGTTATTTCTCAGATTGGATATGAGATTCGGATTATCCATTTTGAAATACGCCAGGGACCAAGTTTTCACGACCCAAGGCTTTTAAGTGAAGCCCCTGCCGTGGTGGCTAACGTCGTGGTCCCCTGCCGTGGATTAACGGTTGACCTGCATTTTACGGCAAAGTTACTGTTATTTTTGGAAACTGATTCAAAAATCTGATTCCACAACCTGAAATACGCTGGGAATTTAATTTTCGTGCATTTTGATTTACAACATCTGCTTCCACAGACACATAAGCATTGCAACATTTTGCAAATTTTCCCGTTTTCCAGATTCTTTACCTTTCCAGCAATAAAAAAATTATGGCGTTATTAATTGAAATAAAAACTATCCTATGTTTTAAGTTGGATGAAATGACACACAGCATGCAAAATTATACTATGATCGGTAGAGTAGTTTCGGAGTCCATCGCGGAGATATACAAGGTGTCCTAGATAAGATATTGCAAACTTTGAGGAAAGGTAAGATACATCTAGTTGACTTTGAATCAAATAGGAATGCCGGGATGTGGAGACGCCTTTCGAACGTAGATAAGGCATTAAAAATGCTAAATCACAGGAAAAAAAAACTGATTTTTGGCTCTGGAGTTACAAGAGTGGTGCCACAGTGAATATGCAGGTAGAAATTTCGGCGGAAAGTTTCTCGAGGAGATAATGAGCAAATTTCTCGTGGAACATGTTCGATATACGGAATTTTTTCAAAAATCACCAAATTTTTTTTTGGCGACAGTAGTTGCCAAGGGAAGCACAGGGTTACATTCCCCCTTAGCCGCCACAAAACACAGCAATACTTCCCCCCTTCCCCCTAACTAAACAGTTTTGCAAAGTTCCCGTCTTTGATCTAAGTTTGCCCCCCCCCCCGCCACCTCTACGAAAATGAATGGTGGGATTCTTTCTAACTTTAGTAGAAGTATAAAAATGAAACATGAAATATTTTTTCCTACATATTATTAAACTAAAAAAGTAGTGAAAGGACAAATTTTTGTAGAACTGAATGTAAATAGTTAATGTGATTATTTTAGCAATACTGCATTGAATTTAAGAATAAAAATCTATTTTTGTAAGTGATTCAGAATAGTAATGAACAAATCCTTCTATTTATCATCATTAAGCCTAGAAGAGGAACATATTAAAATTTAACTTATTAAAGCAAATTAACTTTAAAATTAAAGTAATAAAATAAGATAATAAGAAAACTAACTTACTTACATAAGCCTAGAAGAGAAATATATTAATATTAAACATATTAAAGCAAATTAACATTAAAATTAAAGTCATTAATTAAATATAAGGAGAATCTTTCTTGCTTGCATTGAATAAAATAAATTTAAAAGAATTAATTTACCTTGCAGCACTTTATGTATAAAAAATTGTCACAAAAAGACCAAAGTCATCACTTGTCAGCAAGATAGATTGTGATAAAAAATCATGGTGATAAAAAATATCTTGTTTAAATTCCCCTTTTAGAGAATTTGACCTAAACCCCTCTCACCCCAGTAGATGTCCCTAACAATTTCTAAAAACTTATTGAAACAATCCACTCCCTTCTGTTTGCATCACTTTCTAAACATATATACAACAACAAATGAAATTTTAAATCTATTTTTCTACTGCAGGTAGGGAGTGAATCTGTAACATGCTTCCAAGTGCCTTCTATGATATTTGTGTGGCAATTCGTTACTGGATTTACAAAATGAAGGCTATGATTTAACGTCAAATGATCCAACCCTTGTCCTAAATTTTCAAATGCCTTTTATTTGTTGGAAAAATCATAGTTCCAGGCTCCATCCATTCCTTTAAAATGTTGACTACAATCTCACAAGATGTGTTGTGTACTGCTTCCCCACTGAATTCGATTTATCAACTTCTGCATACTATAGAATAACTTCATGACAAATTGCCCCCAATCTGCAACTGTAGCAGAACATAAATAGAAATAAGTGTTGGTCTGTTTTGTTTTGGCTCCCATGATCAAATGATAAGTGAGACGAAAAATCTGATTTAATTTTAGTTTGCTGCAACAGAACCACAAGGCAAGATGTATGGTTTTAGTTGAACTACAAGCCATGATGTATGGTTTTAGTTGAACCACATATCTTGTTATTCCTGGAATTTCTGCAAATCCATGATTAACCATCTAAGATAGAATTTTTCTTCCCAAACTTCATCAGAACATTGCAATTGCAGTAAAAAAAATTCTAATTTAATCAGATGAGTTTTTCTTGCTAAATCTAAAAATAATTTCTTATCTCTACATATTTCATAAACAAAATAAAGATTAAATACTCCCCCCCCCCCAAATGTGGCCCTTTTGCTAGAAAATAAAACGGGAACTGTTTCTGACTGAAATTTCTTATACTTGGGATAAACATTGCAAATAGTCCCATGGTTAGAGGGAACAGGTTATAATATTTAAAGGTATATAGAATAACAAGGTTTTTAAAATTTAAATTAACCTCTTTGTAAATTAATAGTAATGATGTAAGAATTGATAGTCAGCCTAATCTATAACTGGAATAATTTATCAATAAGTAAAAATGAATGTTGATAAATAACTAAATAATATTAATAAATAATATGGATAAAGGCACATTAATAATAAAAGAATATATAACCTAATAATGACAGAATTAAGTCAACCTAAGCAATAATTAAATAATTTTTCAGTAATTAAAAAGAAATATTAATAAGTGATATGAATAAGAAATAAGGTAAATAATAATAAAAGAATTTAAATACAACCTAATAATGAAAGAATATTCAAACCAATCAATAATTCAAAATAAATTTTTTTAAATAATTATTTTTAAATAATTTTTAATATAATTAATTTTAATATTAAATAAGTATAAATTATTAATAAATATTAAATAATGGTTATTAATTATTAAACGTTAAATAAATATTCTTTATAAATATTAAGAAATAATAGGAAATAAGGCAGTGAATTCTTGTCCGGAAATATCTATGTCTGAACAGTTGAAAATCTAAGATGAAAAAAAAGAAGGATATCTTAGAGAGAATCCCCTAGCCCCCCCCCCCATAAAACAAAATTACTGCTCTGATTGGAAAATTCGCCATAAAACGAAAACCCTGCAGAACCGGACCGGAAAACAGGGGGAATCAGGGTAGACAGAATCTGGCGCAGAATCGCCCGAAGAAGGCGCCAAAAAAACTGCCAAAAAAAAAGTCTGTATATCGAACTTATGCCTTTCTTGTTGAAGAGTTAAGTTGAATTAGACGCCTGAGGGTTTCTAGGATAAGAAGGAGTTTTCTGGGGGGGGGAAGCTTAATAATACAACATCACATCTTGTCAGTGAACATCACTCGAATAATTGCAAAATATATTAATAATCTATGAGCTAGCATGCCGTTGCTTCATTCTCTAAAACCTTTGATGGATATTGTTACTTTTTATTAAACCAAATTTAAGTAATCTTAATATTTTATCTGCGTCTGAAATGATGACTGATTTACATCATTTAGACAGAGTTATTATAATTCATAAAATGTAAAATAAATTACATTCACTGAAAAACTATGAATGTTTCTGATTAAAGTTTTTTTTTCTCCCAGACTGAAAGAGAAGATCTGATACTGATATTCTCTAAATATGGTGTAGTAACGCATGTAAGAATTTGCAAAGGAAAAAAAGAGAATCCTTTAGGGTAAGTATTAAGATCAAGATTATAGTTCGATTTTTATTTATGAAAATGTTTTAGTACCTTAAAATCTACAAATTCTGTTTTATATTTAGCTACGTAGTGCTTTTGTTCAAATTTGTATTGCAAGTTTATTAGCGGGTTATTGATACTTAAAATAATATTCTATTTAAAACTATAGCATTTAATCAATATTTGAAAACTATGTTAAATTTAAATTAGTGAAAATACTTGATATTTAAATTAATAGTGTTGACAATGTACACATTTTTCAGATATGGATTTATTACATTTAGGTCGGAAGAGCAAGCTAAAAGAGCCATACAAGTAAGTTGTTTTTAACTCGATCTAGTTAACAAAAGCTCCCATTTACTAATATTTTGTTACTGATCATTCAGTTTCAAGGATTAGTATTAATATTTAAATATTTGAGTACTTTTATCTGCGAGCAATAAAACTATAATTTTGTCTTTTAATGTTAATAATTTTGTTATTTTCTCTAGCGTAATTATTAAAGAGTTAATTCTCCCAGCAAAATAATATTCTCTATTATTCAAATCGGCAAATTTTTCTTATATATATATTCAGTCAGACCTCTATTTAACGAAATCGCTGTATCCCGAAAAAAATTTCGTTATTTGGAAAATTCGTTACAAAGAGGTTCAATATACTTTATAAACCACATAAAACAAATTTTAAATTTATAAGCACTATATATTAAAAAAGTAATTATTCACACCTTTTGGTAAATTATAATATCTCTGTTTAATTTATATATATATATATCTTACTCTTAGAAAAAAAAACTGAAAGGAAAACAAGAAAAAAGAATGTTGAGGAACATGCTGTACTTTCAACATTAAGAAAATAATTTTATATTAAAATTAATGAATTTTAAGGGTGTTTTCTAATTTAAAGCATACAAGTTATTTTAAACGTACATTATTTTATAAATAGAAATTCTAAACATACATTACCACATACGTCCTTAAATTTAATTACTCATAAAAAAATCTATTAATTTTGTCTGAGTTTTTTTTTTGAAAAAGGCTTTGTTTCATAATATGCCTCACATCTTTGCAATGCTCCGAAAAGCCCTTCAGGCGTATTTTTCCGTGTCTTTTCGTTAAATTTTTCTAGCCATCCATTGCTACCTAGAAATTTGTCATGTCCCAATGCCTTCCCAAATTGAAGAGCTTTCTCTTTTACGAAAGGTAAAGAGATTGGAACATTTTTATCTAGCATTGTGTGTATTCACTTCAAAACTGCCTCGTCAACATCCTCATAGACACATGGTCTTAAAAGTTTTGGAGAAGAATTCAATGAATCGTAATTTTGTAACTTATCTCGATTTCTTATAACAGTTGATAAGCTGTCTGGAGGAATACCAAATTTTAAAACAATATATCCTTTTTCTTGAAGCCTTTATCCACTTCCTGAAGAATTAAATACTTTTGTTTGATGCTCAAGCACTTACGTTTTGACATTTTCGAGTTACAAGAAACGAAGTTACCAGTACGACTGATCAACACTACAAATGAACGAAGACTAGTTCAAGGACATGGCGACACGAGCAATTCCGCAGAGGGTGAAAGGGAATATCAAAGATGTTTCTAGTGAACATGGGAGGGGGGAGGGGGTTTAAAAGGTTACACTTCTTGAATGAAACGCCCAGGATTCTATTGCTCTCGATGAGTTAGGTACCTAATAAAACCAGTTCAAGATTTATGATGATCATAAAATGGGTTAAAAGAGAAAATGAAATATCCAGAAATATAAAAATGGGGAGAGAAAAAAGTGAATCACACAAGAAAAAAGCTTGTTATATAGAAAATGCATTTCGCTATTGGGAGGTTATTTTATGAAGAAAATCATGAAATGTTCGCTATATAGAAAAATTCGTGGTATAGAGGTTCGTAATATGGAGATTTGACTATATATATATATAATTAGCAAAGAAAAATAACTCTTTAGAGGATTATATGGAATTCTACTAAACAACTAAATACACTAAGGAATAATCTAGCTTAATTTTTTTTCAGGCTTGTAAAATTGACCGTATTTTTTTGCAAGGAGAAGCTATCCAAGTTGCTCCAGCTTTTCATAAATCAGTAAGTCTAATACTATTTATTTTGCAATATTTTACAGGGAGAGTATATACAAAAATACAACTTGATAGATTAAAAATGTGCAGTGTTTTAAAAAAATTTTTTCTGGAAAGTGAAGGGTGGGGGCTGCAATTATTGCCTTGAGATGTGAGTGGTGCTTTGTAGAATCATGTCCGGAGAGTGTTGCATAAAAAACAGAAGCTGGGTTCTATTAACTTAATTATGTATGTTCATTCTTTACATCTAGAGTAGTAGTCTTCAAACTGTGCTCCACAGAAACAGGGGATTCCACGAGTCAAACCCAGGGGTTCCACGAGTCAAAATAAAAATTCGAAAAGATTATGGATGTGTATGCAAAGCAGATTTATGGAGTTTGTGTCAACATGAATACTTAAAGCAGTATTGCCCAACGCATGCTGCACGTTCCGGCGGGGGGGGGGGGAGATTTTATAAATTCATAGGAAACATTTTATTTATAGAATTAAAAGCCCCTAAAACTATTCCACATAAATTTTCTTTGAAGAAGCAATTCATATGGGAAAGGGGTTTAAACACGAGTAGCACATTTTATCTCTATTCTACTCTCATAATCATTAATATCTCTATTTTACGCATACAAAGACTTATTTTTGATCATATGAAATAGTAATTGAACTTAAATATGCTATTGTTGCTTTTGATAGGAAATTTTTTTAATCAATATGAAGGGAAACAAACTTTACCAATGCCAAATGGAACGAAGCAAAAATATTTTTAAGAAAAAGTTTCCAAATTGTGTTGAAAAAAATAATCACTATTACTTTTGGAGTTAGAAATAAGCTCTTTATTCATAAATCACACTTTTAGCATTGAAATTTTAATCATTTTATGTTATATGTTCCAAACTTGCGTTCATCCACTTCCATTGTATCAGACAGGTGAAAGACTTGAATCATTATCTCAAAACTGATACGGCATTTAGTATTTCATAGAGCCTATAAAATCAAGAATTTCATGCCTTTATCCAGACAACTAAACTTTTATTAAACTGTAATTTTATGCTGATAAATTAGTTACATAAATATATAATCAATTTTAAAAAACGGGATTCAAAAGTCCCAGACTATCCAAACTAATTTTTAACGAAGACACATTATATATCTTCTTGATAATCTCTGAATTTTGTATGCCAGTTTATAAGAACATTTTTTATATCTATTATAATGCATAATATGAATAACATGTGCTTGAGTTATAAGAATATTTGTGAATATGAAGGTGGTAAGGAAAATGAAAAAAATTGCAACAACTTATTATAAGTCAAAATTATGTAAAGTATATGCAATTGAATATTTTTCACTTTTTATCATTTGTCAATAAAAATCTTTCTAATTGTATTGTGATATTCATAAATATATTAGGAATATACACTATTGGTCGAATCCATTCACAATGTACACAAGAAAACGTATATTGGAAATGAAATATTTTGTTCTTTTGACTTAAAGATGCATTGACAATCCATATTATTTAGATGAGTATTATTTATTTTTAGATTAAAGAATAACTTTTTAGTGATAATGTAAATTAACTCAAATAAAATCACACTCTTAAAAATTAGTAATTGATAAGAATTGTTTATTTGGAAACTTTCAAAAGATGGTTTCAAAGAAAAATGAATACAGTATCAGAAATGAATGATTTTGTGGGTTTTTTCCCTGCTTTAAATAACTATCTTACAGTTATTTCGAAATTTAATCTTTGATTGTTTTCTTTTTTCCAGGCGATCGAAATGGAATCAGATGGAAATCAAGGTCCAAGAACTATTTGCGTACCGAAACGAGTCTTCGTTGGACAGCTTCCTCCCAAAGTGAGTTTTTTATTCTTATTTATTTAACTCTTACTTTCTTATTTGTAGATAAAAAGTTTCATAAAGTTATTATACACGGATCTTTTTTTAGGAAAGGAAGGGATATGCCAGTGGTTATGAAATAAGACTAAATAATGCATTTCATGTTTAGATAATCATAATGGGCTAAAGAAACATTTTAGTCGGTTCCAGAGAATAATTTACAAATTTCTGTATCATTGTTAATTATAAATAAAGTGAAACTTTAACTTTTTTCTTCCAAATTTGGGTCTGTCAAGGTTGTCTATTTTAAATTTGCTAATAAATATTATGAATTTAGAAAATTAGATTTTGAAGAGTTTTTTTTATATCTCGTTTTTTGTCTACAAATTCCAGTAATATTAAGAGTGTGTGTAAAAACCACATTATGCAGTTCTGGACAGGACATCCACATGTTTATGTAGTGTTGTGGAAGAGAGAAAATTGAGATACAAGGACAAATAGCTCTTGTGCAGTTCTAGAGATGTTAATGTCGAATTAACTAATTGCTGCAGGTTGTGAATTTCGCAGGAGTTTAGTCATTCAGTAAAATTGCAGTAAATGGATTACATTTTTCTTTGGGAAACTATTTCTTCCATTCCTTTTTATTTACATGATACCTGGTCTCCAGTATATACATCTATTAAATACGTACATTTATATGATCCATGTTCTGGAGATCGAATTCAAGAAAAATAAAAGTTTATTTCTCGTATATGCATTGTCTTAAAATCAAATCCAACAAATTTTTGCGTCCTGGTTTTTAATGATTACAAATGAGCTCGAGACTTAATTTCATCAAAGAATTTTCATTGTAAAAAAATGTCAGGTTTTTTTAATTACTCTTATTAACTAACCTCTTATATGTTTTTACCTACAAATATCTGCTATTTTATAAATGACTAGCTTATTTTGGCTGCACTCTGTTGTATTATTTTTCTCTATTTCAGTAAAATATGAAACTTTTTCCCTTCAAATTCGAATCCCTTCCTAGTTGACTTTAATAAATTTTTTTTAATAGAGTCTAACAAGTTCGACAATTAGAATTTCGAAAATTGTGACATTTATAGTGAATGTTTTTAAAAACAATTACCTTGAATTTTTCTTATATGCAGCCAAGGCGGTTTAGTTTATGATTAAAATACATTGCCCAGCTTTATATATAACGTTTTCATACTTAAACATACCATTTAGTGAATCGAGTATTGAATTGATTTAGGCTTCAGAATTGTCTTGTAACATGGTGGGTAAACTAGAAAAGTGATGATTTGGTTTGAAGGCATGGCGTAACGGAGAATATTAGGGCCCCCCCCCCTGCAAAATCAGGTTTTGGGCCCCAAGCCGGATCTTACAAAGATGGCAAAATCATAACATGACGGGCTTTGGGCCCCCTAGAATCCTAGCTTCCCCACACCGCAGGGGTTGCGGGGATGTACGTTACACCACTGCATGTGTATATGATGGCAATAATACTGTGATTTATGACTGCTGTAAAAAAACATATTGGATTAAATCTTCATAATGAATTCAATGTATTGTAATAAGAAATGGTTTGGTAAATAAAATTTGAGATGTTTTTATGACTTTAAACATTCTTCTTTAAAATAAGCTATCCAAATGAAATAATATAAGAAATAAGCAAATGGAAAGGGATTTTTAAAAATTAATGGATAATCAAAGGGATAAGCATTCTTTTTCAGTAAAAAATAGATATAAAAATTTGACTCCTAATAAAAACTCCTAATTTAGAGCTTTACTTTTTTATAATAAGAAAGTGTGAAATGAGTTTTCACAACAATAATCAATATAATTGTTGCAACCATATACTGGCATACAATAGTTACATATTCTGAAAAGGTTTCAACCTGTATTAAAATTTATATTTTTATTCAATTAATTGCTGCACAAAATTCTGAATATTTCCAATTCCTTTTACGTTGAAAATATTCAATTAACACAATAGATACTTCATAAGGTATTGAGTAAGGAAATATGAAATAATCAAAACAGAATTTTCGAGATCAGAAAAATGCCAAACGTTGCAACAAGAGTAAGCAGGTAGTTGGTAAAACTTGTTTGACGGGTAGTTTTCAAAAACTTGAACAATATGAATGGACAATGTTACCCTGTTAATTTTAAATCTAACGAAAACTAAGAAAAAGCAAGCATATGGATTTTTAGCAGATGTGATATACAAAAATGCTTTTCCTATTTGTATATTATATGAACAAGTAGAATATTCTGAAGAAAAAGCAATTCAGAAAATCTGTTATTTATATTTTAATTATTAATTTCAAATATCAATTACTGAGATTTTCCAATCAGCATCTAAAAATTTTTTGATGGTTCATTTTATATATTGAAAGAGTAAGCAGAAAGAGAAAAAGGTTAAACAAATTTTACCAATCATTTCTTTTATATTTTCATTAATTACGCACGTGACATTTAAATAAAGTTAGGATTTATCACAACAATAAAAGAAACACATCTCAAATTTATGATTATAACTGTTTAAAAATATCTGTTTATCCTTGATGCAGATTTTATTTATTCGAAAGAAATAAAAATTTATAAAAAAGATTTATGATTAGTGTAATTTTTTATGATGTAGTAATGGATATCAGCAAATGTATTTCGGCAGTTATTGATCTGTGATTTTTGATAGACAAATCATTAAATAACGAACGATCTGTTATTTATATTTACTAACAAATTATTATCAAGTGATATGTTTCGTTCTTGTTCAGAGTTATTTTTCTATTAAATTATAGTCTTAATTCAAATGAAAAATAATTCGATAAACATTGATATTGCCAGCTCTGAAATTAAGTGTAGAAGAAAAATGGTTGAAGCCAAGTCCAATAAAACTATTAGAACATGTAGTTTGGGTTTTAGTCCAAATTGCAAATACAGAGAGAATATTTTCCCTGATGCCAGTTCCATGGTTAGATAAAAGAAACAAGTTGTCTGTAGAGACAAATGAATAGATTTTTTATATGCTATTATAGTTATAAAATGACTTGATATCTATTTCATAATTATGTGAAAGATAATAATTAAAGTAAAATTAACTTTAAAAGGAGAGTGGACTAAAGGCAGTGACATAACAGAGAGTATTAGGGCCCCTCTGCAAAGTCAGGTTCTAGGCCCCAAGCCGTATCTTAAAAAAGATAACAAAACCAAAACATCAGGCTTTAGGCCCCCTAAAACGCTGCCCCTCCACCGCACTGTGGGGGTTGCAGGGGTGTACGTTATGCCACTGTTTGAAGCATATTTTAATTTTCTGATCTTGGTTCGAAACTGCAAGACTAATTGTCAACAGCCTGTTGAAGTATGCCTGAGGGACCAAGTTATATAATTTAAAAATAATTTATTTAAGTTCAAAACTTGACAAATACTGAAACGGGGGAGGAGGGCTGTACTTTTATAATGGAAGTTGGTATAGAGGTTTGTCGACCACTGAGCATGTGGCATATACCAGAAGTATTGCCAGGACTGAATTATTTGCTTCTTGAATTGTAGATCTTAAGTAGAAAAGCAGAAATGCAGTATTAATACAACACAAATATTTTATCCTTCCACAGAGAAAATTGAAGTAAATCCTTTCTACAAAATTAACAGCTCAAAAGGAACTAAGTTTTGTTAATTTAAGTCTTAAAATTGTTTCTTATCAGTTATTTCTTTTCTAGACCAACTATAAAAACCTGGTGGAGATATTTTCCAAATATGGTGACGTAGAATTTGCAAAAGTTACTAAAGGAAGAACATCATCTCATTCAGAGTGAGTACTCAGACTCTATTTCTGTTCCAGAGAACTATTACAAATATGCAATAGTTCCTTAAAATCGGAAAGAACTACGGATTATATCAATAGTTATTTAATTAATATTTTTGTGGGAGATTGTATAACAAGAGTTTGACAAGTTCATTAACGAATTACTGATAATTTAGACATCTAAGTGAAGCCATTGCGTCAAATCAAAGTTTGAAACTCAAATTAAATTCAAACTTGATTTAATAATCAAAATTATTTGCATTGGTAGTGTAATAAGAAACTGAAAATACCTTTCAAATTCTTTCAGCCATGGATATGTTACATTCAAGACGGAAGGAGAGGCTGAAGCAGCCATTGAAGTAAGTCGCCTTTAAATTGATATAGCTTTTTAATCGATAGCTTATGAATGAATATTTTATAATATTGCTCATTCAGTTTTCTAGATTCATTTACGATATTATAGTACTTTTATTTTCAAGCAACAAAATAATAAGTCCCTGTTTTTTTCTTTCATAGAACAATAGCAATTATTTGAATAAGTAAATACTTTCTGCCCAGTTTCTTTGTGTGTGAATGTATGTTTACTAAGAATTATTTTTATGTTTCTTTATATACAAAAATTCTACAAAAAATCATGTATAAGGAGTAATCTAGAACAATTTTTTTCAGGCATATGGAACTGAAGGCATTTCGTTAAATGGACATCAGCTCTATGTTGGTTCTTTCTATTATAAACCAGTAAGAAAATACTGTTTATTTTGTATTTATCTTACCATGAGGAGGGATTATGGATAAGCAACTAATATTAAGAAGTTTTACTATGTTGCATCTCTTTCTCGAATATAGAGGGCACAACAGCTCAGTGACTAGTAACCTATGAATGATGCTTCGTAGAATCGTGTTCAAAGATTGTTGTGTTGAAAACATAGGTTGTCATCTACTAATCTAATTAAAATTGTCCATTGTAGATCTCGAGTCACGTTATTTTAAAGAACTTAAAATTGAAGGGGTAAATAATTTAATTTTAACAGCATACAGATATATAATTTTGCAATAAATAATCTAATATTTTAAAAGTATGAGCATGAAATATGTATATTCAAAAAAACTAATGATCATTTGTAAAATGTTTAGATTACAAGCATTTAGCGAGGACTTAACAAACATATGTATTAAACATATGTGGTGTAAAAAATATTAAAATCATTGCATATTCTCCCGAGTAAAATGCAACTGACAATCATATCAAACTAGATTAAGAATTTGTAAAATGTAATAACTCGAGTTCTCAACTTTTTTCCCTTGTACCTTCAGTCCTAACTGTACGTCTCTAGGGGTGCCTGTATTCATAATTTCGTAAATAATATTTATTTTGTGCGATGTTCAAAGTTTATAAATGAACGTTTAAACAGTTTAAAAGTAAATATTTAATTATATAAGTTATTAAAAGCCAGTAAGAAAAAATTACAACTCTCTGTATAAAAATGTATATTACAAGTCTGTTGGGAATTTTACTTAAATATATTTTTATTTACAGAAAAAATTAAAAAAATTGTATATTGTTCCATTTACAGAAATATTTTTTTTAAAAAAATTAACACATTATTTTAAGTAACAAGTTAGTTTATTTAAGCTATTAAATAATTAGGCCCTGTTAATGAGAACTTTCTGGCTGATGTTTTGATATTAATTTATTAATATTTAGTTCTAATTTCGTGAGTATCAGACGTAAATCGCCTTTGTTTAATATATAAAGTCAGTTGTCATTTTAAATTACAACTGTGTTACACGAGTAAAAAAAAAAAAACATTCCACAAGGTAAGATAATGGAGGAAAAAAATGATAAAACCTTTTAAATATTTCGTTAAGAATTTTCTATGGATAGAATTATTTTTCTATTAAAATAAAAAGGTTCCAGAACACACAAGTTACTTCAAGCCTCCAATTTCTAGACCTTTATGACATAATTTTATTTTATTACTACTAAATATAATTAGGTTAATAATATTTTATCAAGAACCCCTTAATTTCAATTGTTGACCTCCTTCGCCCTTAAGGCTTGTGTGGAACCTTAGAACATAAGAGTGGATTCTGGTTGGGAAATTCTGGACTAGGTACAGAGCAGAGGTCTTCAAACTGTGTTCCATGGAACCTAGGGTTCCACAAGTTACAATAAAAAAAATAAATATATATGGAAAATGAGTTTATGTTCTCTTAAAGTTTGTATATCCACTTTATTTTTTGCAATACTTTTTAAATTTTTATTATAGTGTAATAAACGGAATATTAAAACGTTTTATCTTTGTATGTTCTACCTACTAGATCGTAAATATTTTTTTGTTTACTATCCCGGGTTCCATTAGATAATTTTATACTCCTTAGTGCATTGTCTTGCAAAACTAAATAGTTTTCTAATGAAAAATGCACCTTTTTGCATTGGTGGAAAAAACCTACAGTAAAAGAGAGGAAACAACTTATCCACAGATTCGAGTTTAAAAATCTAAATTTAAGCAACAGCTCTTAAATTTTAGGTTGCAAACTTATGTAAAATTTACAGTATTTCTCACACAGCTATAAACATTAATACCCTTCAGAACAATGTACAGGGCCGGACCGTGACCTTTGGGGGCCCTGGGCTAATAATACCTTGGGGCCCCTAAATAATTAAAACTTTTGCCTTTTTCATAAATAAAAAACTCTCTCTTAAAGGTTTTTTAAAAAATTTTTCGTTTGAGGATATTGTTTGTAATATTATATTGTGCATCTTTTCTTATTTGCTCCTGTAACTGTTTATCGAACAAGGGGAGGGCACGACTAAGGAAATTCATTTGGGGACGGGATTTTGTGTAATAGTAGTACTCCTTTAGGGTGTTAAACCATCACTCTAATAGCGCCGAACAGACAAACAGTTCCGAGATAATAGCCTTCAAAATTCGTACTTAGTTTTTATGCAATTAAATTTTTTTCAGCTCCAGCGATGCAGTGGCATAGGTGGGAGTGCACCTGCATTCCACGCGGTCTGTCAGGGTTTGAGACATGCGATCGACTTGCTTTGTTTTTTTATAAATTTAATAATTTTTACAGTTAAATAAATTTATTTAAAAAAAGGCTTATTAAATATTTTATGTAATTATTTTATGTTTTAAAAACTAAAACAATTACTATAATTTTTAATATTTGTTTTATATTTTATGTGAGTATATTATAATATTAATTTATTAAATAATATTAATTATTAAATTATTATTAATAAATAATATTTATTATAAACATATTATATTAAATTATATTTTATATAAGTATTTTGTATTTTAAAAAGTAAAATAATATTACATTTAGTTTTATAATTATATAAACATAGTTTTACAGTATGTAAAATTATTTGTATTTTATTATTAAAATTATTTATATTTTATTATTACAATTATTTTATAATTATATTAAATATTTGTTTATAAAAATTATTTAATTGTAAAAATAATTAAATGAATTGGAAAAAAAAGCAAGTCTCTACCATGCGACTCGAACCCTGACCGATCGCAAAAAATACAGGTGCGCTACCCTATGTGCCACTGCATCGATAGAGCTGATTAAAACTTAATTGTACAAAATGAATTGTATAGTATGAATTTCAATTGCTATTTTCTCCAAATTGACTGCCCATTCGGCGCTATTACATTGAGGGTTAAATATCCTAAGGCAGGGGTCTTCAAACTGTGTTCCACGGAACCCTGAGGTTCCACAAGGCATACTCAGGGGTTCTATGAGTCACAATAAGAAATCTAGAAGAAATAAATATGTATGCAAAATGGATTCACGTTCTCTGAAGTTTATAAGTTACAAGTATCTAAAGCTCATCACCCGCTATTCATTAAAACTGAATAAAGTTATTATATAAAATTTTATTTATATATAATAACTTTATTTTTCAACACTTTTTAAACATTATAAAACAATAAAAGAATAATAAAACGTTTAATTTATGTATATGTATATACTCTCTACTAGATTGTGGATATTCTGTTGTTTACTATCTTGGGTTCCACGAGATAATTTTATAATTGTTAGTTAGCACAATGACTTGCAAACTAAATAGTTTTCTAATGGAAAATGCACCTTTTTACATTTGGAGAAAACAACACCTATAATGAAGGAAAACAAACATGTTAACAGAGTTGATGTTAAAATCTAAATTTAAGCAAGAACAGCTTCTAAATTTTAGGTTTAGAATTCTCTCTCATGCAATACACGGAATTTCTCACACATCTATAAATATTTTTATGCCATTCAGAACATTAAGTGAAATACATTTCTCAACGTAAGTGACTACAAAAGCAAAGTATAAAAAAAAATTAAACTCCAAATAAGTAATGCGATTGCACTTAATCTCAACAGACCTCGACCGTGTGAAAAAAAGGAAGCACATATCTCAGTTTCTAAATATAATGCATGGACATAGGTGACGCTTGAATCATATATTAATATTGTTAATGAGTAAATTGTATTAACAAAATTAGATTAGTAATTTTGCAAAATTTTTTTAATAATAAATACAAATATTTTTTTAAGTGCTTTTACATGATGTGCCAGTAACCTGTTGACCTACTTTAAATATTACTTTGAGACATAATCTTCGACGCATGTGTTTGGAATTGGGTTCCACGAAAACACTTTCTAGTTAAAGTTGTTCTATGAAAGCACTCAAGTTTCAGGGACTAAACGAAAGCACCTTCAAGTTCTAGGGGTTCCATGATTTGAAAAAGTTTGAATGCCACTCTACTAAAAGAGTACTGCTAATACACAAAGTCTCGTTCCCAAATGAATATCCTCATCATGCCCTCCCCTTGTGAAACAGACTTATTTTCTTTTAGTGTCAACCAAATAACACTAAATTTTTATGTTCAATAGAATTTTCCTGATTTTCTGAACAACTTGTTAAGTGTTTCCTATCAGAGAAGTCGGTTGTATATCGAGAATTTGATTTTGAAAAAGAGTTTGCAGGTCAAACAAAAAACACTACCAATACTAGTTGAATAACATAGCCAAGATCTTTCCAGCACTTGGCCATTTTTATTGAAATGATTATTCGAAAATGATACCTTTTGTCCTTTGTATTCTCTTACCAAAACAGAATATATATTGTTTGGATTTTTATTTTGAAAATACCTCATTTCATGTGAAAGGATACAATCAATAAAATTATTACTTAGCGATTTAGGCCACGAACCCACGTCAACGTATTTCTTAGACCCAACACTGCCTAAACACTTTCGGTTGGGGCATTACTGATATTCTCTGGCTGAACAATATCTTTTTCAAAAGGCTGCTGGTCATCGAGATCTTGCGTATTTTCCTCATTAATATTTGCTTGTTGTGTTTCTCCGTTTTCTTTGGCTAAGTTCCTTTCCCTTTCACTTCAATGGCGTAACATACACCCCTGCAACCCCGCATTGCGGGGGCCCAAAGCCTGTGTTATGCTATGATTTTTCAATTTTTTTGTAAGATCCGGTTTGGAGCCCAAAATCTGATTGCACCTATTACACAAAAATAAATGGCTACAGAAAAAGTGCCACCACTATGTATAAGTGCTCGATGCTCATTGGCACCGTCCTATGATAGAGCCTCTGTCTATTAATTACTAATTTCCGCGTATTCGGTGGTAAGGCGGAAGAACAAAAGTAAATTATGCTCTTGCTCTCGAAAATAAAAATAAATTTGGTATGGTATTTCTGGTATTTTTTATTGGTTTATTATTTTATTTCTGTTTTGATTGTAAGCATCTTTTTCTGTTTGTTATCTTTAACGGGGCTCGGGGGCCCCTGGGCTGCAGCCCATTAAGCCCATGCGTAGATCCGGCCCTGACAATGTATATAAGTGAAAAATATTTCTCAACATGAGTGACTACAAAAGCAAAGTACAGGATCAAATTAAGCTCAGAATATTAATGGGATTGCAGCTAATCTCAATAGACCTAGACTTTGACATTTTGTGCAAAGAAATATAAGCACATATCCCAGTTATTAAGCATAATGCATGCGTCGGCGATACTTGGATCACAGATTTATATTATTAATGAGCTAATTATATTAAAAGTAGACTAAAGAATTTTAATACTAAATGCAATATTTTTTATAATTGCCTTTATATAAAGTACCTATACACACACCATATTGATCTACTTTAAATATTATTTTAAAATATACTTTAAGCGTGTGTGTGGAATAGGGTTCCACGAAAATCTTTTCTAGAGGTTCCATGCTTTGAAAAAATTTGAAGACCACTGTTATAGAGCAACTAATATAGGGAGGCAAAAATTTGCAAGTAAAATGTGGTCCTCTATTTTTAAAAATGTGCGAGGCCATCTTTTCGTTATTCAGTTTTAAAAATTTCTTAGTGAATCGGAACTAATTTCATTCCACAAATTCCTTGAAACTCATTGTTCACTGTCTCATACAATTTTTATTAGTGTTATTTTTCTGCTTTCGTATTTGTGTCTCATTTCAGTCTTGTTTCTTTTATATTTTTATGTACTTATAGTAATTCAGGCTTACTTTTTATCCATCCAAGTTTTAGTTTGATCAAACCTTTAATTCAAACGGTTCTTTAAAGGGGTTAAATAATTTAAATTTATTCTTTTCTAAAATGTATTTTTTTAAATATATTTTTAGCCTGTCAGTGGTGAATAAGCAAGTATACTTTTAACATTATTTTTTTAAAATATTTTAGCATGTTTTAAAAATTTTTTTACTAAACAAGATTTACTTTTGGAGTATTCTAAATCGCTAATAGTTACTTTTAATTGTTCTTTCAACCTTTTTATCCTTGAAACTTCTTAAAAGTAATTTCGGCATGCTGTCTCTGCCCGTTTATCTTTCTTAACTATTTCGAAAGATCTCGAGTAATTGCCTATTAAAAAATTCGATTACCTCCCTGAAGGCTTGAACAATCGTATAAAGTTTATGTGAAGTTCCAGTGAGAGTATGTACGGTATAAATGTGAGCTTTAGGTTTTTATTTAATTGATCAGGGTATATATATAGTCATTTTGTTAATGACCAAAAATGTTACATCATATAACTTAAGAGAAATTCTTTTTTTTTTTACGTCTCAGTACAGAGAGGTTTCTTTTTTTTTATATTGAACGAACGCTTTTGCTCTCCATATGCAATTTTGTTTTAATCGAAATTTGACTATTTAATTTTTTATGTTGTTGCTTTTACTGACGCTTTTTAATTTTTTAAAAGCCAGTCAATATTTGGAATTTTAAATATTTAAAGATAATTTAAGTTGTGTTGAAGTTTTTAACCACAACAAAACAAGAAAAGAAGCGGAATAAATGCTGTTTCTCGCGGGAAAACAAAGTGGAATCAATTTTAATATCTATAACATCAATATTTTAGTAATTTATCACCTCAGATATTTATTTAAAATTAATCGGAGAGCAGTATTTTATTCTGAAAAATTTCGTTTATTCATCAGTGCATAAACCTGTCTTGACTTAATTTTTTTTATTTAGATTCAACCAGAAACTGGTATGTCTTAGGGTCGATTTTAGACGATCGAAGATGGAGTGCCTTTCATTAGTCCCTATAATAGAACATCTGTTGAAGCAATAAAAATGTACAATCTTTAAAAAATTAATGTACACTTACTCTTCATTGAATTTAACCTATTGTAATATGCAAGTATAAGTAATATATTTATCCATATTTTCATAGGGATAAGTATACTATTTCTACCAGCGTATAAAAAATTTTGTACGTTTTTTTTTAAAGCATCAAAGAATAAAAATTTCTAAAATTTTTCTGTGTTATTTAATTATTTGATTTTCATAAAAGTGCTGGCCGTCGTTATACTTTGACTAAAAATTAGCATAAAGCCTTTAGCTCGAGATAATTTGCCAAACATTTTTTCTTTATTGAGCAGAGATCCACTAGGAACGGGTTTTACGGAAATCAACACTTAGAAGAAGGAAAAAGTTGCGGAGGAGTTGTAGACAAAAATTTCTATTTTTGAACTATTAGTCGTATAGATTTGATGTTCTGTAAGAATATTTCTTTTGTTAATTAGAGTTCCGATAAGAAAGGGTTTTATGGAAATTGACTTCCAAGAGGGTTGCAAGGGCTTATAGATGAATAAAATACCATTTGTGAGCCATTAGACCCAGTGATTTGAAATTTAGCAAAAATGTTTCTTTTGTTAAGTAAAGATCCGTTAAAATTGTTTTTGCGAAAATTGACTGCGAGAAGGACAAAAAAATATAAATATACTTCTGTTTTAGAAATTCAAGTCATGATCTTAAATCAAGGGGCAAGAGGAGTCGGCTGCCTATGGCACGTGTGTCAGATGTGGAACGCGGAACAATTCTCAGTGGCACTCTACACAACTCTACAAAGTTAAATCACTCCATCTCTCCTGTGTGCACCTAACTCATTTTTATTTAAGGCATTGCTCCCCAAAGTGGTCTATATCGCCCTCCAGGAGTAGATGACGGCCTATAAGGAGTCCATATAAGTTAAAATAGAAATTGGGGGAGGGGGCATGAGGTGTAAATGGGGGTCTACAATAGTAGCTCTCATTTAAACAGGTCGTGACTTTAATTTTGGCTTTCAATGAATGGAATAATCCAGATATATGGATGTTATTTACCTATATAATATTTTATTAGAATATTGTTGCAGATTTGCAATGTTGGAAAACAGCCAACGACTCCAATTTAGTGAATAATAACACATTTATTAATGCAAGAGGAACAATTGACTACACGAAGACAAAATGACATTTACTCACAAAGAACTAATAAAAAAAATTATTTATGGCAATGGAAAAATACACTAGTAGTAAACAAGCTTTACAGCGCTGCAAAAACGACTCTCTAGATCAGGGGTGGCCAACCTTTTTGGGAAGCGTGCCACAATCTGATAAAAAAAAATTGCGCGTGCCACTTTCAACTTTTCCACCAAACTAAAAAATATACAAAAGTGAAAAAATGTTACTTATAGGCTTATTATGGGTTATTTACACCAAAAACATACTTTTAAATGCAAGTTCTATGCAGTGAAAATATAAAATAAAATGGTATAACAAATAAAACAAAAGTAGAAACTTACATTTTATTGTTGATAAATTTTTACAGTTAGCTAAGGTACAAAATAAAAATAAGCAACTTGAAACATTTAATTTTAAATGATTTCTAAGCAGTCTCTTAACGTGGCTTTTGAATCTGTAGTTTTTTTACTAAATCATCTATATTTGGATTAGTTCGTGAAGATGCTAACAAAATTAGGTGTTTTAGGTGCATATCAGTTAATTTTGAGAGATATTTTGATTTAATCACGTTCATGTAAATTTGGAAAATTACTTGGTAGCACAAATTTCCAAAATTCGATGTAATTCGGACCATTTGAGGTTAAAATAATTTCCTTATATTTGCTTTTCAGAGTAATATGGTGCTGTAGGTCAATAATTTCAATTTGTACCTGAGGTGGATAAAAATTAATACCTTGAAGAGAAATCGAAAAAGGATTAGTGAAAAATTCAGTATTTTTTTTATCATCTTTAAAATCCTCAAACCTGGCACTGAAAGAATCCTGCAAAATGGATATTAAATTTTTAAATCTATCATAGTTCGGAACATTGCTAACTTTGGTAGATAATTTCTGCATGAATGGGAAATGAGTTATATAATTTTTTCTCTCCAAAATCCAAACAAAAAAGTAAAAGTTTGTTCACAAAAGAAGATATATGACCAACTAGGGTAGGAAAAATACAATTTTTTCCCTGTAATCTTAAATTTAAATTGTTTAAATGTTCCATTATATCGGTAAGAAAAGCTAAATCCCATAGCCAATTTTCACTCCTGAGGAGCGAGCATTTACTGGGTGTTCATCGTTTTCTTCCAGATATTCTAAAACACATTCCCTCAAACTCCAAAATCTCGCAAGTGAACTTCCTTTGGAAAGCCAGCGCACACCACAATGAAGGAGTAACTCACCATTTTCTTTCGTTTCTTCGGGGAAAAGCTTACGAAATCTTCGTCGATTCAGAGCACGAGCTCGTATTTTGTTGATACAGCGCACCATGGGGTCAACAACGAAAGACAAGTTTAAGTCATTGGCATAAAAAGCTTCTTGATGAATAATGCAATGATACTTGAAAATTTTTCTTCCCAAATAATTTTCAAGCAATGCAACAAAACCTTTTATTCTGCTAACCATGCAAGGCGTTCCATCTGTGCAAACACTGTCTAATTTTGTCCATTCTACTTTGTTATTTTTTTTTTGTTTAACATTTATAAACCCCGTGCACTACGCAATGTAAAACACGGGGACATACAACACAGACAGAAGAAAGGATTACAACACAAACATCCATGCCTTCACCGGGATTCGAACCCAGTCCCTACGGCACCGCAGTCAGCTTCACTGACCACTATACCGGATGGGCGGCTACTTTGTTAATTTCAATTACATTTTTAAGTTCCTTAAAAATGTCTTCACCTGTAGTTAAAACTAGTTGGCGCAAATCAAGAAGTTCCTCCACAGTATCAAAATTTTTGTTCGTGTAACGCATAAAGATGCTTATCTGAGCATTGTCAGTGATATCACAGCTTTCATCCAAAGTTAATGAAAAATATTTGCAATTTTGAAGTCCAGAGACAATTTGTGTTCCAACATCCTGGCCCATGTCGTCTATACGACGCATGACGGTATTTCTGGACAAAGCTATTTTATCAACCATATTTTTGACATTAAGATCACCGACATTTTGGGCGAAAATTAAAAGGCTGCTTTTTATTATCTCCTCTCCGTCAGAATATGGTTTTTCTTGCGGGAAACCGCAACTTTCTTATGAACTTTCTTTCAAAGAAAGTTCATAAGAAGCCTTCACCATGGTTTCCATTTCGTCATTTCTCTTCTGGAGCAAAGATTGTTGGCCGGCTAAAGATTTTTTTTTTTATTGATGAGTTCCGTTCACTAATTTGATCCAACAGGATATTTGCTGTTGAAATCACTATGAAGTTGTTTGAAATGACGGTCCAAGTTAAATTTTTTTGGAACTGCTATACAAATTCCACATATCAAACAAACAGGCTTGGAAGCATTTTGATGTGTAAACAAGTATTGTTCTTCCCAGACAATTTTAAAATCACGCGCTGCAATATCCTCTTCATAATTTCTTTTCGATGTCGAAGGTTTACTCAAACACATTGAAAATTTTAAAAAAATTAAACAACTACGCTCAACACTAAAATCTAAAAACCACTTTAGAAAAGGAGAAAAGCTAAACGTCTTGCTAAACAGAGTTTAAAATCAACTGAGTCTGACAGCTAGAAACAATTTGCCAATGTTACGCTACAAATTTTCTAGGCTCCGAATCCAGCATTCTGATTAGTCATGGATGCAAGTTCACACTCCCTCTGCTTTACAAAGTGGCTACTTTGTGCAGATAGAATTACTTCTACGTATCAACAACTGTACTCCTAATATATTGCAGAATTACTTGTTGACATTACAGAAATCGTAAATAGCCACCATCTCCGGAAAAACATTTTTATCTGACATCACGCTGACAGCCAATAGCTATAAACTTCAGCCATGCACAGGGAAGCTGAAATTTGAATGGAAATCTGAGATGTTAAAAATTAACCGCCCCCGAGAGAGGGTGACTTTTTGGGCAGTTTCGACCGTCCGAGAAAGAGAGAGAATTTGTTTTTAGGCTCACGTTACTCACAACACTTTTCTCGGAACGTTACAAAGCAGTAGAATTGTAAGTTTTGGAGCATGATCTCATTTTGGGCATTTTTCTGAAAAAAAGAAAATTCTTGCTTAGCGCCCTTAAAATCTCACGCTGAAAATTTCTGTTTCTTACATATACTCTTCATGACATTTTTTTTTATTCTAATTCAATTAATTCAGTAATATTTTTGTAATTTTTCAAAATGTCTTCGCGTGCCACAGTTACGACCCCCGCGTGCCACAATTTGGCACGCGTGCCGCGGGTTGGCCACCCCTGCTCTAGATCATAGGTTCCCAACCTTTTTTGAACTGGCGCTCCCTTTTCTAATAAATATTTCGATATCGCCCCCTTTTCTAGTGAATATTTCGACACCTCCCCCTTTTCTAGTGAATATTTCTATACCGCCCCCTCCCACTCTAGAGAAATAAGAGTGTACATAATACATGGTGAAAGCAAGAGTTAAGTTTTAAAAAAATATCCTATTACTAAAAGAATATTTTTTTTAACTTCATTTTTTTTTCTAAAGTCCCAGTTTTTTTACTTGTGAATCTGAAATATCTATTGCCACAAACATATTTTAGTCATAGGTAGGATATTGTTGGAATCGAAACGCTGCTAAATTTCTTCTTCATTTAAAAGAGTGGAATGAAAGATTTTTAGATTACCTGTTATAAAGACTGGCAGGGGTTTTGATGATACGAAGTAATTCATAATAAACTATTGCTTTCAAAATAAATATAAATTGACAATTTTAGCCTTTAATGAATCACGTTAATTCCTGGTTAACATATTTAATTATATTTCTTGGATAATATACGTAATGAAATGCAGTGGACGAAACATGTTTCCTACTGCTCACAGACAAAGACAACACGTGCACTACAGAAATTAAAATGCACTATATCATTCAATTTAATGTACGTCTGAATGAAATGTAATCTTGTAAGTTTTTCATCCACTTCCCGTACTACCGAAATATGTGAATTTTCGTACATGTGATATGGAATGATTTAAATACATACAATCAACATAAGGTAAACAGTATTAAAGTTTACTTTTGTTAATACATAATCAGCGTATTTTTTAGCCTTTTTTGGTTAATCTACCCAAGCCCCTCCATGCCATCTCAATACCCCCCTGAATACCTCAAACGCCCACAAGGGGGCGTTATCGCCCACGTTGAGAACCTATGCTCTAGATCTCCGGCAGATCAAGCCTCTCTGTTTTATGTCAGACAACACTCAAACAGATTCTGAACACGACTGACTTTTTTCTAAACTCCACCGGCCTTTGAATAGCATAGCCTCATTGAAATTTTCAGAAGGATCTAGAGGCGGATTAAGGTAGTTGGGGGCCCCTAGCCCTCAAGAGTCGAAAAACTAAAATAGTGAAAAGATTCGCTGACCTCGAATACTCAAAATAAAATGTGTTGCTAATAATAAAATCTCAATGGCTAAAAAAGAAATCTTAAATCCATTTAAAAAAATTAAAAACCTTACTAAAGAGCTTAAAATTTTGCTACACAACTTTACTTCTTGATTTCTTTTTGGCAAATCTATTAATTATTTTTGTCGTATCTATTTTGTCCCAAACATCTCGTTCTATATATAATACGGACAGGTTGTTCAGTTTGTCTTCTCTCCCATAATACTTTTTAAATGATTTTTAATATTCTTTAAAACTAAAAAAGATCAAAAGATCTCTCCTCTGCTGCATTCGATATTGGTATAGTTAAAAATATTTTCAAAAGTATCTCTACATTAGAATTTTTCTTGAAATTAGATAAATATTTGGCGGGGTCTTCACTGAATCTTCGTTTTCTTTTAAAAATAACAAAAACTGATCCGATTTATATCGTCAAAATTAAAACATTTCAGTGCCGTCTTTGTAAGTTTAAGTTTTTGAGTAGCCTATATCTCTTCAAAAAATACAGTAAAATGATCAATAACAGTTTCATAAATCTCATCTCTCTTCGGGATAGTTCTGTTCTTGCCCTATCGCATATGCAGTGGCGTAGAGTGGGCTTTCGCCACCTGGAGCCGACCGGAAATTTATCGCCTCTTTATTTTAATTATTAGTCAAGAAAATTAGTAAAAATAAAAAAGCTTTAAATTATTTTATTAGTAAAAAATACACTTTTCGTGTTTTTCCCCCTCAGGGGGCTCACCTTCTTTAGGTGAGTACGGGTGTCACAATCCCGAGGTGCCCTAGTGATCTTTTCCTTTTCCCAAGGGGTTTACTGTCTTTGGTAAACACTCGTGTCACGTGATCCTTCTCTATTTTCGACCCTCTTGCTTGTCATTCACTTTTCGCTTTTCTTCTCTCCCCCCGTCTTGACTACAGACAATTTTTCGAAATTTACATGTACAAAAGTATTGATTGATTTGTTTTTATTAGATTACTCATATTGTTCGCTATTAATACTATATTTTTGCGTTTTGTATTGCGTTAAATTCGTTTATTATTTTGCTTTCGACTATTTATTTCGATATTCGTATTTTTTCTTTGTTTTCTTACTAACGACGTTAGTTTTCCGACCCGCATGTTTGCCGTGTGCGGCGTCCCGTAAGGAGGAAAATGGTGTCCTGGGGATACCTTTGCGTTCCCTTTGGCCCACGCTTCGCTGTAGACGGGTGAAAGGAGTGAGCCCGCTCTTGTCAATCGGCTGCTGATAAGTCTCTTCGGTGCCCCCGGAGAGACATTGCTGTAGAGTTAGTGCTGCAGATAAGGGGTGGTGGATTTACCCGTTGGATCCTCGCCCTGATGCTGTAGCACTATATTCTGGGTGTACTCCAGGTAAGCGCGCTTGCCTGGTTTTTGCCAGATGACCGGCACACTGCCACCCTTGTTGGACTCCGTGGTGGGTGGAGGCACGCTAGGACGAAGTCTATTTCACGCTTATGGATCCAATGCAGATGTGCCGGGGTAAAGGCCTTGTTTTACCCTTAACTGTAAAATCTGTCCCTATATACCGAATCCTCTGCGCTGTTTTAAGTGCCAGAGGTTCGGACACTCGCAAACTTCCTGCCGTGGACCACTAACATGCTCTAGATGCGCGTCTGTAGGGCATTCTTCTATAGATTGCATTCTAGAACCCAAATGTATTAACTGTTTACAACCTCATTCCGCCGATTCCGAACTTTGCCCAAAATGGAAAGCAGAAAAACAAATACAAGAAATTAAAACTAATAAAAACATAAGTTACTTAGAAGCCCGAAAGTTATTAGGCCCTCCTTTATCACAGACATACTCCCAGGCCGTTAAATCATCAAAAACATCCTCTTCTACACAGACAGATGAAAATATCACTAAAATAATTTGACCACCATTAAAACTACTTCAACAAGCTTCTTCACTTCCGAAACAAAATTTATCTCCATCTATTGCTTCAGTCTCTACATCTTCAGCTCAAGCAGATCTCTTGCCATCCACGTCTCCAATAGCAGCTACTAAGTCAGAGAATCTCAGCCACCTATTCCTCTATCTAATAACGTACTTTCCACCACCAATAATATGTTTTCACTTATTGAATCCTCTTCCAAATCAACTATTCAACCCTCTTCTGTTGTTGTTGAAACTCCCACCTGTACATCATCTAGTTCCATAGCTACTACCTCCGAATCCAATAGCTTACCACCAACAGATACAACTTCTATATCTCAGGCTTCAAAACGTCGTAAAAAAAGGCGTCCTACCAAAAACATATCTAACACTGCAAAACCAAAAATAGAGATAAAAATGGCACCCCATAAACCGAGAAAAAGTTCACCTATTCGAGACACCTCAGATGAGGACATGATTATGTATGACGTAGAAGAAGAGGTGGAAACGCCGAAAAAGGATAAGAAATACTTCTTGTCGAAAGAGTACTGGAAAAATGAGAGCTGGAGACAAGAGGGATTTTTACATGTTATTACTCCAAGAAAGACTGCAGAAGTAACAGAAAAACGATACTTAACACCGACAAAACACAGAAAGTGTGACAATATTGAATCATACTTATCGGACTTGGTGGGGGTAATCCCCACCAAAAACTTGTTATTTACAATTTTTACTTGGATATAAATTTTTTTTTCCTGAACTGTTTTAACCTTATCTGACTTGGTGAGGTGTGCCCCACAAAAATCTGTTTGCTTTTTACTTGTGTGAACTATTTTCTGTTTATTTCTCTGAACTTTTAACCATGCGTTAGTATTTTTAATATTTTAACGATTGATTGGCGCAGCTTAGCCGAAATTGGCTCTTGCGCCATTAAACCCTACATTCACTCACTCACTCACGCACTCACTCACTCGTATTTTTTTATAGCGTGTTTTATACAATGGTCACAATATCAATAAGTATGTCATGTTCATTTGCCAGAATAGCTAAATTAGTTAACCTTAACGTGGACATAGTCGATCTGAGATAATTTTATATTTATTTTAGCTTAGAGAAGCTTCTCTCGCAACTGACATTACCGATGTCAGATGTTAAAAAAATTCTCAACAATATGGCAATATTTGGTAAGCCATCTTCAAGTTTGGACTCGATAATATATTTTAATAAACCCAGAGAGAGCCGGACCTAATGAGTTCTTTTTTACAACCTGGGTTTGTTACAGCTACGAAAGCTTGTAGACTTACGCACTCAAGTTGAAGCTCCCCCCCCCCTCCACGATAAATCTTCTGAGAGATATGAAATTCAGAAATGAGAGACAGCATTTTGTATTTAAACGATGACGAAAGCATACAAAAATGAATAGAATGCATATAGTATGGAATCAATTAAAGAAAGGCTTTATTGAACTCATAGTATAATTGCATTTGATTGTCAATTCAAGAAAAATAACAACAAGTAGATGTTCCTTAGTATGGTTTATGCCTCCTTTACTTCAATGGTTGCTTCGCACCGTATCTCTATACTTATCACCAGGTTGTCCAATAGTTCTTGCGGTAAAAGAGCCCATTTCTCAATCAGCATATGTTTCAGTTGTTGGGTGTTCCCCGGAGGATGTAATCGTGCCGCAAGTTGTCTCCCCAAAGCCTTCTACACATGTTCAATGGGATTTAAATCAGGGGAGAACGCTTGTCAATCCATTCGAGTGATATCTTCACTTTTCAGTTGCTGCTGAACATCAACAGTTTAATGTGGAAGCGCTTTGTCATCTATATAAACGAAGTCAATAGCACCTCGTAACAAACGCTTATTGAAAAGGATCCCACCTCCTTACAATAGCGATCTCAGGTTACAGAACCTCTGTTGAAAACGTGGAGCCCAGTCCACCCGTTCATCATAATGTCACCGCAGACGACAACTCCAGAACCACTATAACGATCTCTTTCCGTGATGTTACTGGAATGAAACTTGTCCCGACCTCTCTCCATTTCAATTGGCGTTGAGAATCGTTTGTGGCAATGAAACGACTTTCATCCGTAAAGAGGACACAATTCTATTGATGAGATGTCCAGTTTTTGTACTCCTTACACCACTCTAAGTGATGCCACCAATATCCGGTTTTCAAAGAGATGCAGCGTTCAGGACGGCGGGTGACTAAGCCACCTTTGTGAAGGCGTCTGGCCACAGTAAACCGCGACAATTGTCGCCCTGTTACTGTACACAGTTGCTGAGCAATAGCGCTTGCTGACGTGTATCGGACTCTTTTCACCTACAGAACGATATATCGGCCATACACTACAGTTGCTTTCATAGGGCAGCCATCACCAACCTTTCTAACAGCTGTATCTGTGGTTTGGAAGGCTTTCCAAGCGCGCGAAACGATACTTTTGTTGATTCCGAACTCTTCAGCTACACTGGTCAAACTTCGACCCTCGTCCAGCTTTACGATCATACTTCCGTGTGTGAAGTCATTCAGATAATTTCTTCTAGCGATATTTCACAAAAAACTCACTTGCACTTGCAACTGATGTCTTTAATCACGCCTCCGTTCTTCCTCTTTTATTGTAGTCTTAGGATGCAGGCGCCGACAACACGCGTTTTGCGTACATTCGCGTCGCCTATGCCGAATTGTTCATGAGAATTGCACACACATCACCTTTCTACTGAATTGCGTACTCATTGTACTGATCCCAATAACCTCTTTTCTACAATTTCATGGTTATCTACTTAAAATTTACATTGTAGTTTAAGTTTTGCACATCAGATTGTAGATTATATTTTTTTATGCCAAATTCTGAATTCATGTAATTAAAGGATAACTATGGTTGAAGAAATCAGCCGTTTTTCTGGAACAGTCCGAATAATCATTGAACAATACCATGAGATAAAAAAACGGAAAATTTCTAACCAATATTTTTCAAATTACTTGAAAAATTTGAAGAGTGATTCGATCATCCTTATTACCAACATTTATCTTTCTCCCACTGATAAACAACTAATTAAGAATATTACACTTTTTTCTTTCGATTCATATTTTACTGACATGAAGTTGTCCAAGGCTAGATGATACTGGTAACTGCAAAGATGTTTCTAACGGGCGGTTCAGTTTCTATGATAAAGTAATTTTTCTAGAAAAGTCTACAGAAAGAGTTTTCTTAAATTTGTTCGACTTATAAAGAAAATTAATGAATAATAAATTTATTCAGCCCCTAACGTATCGACTACTTAGACCATCCCGACAGCACTTTTTTCTTTTAACACGAAACAAAAATCACATAACATGAAAAGATTTCCCTTCTGGAAATGAACAAAATACGGGAAACACCAGTCACGCAGGCAAGGTTGAAGAGGGGTGTGAAAGGAAAGAGGTGATTTCACATGTTTCGTAGAAAGGAGGCTAACTTGGCTATGAAATATCCTCGGAACAGCAAGTGACACGAGCCAATTTTGTTCATTTAAACTACTTTTTCTTGTTACCCCTACAAACGCCACACAAAACATCTCATCTCTCATCAATTGGTTTTGGAATTAGAAGATGAGCACATTGAAGTGTGATTAAAAATCAGTGAGTTGGGTTCACGTTTTTTTTCTATTTTAGAAGAATTTTTTTTACGAGCACAATGTCAAATAACTTTGGGGAAAGCAAACTATATGTGCTATTTCGCTTGAAATAAAGATGGAGCTTCTTAAAGGTTTTGATCAAATACAGAAGACGAAAACGGAAATCTGTAAAGATGTTGGTATTGCTTAATTTTGTGTCGAATTTCATTAAGTTCTTGTGAATGTTTTTGTTTCATCGATTTTTATTAAATACATGCACATATACATATTTATGTAAATGAAATATGCTCTAATAAGCTTAATTTTATTTTGAACATATTCGTATATACATATACACTGGTGTCCAAAAGTTAAGCATAAATCATAAAAGGCGAAAAACATGGAGTAAATATTCGTAAAATTATTCAAAATTTCTTGCGGATATTAATTGGGTGAAGAAGAAACATTGGGTTTATGCAAAACTTTTCAGTCAACTACGTCCTACGCGAAACAACGGCGCATGTCGGAACGCGGAGAAACCGATTCACGCAGCACAGGCAGTTCAGACAAGTTTCGTGCAACTGCTGTGCGAAGGAAAGTTGTTAACCATCAAACAAGGTGAATGATGGCACAAAGACGCCAATTGGACATGTTTGCGAAAGGAAGAATCGTTGGAATGCTGGAATCCTCACGATCACAAACCGAAGTGTCTCGAATTCCGAATGTGGACCAGCCTGCGATCTCAAGACTGTGGCAGAGGTTTCAAAGAACGGGAGATGTTACCCGACAACCAGTATCAGGTCGACCAAGAGTCACAACCCCTCGCCAAGACCGATATCTGGTAATAAGTGAGCGCCGTCAGAGGGGCAGTACTGCCAGAGCACTGGGTTCGGTGCTCACAGTCGCCACAGGAATACGAATTTCGAGACAACCTGTTTACAGGAGACTCAATCATGCTGGCATGTATGCCAGAAGACCAGCAGTTTGCATTCCCCTCATGTCTGCGCATAAACACGCTCGTTTGAACTGGAGTTTGAAATATCAACATTCTAGTGTTGGAGAGTGGGCCAATGTGATGTTCAGTGACGAGTCCCGGTTTAGTCTGAGTAGTGATTCTCGGCGGGTAACGATATGGAGAGAACGTGGAACACGTTTTGAACCAAGAAACATAACGGAAAGACATCATTTTCCATCAAGGGGAGTAATGGTATGGGCAAGCATCATGATGGACGGCCGCACAGACCTCCATTTCTTTGACACGGGGTCTGTGACTGCTCAAAGATACAAGCTTCGTGGCAGACGAAGTTCTTGAGCCTTATGTTCGCTTGTTTCGAGGTGCTGTCGGTCCTGACTTCATATTCATCGATGATAATGCGCCATGTCACCGAGCGGTGCTGATTGATGACTTCCTTGAAACGGAAAACATCCAGCGCATGTCGTGGCTGGCGAACTCCACTGATTTAAATCCTATCGAGCATGTATGGGATATGCTCGGGAGACAAATTGCAGGTTTTTCGCACCCACCAAGCTCCGTTACAGAACTGAAGAGAGCTCTTCAAGAAGCTTGGGACTGTTTGAGCCCACAACTCATTCATCATCTCATAGCAAGTATGGTAAATCGTTTCGCAGCGTGCCTAGCTGTCAGCGGTGACCACACGCCTTATTAAACTGCAGCATCAGTATTTTATTTAATGTTTTCTTTCATTTTTTCTTTAAAGTGTGAATCCTTGCTATGCTCAGTTTTCTTTCAAACTGCTACTTTGGATAATAAAATTAATTATTATCATTCTTTTGATTTGCTTCCTTATTTTATAACCATTTCACAATCGCATATCACGTTTCCCGCCATTCTGATTCACAGTTCCTTCTTTATTCACATAATTATAAATCATTCTTAACTTTTGGACACCAGTGCACGCACGCACGCACACACACACATACACACACACACATATATATATATATATATAGCAGTAAATAAATATATATATATATATATATATATATATATATATATACTGCAATATCTTTTAACACGAAACAATATTTCAGTCTCCTCAGTTTCGCGTTAAATGATTTTCACTGTACATGAATATTATATCTTATCACATTTTACCAAGTTCTTTTTTTATTGATTATATTTTAGTTATGGTAAGATGTGTTTCAATATGGCATTAATTTGTGTTGCATATTTCAGTAGTATCTAAAAATAAATTCTTTTATTTATCATGTTAACACTATAAATATTCACTCGTTAAAACTCCGTGCATAAGACTTTTTAAAGAGTTATAATTTGCTTCTTTTTTTTTACTGTGGAGTTAAATGGTAATTTAAGCATTCTGTTGTAATTTTAATCGTAAATTAATCCTTTGAAACCTGAGTCTGGATTCCTACATGCTGAATTATATATATATATATATATATTCGTACCCCTTTATTAAAATAACACACAAAGTTTTTAATTCTTTTAAAAATTGGAATCTCTAAAAAAATCATAATAGTAAAAATATTATTTGAGGTTTATATATACTCCTGAAATATGTAATACATTTCGCACAATTGTTCAAAATCTAGCAATTGGAGTTAAAATGGACCGCACTTAATTTAAAAACGCATAAATATTGAAAAATTTAGAAAAGCTAAATTTTCGTTACTCCATTCCAATTTTTATTTTTGGACAGATGTCAATTATATTTTGAGAAGTCATCGAACTTTTTGAAAATGTACTTAAAACTTATTGTCATTACTTTTATATTTTTTGCTAAGTTTTTTTCGCGTCATGTATTCGTCTTTTATCGCTGGAACAATATTTTAGACTTTTTGTTGAAAAGCCACTTATAAGCCTTCGTAATAAATGAATACATATATCTCTTTCTGAGTAAACATATCTATTGTTGAAGCTGATACGATTCTCGAATTCTCATTCATACTGCTAATCAGTGACGACTTCAGATCTTATCTGGAGGTAACAAGTGTCTCTTTATTCTCTTTTCACTTTTAATTGTGTTTCGAGGGGCGTATTTTTGAAAAGAGATACTGAACTCAAAATGTGAAAGAAAATTGCGTTGTTATTTACTTCTCAGATAAATTTTACTATGGATGGTTTTCAAGCACATTTCAATAGGTTTTTACACATTAATATTTTCGGACGTATAACCAATTTATTTCTACTCAATTTTTTGGAATACCAACCTTCTATTGATTAGTTTTTCATTTAAGTAACAATTAATAATTTTTGGATAAATATTTTTTTTTGGAATTGTATACAGCCAAAGCAGTTGTCGACAAGACATTCATGAGTTATTTAGAAGTTTTAATGTCTGCGATGGAATGGTGATTATTCAGAAGTAGAAAGTAGCCACCAAATTAGATGAAAAAATTGAACGAAACTGGGAAATAATAGCAATTGTTTAGCTATTTCAAACTAAAAATATGTCGCTTCTTGTGTATCCAATATTCGAAACAACACGTTTAGATACGCGTGCAGATTCTTTGAATTGTTTTTATGAAAGAGGAAATTTATTTTCTTCCGATCCTTTTCGGACGTCGGCTTTCAGTGACTTCAGAATTTTGAGTCAACCAAGAATTTCAACATATTATTGGAGAAATGAATATTCGAATATTTTACGTGAATCTTCTTTATCTCCTTTTGAGTACCGTGAACCTTTTGAATTGGAAAATATCAATGCATACCATAAATTTTGGACTCCTCAAGAAATACCGAGTAATAGGCAGAGTCTTTCATTAAATTCTTCTAAATGTGCAGGCAGATCTAAAACTATAGATCTTTGGAGACCATTTTCTCCATCGCCATTAGATGAAATGTGTACGCCTGATAAAAAGTACATTGTTGGAAATACAGGGAATTATAATGGTTCTTCTATGATTATTCCATCTCCTGTTAAAATTGAACCATCGAAAACGTCATTGTTTAAGCCAGTGAAAAAGAAGAAATACAATTGTCCGAACTGTCCTTCTACATATATGAATAGTACCCAACTAAAGAGTCACATGAGGAAACATAAAGGTCAGTTTATATTTTTAATTTCCCACTTACATTTCTCAAATGACAATTCTTACTTTCCATCTTAATTTTAAAATAATAATAAAAATCTTGTGTAAATCAGATTCTTTTTAAGCCAAATATTTTAGATATTTAAAGTTCGCTTCCATTATGGTAACACAACTTGGATCAATCTGATCTTAGGGTATTTTAAATATTAATTTTTAACATGCCTAAATACATGATACTCGTTAGGAACAATTTTTGAATGATTAGTTAGTTAATTATTAAAACAAACGATTTAAAAGCGAAATTTGTATTATACAAATAACATAAGTATTCAATCAAAATTTTAAAAAATTCTTACAGTTTCCATAAAAAGTTAATTATCTAATTCTTTGAGAAGACTTGTAAATGTTCTTTGAAAAATAATTCTATTATTATTTAAAATGAAATACTCTATTCAAAAAGAATATGTTTATATATATATATATATATATATATATATATATCTTGCTAATACGTTTTCAGATTGAAAAAAAGCAGCGACAAATAAAATGAAGTATTTGCATTTGAACTTATTTTTTTAGAACTATTTATTACTTTTTAAAGTGTTAATGATAAGCAGTTAAGTCTAGTATAGATATGAATAACATTTAAAGTCTGTAATTTAACGCATCATACTTTTCTAATAAATAGAATATTCTGTAAAAAAACAATTCAGAGTTTTATTTTATTTTGCCAATGAATATCTTCTATCCTTTAATGAAAATTAATGTTCCTTAAAAACTTGCATTCTATAAAGTATTTTAAAGTTTTTAAAAGAAAAAAATCAAGTTTCGTACTATATTTATCCAAATAAAATGACAAGGTATTTGGTTCTTGCAGCTCATTTTTCAAATACAAGAAATTTTCCGTTCAACCAATACAGAAGAAGGAAAAAAACTTCTTTAGAGTTGAAAAGCTTGGTGTCGTAACTATATTTTAGAAAAGATTCATACTAATAATTTAACTACGCAAGCATAAAGGTGTGGAAATTAACATGCTAAAATGTTTTTAAAAAGATTATAGTAATTGAACTTTTAAATATTTTAAGAAATTCTTTCATACAATCGCAATATTTTATTGTAAGCAGCATTATATAATTTCATTTTCGTTTAATTTATAGTGATAAAATAATTACACTTTAATATCATTTATATAATCCTGTATTACTTAAGAGTAACAGTTTTTTATAAATTTGTAAGCATTTTTGCTTATACGGAATGAGATTCGATTTAATTCATGGTTTCTAGTGTTTTCTTTATGTTCAAAATGCATCATTTGATTTCAGTAATTCTTGAATTTTAAAACAATTTAGAAATGTTCCATAATTCAATTATTTACGAATTATTTTCAATTACTTATTATGCGAATCGGCTGTAGAAAACCACTACCAGCTTTAATCATCTATCGATCAAACAATTTATTGCGAATTTAATTAATATTTTGTCCAAAAAAAATAATTTAGAATGCAATATAAACTAAAATTTTCAGGAAATGTGCATTAGAATTATCGCGCATTTATTCCATTATTTTCAAAATAAATCATTTGTCAAAATAGTCTGAATTTACTTTCGTTTGAGGGAGAAACCTTTTTCTAAAGATCAAAGTTATAAAGTTAACCTCTCAAATTCAATTATCTAATAACGAATAACAAAAATTTCGTATACAAATTTCCATTTTAGAAAAAAAATAATAATAAACTGAATTAATAAATTGTTCCTATAATGACTATATAATTTATTAATTATTTTACTGCAAGGGAATTCCACGATACTGCATACAATTAATTTTTTTAGTATTTATATGTGACAATAAATTTTATATTTTTTAAAAAAAATAAAAAATAATAAGTTTTTTTCCCTATTTAAGCTTAGTAATTCTCTCACTTCCATTAAATTATGTTGGTTTTTAGATTTAAGTTCAAATTATTATTTTTTGGTGTATTATAAAAATGCGATTTAAAAGCCCACATTAATGGATAAATTGTATCTGAATTCCGTTTATTTTAATGACAAATATTATTATCTATAACAACGTGATTAATGTACTACCTATCTTTAAATATAGTTATATAACCTCTATGCTGTGCTTGAAATGCATGTACGAATTTTTGAAATTTTTTTTTTATTGGTGTAAGAGTATGTATTGCATTTATCATTAAGTATTTATATTTTAATTCGGAAAATTATTAATCTATGCAATATATATTATTTAATGCAATATATATTAATTTTTTTTATTTTAATTTCTTATTAAATTTATCTGAATGCATCAAATTTTTGCCAACCAGATTAATTTGAAGGGAGCTGTCTAGCTGATATGAATGATAGCTTCTCATATCACTTTTCTGCTCTTAAGCTTCTCCTTATCATTTCATTCCAGAAAAATTTCAGTTCAAATTCAGGATCAGATAAAGTTACTCTGTGACTGCTAAGCTTTGTCAAATTATAACTAATACGATGTCATCATTGTTTATGAATACGTAAAATTATGTCACATAGATGTTTATATATATATTAATAATACTTTAAGATTTTTTTCTTACAATTACAAATTAAAGTTAACTAGCATTTTAGGAGTGGCAATGTGTTATAAAAAAATTATGGTTCATCCATTGAATGAATGTGATGAGAAAAATAAAATAGGTGATTAACGAAATTGGTGACTGATAAATTTGTTGCATAGTGGCAAAAGATCTTCCATGTAAATTCATGATGAGTCAGGTTATTTAAATAAGCAGAATGAAAGATATTTCTAAGAGAAAAAAAGTAATTAAGATAAGTATTTTATGCTGTGAAAAGCGAGCGTAAATCTTATTATAATGGTATGCTACAGTAAGATATAATGTTGTTGTTATTAGTCACTTTATAGAGGCATTTTTATAATTTAGAATGCTTTGTTCTTTTTTTTTGAATTTGAAAAAGACCGAGTTCTTGTGCATTAATTATTTTTTAATATCCGTCTTGATAAAAATTTCTAATAATCATTTTTAATTTCTTGAGTTCCTAGAAATAAGTATGGAATATTTTGAGTTGATTTAATGGTTTTCTTGTGAACAATCGAGGTAACAAAAATGAAAAAGCAAAATAAGAAAACATTTTTTGAATTTTTTTAGTTAAAAAATTTAATTAGCACCTAACTGGGTACCTTGGTACTACACGTTAATAATAATGTAACAGATCTTTGCTTTTTCGTTTCAAATTATTCGTTGTTCTTTGCATTTATTTATTATGAAGTTAGAAAAAACTGTTTTTACTTGAAAGACATGAATATAAGTAACATGTATAATATATCTTATTCTTGATATATTCTTATATATTCTTGGCACTTCATTTGATTAGCCCAGCGTTTCTCAAATTGTGGGGCGCGGCCTCCTAGGGGGGCGTGGCAACCGTACATGGGGCGAGCATATTGAAAAGTCGAAAAAAGAAGATTATTTTAAAAAATTATTAATTTACTGAAAAGAAGTAAAACAAAATACATTCTGACACATTTGTTGATATTATATACTTATAAATGTATCAGTACTTCACAATGTATTTGATAATTAATTTATCAATACTAAGGTTAAGAACAGGTTTAAAACTTACTAGTGACATCCATGGGCGTGTCATATACTAAATTATATACAATTTTTTTAATACTATCTTGTTAATTTGTGTGGGTTGTAACTATAGTCGTATTGTAGCCTTACGTCATAGTACATTATTATTACATTCTATACATTTTTGTTGTACGGAGGGGGGCGCGATGAAAATTATGATTGAAAATTGGGTTGCTAGCATTGAAAGTTTGAGAAGCACTGGATTAATCAGTTTTGCATATGTTTAGGGAAAAATATCCGCTTCCATCAAACCTGGATTTCTTTACGGGCAAGGAAACAACTTTTTAGATTCCTTTTAGATGAGCACCTTCATTTGAAGTTTCTGAAAATTCTGTTTTTATCAAGCACTCAGAAGTTACAAGCTTAAAATGTACTAAGCGGAGTCTGTCTTTCCCAATAATCTCACTTCTTACACTCGTATACTGGTGAACAACATTCATGCATTGAATCTCGCCATGTCTAAGAAATGAGCCTACTCACATGTTGTTCAATTTTTTTTTGAATGATTAAATATTCTGTAATACGGTAGCAACTTATCCATAATATCAACACCTCCTGTAATATAGGAGCCTCCTATATTATAGTTAGCATATAGGACCTATATAAATATTAAGCGATTGTGTACTACAATGATTGTTTAACCTCAACTTTTTGTTTGTCTGTCTTTGACCGTTTTTTACGGGTGACTTCAGGTTTAAAGCTAAATGAACTTGGTCTTTCTTTGATGTCTTTTTCATTTAGAATTTCATCTTATTTAAAATTTTCCGAATTATTGTTATATTTCCCCACTGAATTTACAGATTATCAGTGTAACGGATAATTATCTGTTATTATCAGCAAGTAAAGCATGAATTTCTTTATGCGTCTAGCGATTTACTAAAGCACATGAAAAAGTACATTGTGCTAACCCTATTAAACTACCCATTTGGTACCCTATCAAGGTAACTATTTGGGTACTTGAGTTTAAAATGATTGTTGATAGATAAATAATATTCATAGAATTGCAAGCTATTTAGTATTTATAGACTGATTAAAAACACTTCAAAAATTAATTATACTTTTTAATAGTTTTAATAACAGGTTTTCTTACCTTTGTTAACGGGGTTCACCCATGTGATGGCCTGGCATTTTTAGAGAATTTTTTTTGAAGACCTGTAAGAAGATAGAACTTTAATTTTTTTATCACTTATTTATATGTATTTTAAGAGTATGTATATAAATGTTTAGCCAAAAATATGTAATAGAACGTGTGTTATAGCGCTCTGAACATACCCGCCTCGAAAAAATGGAAGCTCAATTCCTCCATGATTCCAGCTGATTGGCTCATTTGAAATAAAATACTAATGGTGTTTTAATCTAAAAGCTTAAATGCACAGAATGAACTATACTCAAATGAAAATATTAAAAATTGGATTTTTGGTAGACCTCTGAAGAAAAGTTTCGAATTTTATGGGATGTTTTTGTTATAAAAAGTAGGAATATTTTGAATTTTGGAATGATCGTAGTCCATTTGGTACGTATATATGTGCTGAGTCTACCCTATAAATTTGTAGCTATTCGCTCAAACCGTGCTTAAGATATGATGGAGGAAAGTTTGAAAAACACAGTTTTGAGAAAAACGCGTTTAAAGTTTCTCTCTCTCAAGTCCGATTAAAACAATGAAAATCTTACCTTACCCTCAATCGGCGATGTCTGTGGCGAAGACTAAAACAAATATTCAACAACTATAGATAAATTTCCTTTTAAACCTCTACAAACGTGTTTATACTTGTATGAACGTATATTTGCATAGAAAGGTCAATGGTATCAAGCCCACTGTACACAATAGGCGCTCCAACTCAGCGCTCCGAACAGCTGCTCTTCTAACACTTGCTTTTTTATAAAAACTTCGAATTTTAAAAAATCACTTTACCACTATATTCTAGACATGTTAAGGAAGCAATTTATGGAAAAAAAGACGTGATGTCATTTTTGAGGCGTCTGAAAAAATTCCGCAATGCCGTATTTTGCAACAATCTGTTAGTTAACTTCAAAAACAGTTCTTCCCCAATCGGATATCATGGTTATCAAATTGAAACAACATTAATTAATTAAATAAACAATGTTTTAAAAAGGTACCCAATTGGGTATCGAGGATCTCAAGAGATAAATCTCTGACATTCTTATACACACTTCAAAACATTTTTTAAAAGTTAATTTAATGCTAAAACGTTAATTTATTGTTTGTCTACGTCCCCAAAACAGCAAATAAAATGAATTTTAATAATTTCATTTCTAAGACAAACGATGGAAATAGAATAAGAGGATTACAAATGATTTGTAAATAAGCTTTACAGTTTTTCTTATGGATGAACCTGTAATACATTGTAGAAAACAAATTGAGTGATGTAAGTTCTTTATGTTTGAAATGGATGTACTAAAATAATACGTGAGCGACTAGATTTTAATTTATTTTTATATAGACAGAACATTTGTAACATTTTTCTTTAATTTTTCCTTACCAAAAGCCACCTTTTTCTATTAAGATGATGAGAGTCAGGATATCCTACCCAAAATTATTTGGAAAGATGTAATTACGTTATTAGACGATAGCAATAATTTTACTAGTACAATTAGAGTAAAGAATAAAAAAGTGAAATATTTCATTAGATTTTTATAAGCTATATAATTAACTGTGCTGTGAAAGATCAAGGTCAGCTAAAAAAGTCACGGTCAAAACTTTTTCAACGATACATAAACTTTTAGAAATTCCAAAACTGACACATCAATATTATTTTATTTCCCTCTTAGTCATTATTTTTAAATATGATCAACAAAAGGATAAAAATGTAGTTTCATTAATTGCGATTAAACATTTATGACAAGCATTTATTACATTTGTTTTATTTAGGGTTTCCAATCCCGTGTTATATTTTCAATTCCGAGATTTCGGGGTTACATTATCCAAATCCCGGGATCGGTCCCAGGATTAGGATTGGACTATTTATTAAAAGTATTTACACATTGGCATAGTTGAAATTGCATAATAAAACTGAAAATATAATTAAAATTGGTTCAATATTAATTTTATTGAAGCCAATAAAAATAAAATTTAAATAAAAAAGTACATAATGAAATTAAAAATACATTTCTTCATTTCTTGTGTTTCTATAAATAAGCTTTTAAAAAACACAGCTTGCCCAGCGTTTCATCGTTCAAACGCTTCTTATTTTTGTTACAAATTGTCCTGTTGAAGAAAATGCTCGTTCAGATTCTATACTAGTAGGTGTTGTCGCCATTTAATAGTTGCATATTTTTTTCAGGTAGTCATCACCACGTCTCCTTCCATTTTCAAAAAAGGGACAGTTTTTTCTTTTTTTGAATTTTTAATGACATTGTCTCAAATTTAATAGACTGCATTGGTGCATATACTTCTTTGATAACTACATCTAGTTCTTCTGCTACACTTAATGGTTTTTATGTATAAATTGATCCAGTTAGTAAATCAGAATGTGAATCAATTTCAAGTGTTACCTTATTTAAAATAAAAGATCCAGTTGCATGAATTGTTAGTAATGCAATGGGATTTGAAGTGTCTCAGATCTTTCAAGCAGGTCCGCTATTAATTAACGGAATTTAATTGAAGAAAGAACTGTGACAAAATCTATTCTTGAGATGTTGCTTATATTAATGTGTAAGCATTGCAGTGAGTCACTTAGATCTGTGCGACGTTCTCCTATACGAGAAATAAGTGCTGCATATATTTTTTTTACTTATAGCACTTATAATTGCACACAAAAAATTCTACGTACATATTTCATAAGCAAAATATAGATTTCTAAGAATTAAATTCTTAGAAAATTTTGATGAGTAAAAAATTTTAAAATATCATTCAGACAAAAATTAAATCCCGGGGCTGCAAACCCTAGTTTTATTAACTTCAGCCAATAACAAATTTATCTCAAATTTTCCTTTTGGGTTCAATTCTGTCATGATTGAGTAGACTAGACACTGAAAGTCTTTATTTTGATCACTTAAAAAAAGCTTCCTTTCTTTCTTTACAGGTGTCAAACCCTTCAAATGTGAATATCCAAACTGCATGAAGAATTTTTCAAGAAATGAAGAATTGTCCAGACATCGCAGAATTCACAGTGGATACAAACCTTATCTTTGTCATGTTTGCTCAAAATCATTTTGCAGGAAAGATCATCTTAGCAAGCATTTGAAAACTCATCTTCAGATATCAGAGAAGAAAACTTATGTATGTTGCGTTCCTGGTTGCGAACATAGGTACACAAGGTCTGACGCGCTGACAAGGCACAAAAGCACGGCGCATTCAATTCAGAAGACCAACACAAATCCAAAGCACATAAAGTAATTAAAAGACTTCATATTTACGAGACTGAGCAATAACCTGAAAAAATAAGCGAAAATCGTGCTTTAATATTTTACTAGTTTTTTTCCTTATTTCCCCTTCGGATGAACTTAATTAAAGACAATTTACAAATTCAAATTGATGAATGCATTTTTTATAAATCTGTGCACTCATTGTGTGTGGCTCAAATATTTTTCATCCTTTTTAACATATTGAGCCTAAAAACAAAATCCGCTCATCAGAAACACACACACAGCTTTTAAATAAAATTTTCTCTATCATACGAGACATATTAATGAACAGACAACATTTGTTTTTTTATTAGATGATATAGATGGATTGATAAATATATTCAACCTACACTAGATTTCAAATGTAAATTCCTAAAAAGTTTGTACCTATCTTCTATTAATTTTGTGTACTTATTGCATATATTCATATTTTTCATCGTATCAAAGTATAAAGGACAGAAAATAATCACTTCTTTTCCTAAAAATATGCACATTAATTTTATTGAAATACTTTAGTTCGATTATTTGCAAAGTAGCTGAAATAATGTTATTAAAAACCTCTGAAAATTATAATTGAGAACTGCCATTATTTAATCAGAGAAAATATTAAAATATTCATGTCTTGTAAATACCTTTTTATGTCGATTTTGCAAGGTTTTGTTTTCAGTGTGTATTATTTCTCATAGATATTTTTTAAAAAAATCCTTTTCTCTTTGCAGAAACTTTTAATGTTAAACTATGCCTCTGATACATTTGTCTTCAACTTCTTTTTTGAAGAGTTTATTCAATGTCAGATACTTGAAATTAATGCCCTTATGATAATATATATTCAACTTCAGATTCTTTATACATTGCCAAACACAAATCAGATTTTTTTACAAAATAAATAATAGGAATACCTTTACTCAATAAAATGGATCAATAATGATATGCACAGAAATGACTGATTTGAAATTACTAATCATTTTATTTCAAAATAGAAAAACTTTTTATTTCTGAAACATATCGTTTCTTTCTCTATATATATGAATATATATATATATATACTAGCCGTTGGCCACCCGCTTTTCTGGGTATTTCATAATGTTTTATAAAAATATACTGTTTATATTTATACTGTTTATATATGCACATGAATTATATATTGATATCTAAGTCCTAACATTAAGAATTCAATTGTATTGAAAAATATTTACTTGTACCTGTAACTCTCGCCTCTTGATAAAAAAAAAAGGAAAGAACTTCTAATTTGTATTTTCTAAAATCTCTAAAATTGAAGAATAGAAAGATGTTTGCAGTAAAGTATACATGCAAGCCAAATTTCAAGTCTAAATCGAAAAGAGCAAAAACGAAATTTTTACTATCAATACCCTCCGTAATCTCGTTGAGAGTTGTTCTCCAAAATAACCGTTCTTAGCGGATTTTAATTCAACAAAAGTAAAATGCAAACCAAATTCCATTATTATAGTCCTTGTAGTTCAAAAAAAAGTGTTTGTCAATACGCCCCAGTAACCCCTTGCTCCCCCAGGATTTGATTTCCCTCAAATACATTCTTAGTGGATCCCTATTCAACAACAACAACAACAAAAAACATGCTTTACCAATTTCAAATATGTGGTCTAACAATTCAAAAACAGGAATTTTTTTATAACTCCCCTTGACCCCTCGCAACCCTCCTTAGGGGTCGGTTTTTGTTTTACTCTTTTTTTTAGAAGAACTCTATTCCATGAAAGGAACATGCCTACCATTTTCAAGCAGGTAGATCTAATAGTTTAATAACGGAAATATTTATCTATTACGCCCCTTAATTCCCCGAAAGGAAATTGAGGGTTGATTTTCGCGAAATCAATTGTGTAGCGGTTCTCTACGAAATGAATCTGCTTACCAAATTTCAAGACTGTACGTCTGTTTAAAAATGGGAATAATTATTTATAACGCCCCTTAAGTCCCCTCAACGCCACTTGGGGGTCTGATTTCATAAAACCCATTTTGGGAACTGTACTCTATGAAAGGAATCTGCTTACCAAATTTGAAGACTGTGTATCTAATAAATTAAAAATGGGAAGAAGTTATCTGTAACGCTCCTTGAGCCCCCGCAACGCCACCTATGGGTCGATTTTCACAAAACACATTATATAGGTGATCTTTAATCCATGAAAAGATTCTGATTATCATATTTCAAGACTGTTTGGCAAGGCCACGGGTAGAAGTTTGCCAACCCCTGGACTAATACCTCGTAGGTGGCAGTATAAGCAAATGTCTGCATTGGAGAGAGGACATGCAGTTGTATCAAAGGAACAGAATGTTTAAATCGTAGGATCGCTCAACATTTCGGTCGTAACGATGCAACCATTCGACGATGTTGACAGCAATGGATGAACTATGATCGTACAAAGCGTCAAGAAGGTAGAGGTCGACCGAGAGCGACGGGAGAACAGATTGATTGTCTGTTCATAGCCCCTAAAGCGTCATTATGAATGATCCAATGAGTAACCGGGCTGCCAATGACTCCAATGACCATCACTAAGTGACTCAGTGAAAGGGGTTAAGGCGACGGAAATCAGTTGGGCCTACTTCCCTTCGTGATTCTGGTTTCTAAACAGTCTATATCAGTGGTCTTCAAACTATGTTCCACGGAACCCTGAGGCTCCATAAGGCATACCCACGAGTCACAGTAAAAAAATCGAAAAAAAACAACAACTTATAAATATGTGTGCAAATTTATTATTTCTATGAAGTTCGTTCTCTATGAAGTTTGTATGTATATATATATATATATATATATATAGATAGATAGATAGATAGATAGATAGATACAAGTATCTTAAACTCATACTATTCATTAAAACAAATTTTATTTATATATAGCTTAATTTTTTAACACTTTTTAGTCTTTTATTATAATATAATAAAAGAATTTTTTAATGTCTTATCTTTATATATATGCCTCCTACTAGATTGTGAATATTCTATTATTTACTATCTTGGGTTCCACGAAATAATTTTATACTCGTCAATAAGCACTGTGTCTTGTATAAATAACTAAATAGTTTTCTAATGGAAAATGTACTATTTTGCATTTGTGGAAAAAAACATTTATAATGAAGGAGAGGAGACAGTTTATTAATAGATTCGATGTTAAAATCTAAATTTAAGTAAGAACTGTTCATAAATTTTATGTTGCAAATTCTCTCGTGAAAAATACACAGTATTTCCCACACAGCTCTAAACATTTTAATGCCATTCAGAACATTGTGTTTAAGTGAAATATATTGTCCACGTGAGTGGCTACAAAAACAAAGTATAAAAACAAATCAAACGCAAAATATGAATATCAAGTGCAGATAATTTCAATAGACATAGATTTCGACAGCTTGTATGAAAAAAAGAAAACACATATACCTCTGACTAAACATAATGCACGGGTATAGGTGCCCCACTTGGATCCTAAATTAATATTATTAATGAGTAAATTATATGAAAAATTAGATTAGAATTTTTTAATAATAAATGCAATACTTTTTTAATTGCCTTTATATAAAGTACCTATAACACACATGTTGATCTACTTTAAATATTATTGTGTGAGTTATATTCTTCTAAGTATGTGTGTGGAATGGGATTCTACGAAAACACTTTCTAGTTCTAAGGGTTCCACGAAAACTCCTTCAAATTCTAGGGGTTCTGTGAGTTGAACAAGTTTGAAAACCACTGGTCTATACAAACATCCATGGATGATCGCATGCTGAAATGCGAAAAACATAAGTCAGATTGATATTTTTTTAAAAAAATCATTTACACTAGTTCATTCAAATGAATTAAATCTGCCATTTACAAGTAGTTTTATGCGAAACTGAAACAGAAAAGTGCAAGTGAACATCGAAACAGGAAATCGAGAAGTAATGTACATGTAATCATGATAATTATATGGTTGACGTTAAATTAGAAAATATTGATAAATTGGTTACAGTAACAAAATGACTGAAATAAACCGATAATTTTTTTTCAGTTTAGTTCGAGTTGGAAGCCCTGGTTTGGAAGTCCAGCTTCGCCTAACTAGTTTCTTTTTTTATTAAGATTTTTTGCGCGTTTGTTTCATTTAGTTAACCTCAACCTTCTTCATCTGCCTTTGCTTATTTTTTGATAAGTTCATTCTTACGATGGGTTGTATTAGTAAAGATTAACATTACTATAATTGACTGTAAAGTCAATAATTTAATTGATAAAAAATTAAGCAAAGAAACTAAGTTATATCACTCACTCACAGTTATTTGTACATGAATTGACATATGCTACTAGCTTTCTTTTATATTTTTCCTATTCAAAACACCTGTTTTCTGTTATTGCTCTTAATACTGCAAATTAAATAACTTGGGCTTCAATAAGAAATGGTACAAAAAAGGGTCACTGTACCACACTGTGTATATTTATATATATATAAATATATCAGTGGCGCACACAAGGGGAGAGTCCTGGAAGTCCGGACCCCCCCCCCAAAGCCCTTGATTTTTTTCGATTGATTGTAATTCTATGTATATAGAACGTAAAAACTAATTAAGTATTTGTTATTAGTAATTTATTTTATTCATTAATGCTAATTATTCATTTATTAATTAATTTTTTACTGTTTTTTGTTCCCGAAAATCGACAAAATTAAAAGAATATGTTGGGCGGCGTTTTGAAGCATGGTACGAGAACAGTGGATTTTCGACCTTGGACCCCCCCCCTGAAAAATTTCTGTGTGCGCTCTACTGATATATATATATATATATATATATATATAATTCCAATATCTGTTGTGTGTGTGTTTAAAATTTCATTTATCTTTAGCATCCAATTTATTTCTGTCTTTTAGTAGAGAATTATTAACTATATGTATATTGCGATGATTTGATGATATTTTGGAAGACGATACATTATACAGCAGCAAGACATCTCAAATTATAAATGCCGCAGCGACAACACGAAAACGCATGAGCAAAGCGTAGGACAGATAAAAACGTTCTCCTTTCAATTCTAAAGTCCTCAGTTTATTCAAATGTAAGAAACTTCTAGAATGCTATGTAGAAGCATTTGAGTTTGTGTTGTTTCCAAGAGAATTTTTCGGGTCCTGTGGTTGATGCATTTTTCTGTTAAGAAGGTAATTAAAAAAAAATCATGGATATCATGATAGGTTTAGAATTAAACCTATCATGATATCCATGAAGAAAAAAAAAGGTTTAGCTTCATACAAATTGGTTGTATAATTTTGTCTTATTATTTATATATTTCATTTTATTATAATATATATATATATATATATATATATATAATTAACAAAATACTAAATTACACACAATATATATATATATATATATATATATATATATATATATATAATTCTAACTTAATTCTAAGCGATAGGTAAGAAAAGAGCAAGTCAATGCAGGATAAAGAAAATAGCCACAGTAATACTCTTAGAACTAAAGTTTCAGGATTAATATGGTTTTAAGGGTCATCCTTTATATATATTGAATTACTTTAATTCTATCTAATAATAAATAATATGTAAAAATTTAGCAAGGTAGTACAAATCAAAGTAATACAGAAGGTCGTTCGCACCTTATGAAACAATTTTGTAATTAATTTTCTCATTTGTATTTTGCGATAAAACTTTGGCAACAGCAGAATAATCGTCTACTAAGGTTTTCTTTTGATTGGAATCTAAAATAAAAGATTTATTTTAAAAATAGCTCCTATAAAATGGTATATGGCTAAAAGATTAATTACAGTTCCCGAGAAGAAAAATTCGTATCAACAAATTAAAAAGTAGTGTAAAAATCTCAGATATTGCATTTAAATCAAAGGTATTAATAATATATTAAATTTGAAAGGGAAAAAGCGCCTAGAAGAAAGTAAAAATGAAAAGATGACCACGAAACTTTATCCTAAGACTGTTCAAACGCAGGCAACTATAAAGAAAGTGAAGTCTCTGATCCTAAAAGAAAATTCACCGATTCAAAGATTCATTGCATCGAAACTAGGAATGTTTTTTCGTAATTGTAATTAAAATCATTTACAAGGATTTAAAGCTAATACAGATATTTAAACCTAAAGTTCGCCTGCTTTCTTAAAACATATTGCTGGAAAAAAATGATAATGTAAAAAACACTTAGCTGCTGAAAAGTAGAAATTTATGGTAACACTCAATGAGGTATGGGTATATTTAAGTGACTATTGTAAAAGAATATTAATTTTCCATTGCTCAGTACAGGTTTATCCATTGGGTGCTTGGGTTAAGCTGGGCTTAACCAAATTTTCTGGATATAAATTTCGATTTGTTAGTGGCAAGGGGGCCCGTAGATCTTCTAGGCCCAGGGCCCGAAATGAGCTTAAACCAACACTGGCTCAACTGATGGGAATAGTACGTCAGTGTACAGTAAAATTCCCAAAGATATTCATGATAGTTGCAGGATTTTCTAACAACAGCAAATAAAAAATAAAAAAAGTCTCAAGTAAAGCCAGCATGTATTCAATGTACTATCAGCAGAATATTTTAGGACCGATTTCTGAAGAAGAAATTTTAACTTTAAGTTTAAAAGACATTGAAAAAGTTGAGCTTCATGCGGACAAAGCCTCTAGTCACACGTCTAAGTAAACTGCTCTTATTTAGCAAAGAAAGAATCCGAAACAGGAATAAAGTGTATCCCATTTGATGAAATACGTGTAAAATAACCCTACGCTTTTCCTTTGAACTTTTGTGCTTTCGGTTCATTAAAACAAGCCTTCGGAAAACGGCATGCAAGAACATCGAACGGACTTTGGGAAACCGTTCAAGAGGATTGGAGCAAAATTTGCATGACAATACTAAGAAAAAAAGTTTACTTTCATAAAAAAATTCGAGCTAGAACTATAGTCAAGAATCATGGTAATCAGATAGACCAGCGTTTCTCAAACTTTGGGGCGCGCCCCCAGGGGGGCATGATATCCCTTTGTGGGGGGCGCGGGCATATTGAAAAGTCGAAAACAAAAGATTTAAAATAAGTATTAATTTTCTGAAAGGAAGCAAATTAAAATACATTCTGAGATAATAAAATTAAATACACATTTACATTGATTAAATATATTTATAAATGTATCAGTACTTCACAATGTTTTTCATAGTTAATTTATCTATACATTCAAAACAAGTTTAATTAATAGTGCCTTTCATGAGCTTGTCGTATACAAAATTTAATATTTATGGCTTATAATTAAATTCGTATTGCAGCTTTTTAGCGTCAGAGTACATTTTTATTGCAATCAATACGTTGTTATTGTAGAAGGGGGGCGCGAGGAAAATTATAATTGAAAATTGGGTCGCAAACATTGAAAATTTAAAAAACACTGAGATAGACGCAAATTTTTACAAAAAATACGGTATTTATTGATAAAAATAAACTATCAAAATCATTTCCCTAAAGTGGGAACGACCTCTGTACTATACGAAGGCTGTTCAGAAAGTATCGATACTGAATTTATTCTATTTATTCGAGAGAACCCCCAGCGGAGGGACTGTGCGCATCATGCACGTGCATATTTCACCTTGTCTCACAAAATTCGGCAGGTCTGTACAGCGCGCCGTTCAGTCACACTGACTTCTTTCACGTGGAGTGTTTGCGTGCGTTCGTCGAAAAAAGAAAATGTGTGAAAACACGGATTAGCGAATCTGTATCAAGTTTTGCTTTAAGCTCCGTAAAATGGGCACCAAAACCTACGAGATGATGAAAACAACATTTGGAGATGAGGCAATGAGTCGTGCTCGGGTTTTCGAGTGGTTCCGGCGATTCAAGGAGGGTCGTCAATCAGTGAACAGTGATCCCCATTCTGGACGCCCATCCACCTCTCGCAATGAGGACAAGATTGCACAAGTGAAGGCAGTGGTGCTGATTTTTCCTCTTTCCCAAGATCAAGAACACCTTAAAAGGACACCGGTTTCAGGACATTGAAACCATAAAACAGAATTCGACACAGCAGCTTCAGGCCATCCCAAAGTCTGAGTTCCAGAAATGTTTCGAGGACTGGAAACATCGTTGGGCCAAGTGTGTTACTGCCAATGGAGCATATTTCGAAGGAGATTGACTCAAAACGTGTTTATGTATGTATGTTTTTGCATAATAAATTCAGTCTCGATACTTTTTGAACAGCCCTCGTATATATACTTTTTGTCTCTTTTCGAAGTATAAATCCTTACAACTATATTACACTAGTTTTTGCATTATCCCTGATGTTTTTGATTTATCTGAGAATGATTATTTATATCACTCGTTTTAAATAGAAGTTTTATGTTCAAATTTGACATTTTTATTTTTTCACACTTATTCAAACATTCTAAATTCTTTTTCTTTTTTATATTCTTTCACTGAAATTTAAATGAATAAAACCCACCAGAATTCGTATCCGTAAAACTCAACAACAATTATTTAATTTAATCACAATATCTCAAGTTTAAATGGCAATGAGAGCGAAATGAACCTCAAATCCTGATTAAGAATAATAAAGATTCACGTTCTCTTAACTTATATTTCGAGACATTGCAACGGATCTTCAAGTCCGGACACCAGCTTCACTTACACAACTTATATGTATCTTCACAAACTTCAATCTAACTCACCAATTCTAAGTTAAATAACGTATAATCTCCAATTTAAAATTACATCATGCATACAATCGCAAACTCTCATCCCTAACAAATGCAATCACATTCTTCACTACTTTCTTACTTCAGGTTCTTTAATAGCAGCTTAATCCGCATATCACGGTCCTTCACAAATCAAGCAACTAACAAAATGGATACCTCTAGAAGTTAATTGAAAGCACGTGAGAACCCGCAACTAAAGAGATTTAAGAGTCAAAATAAGCACAATTTTAGCGCAGAGTTTTCTAATTACTCTTATTTTCCTCCAGAATATCTAATAGTTTTCCAAAAAATCTATATTTGATACTTAAAATCAATAAAAAGGATTCATATGTCGTGTTGTATATCCTATTTTTTCTTATTTTAGTTATTTGTTTACCTTATAATTCTCTTTTCCTGATGAAAAATTTTAATGGTATATACTGAAGGTGATAATGATTAAGAAGCATAACTGTACATTAATTACAAAGAAATATTGCCCTCCTTTCTATTTTTAAATATTTTTATATCTTTATAAAGAATGAAGTAGTATGATCTATAACTTTCAAGTTTTGTCCTTCAGCATGTGCGTTTCATGATTAAAAAAACATGAAAGTAAAATAGCAATAAAAAGAATTCCCACGGAGGTAGAATTTAACGACAATTAACGCTTCCTTAAAAAGGTTCCTAATATAACAAGTCTTCGTGGAAGTTCCATCACCTTGTTAACACCACATTGAGGTTTGATTTATGAACAGTTGGCTATCAGTTTAGAAAAAACGATTAAGAAAGCTAAATCTGACGCCAATAACTGGTATAAAGTGATTTAATCTCTTTGGGTTGAATAATTTCGGTAGCTACTTTGTCCAATGGGCGTGGCAACGAAGATACAATCTGCTAAATTTGAGTTTTGGTGATGAAGAGGCGAAGGCTTTCAGTAAAGCTATTAATACGAGATAATAAGCACTGTTCAGTTGACAAGTGCTTCGTCAAAAGAAAGGTGACAGGTATTGGGCCCCTCTGGGTATTTCGTATGAAACCGCACCCTATTACTACATAATTAATGGCCTATTTAAGAGTAAAAAGGTGAATGATTTGATTAAATGTTTTGGGGATGAACGACAGAACACAGTTCTAACACTCCGAAAAGAATTAGCTATATGTCAAAAGCAAAAGATAGTTGCCGTGATATCCTTCACGTAATTTCAATAGAAGAAATTTGCAATCGGACCCCGATTTAACGAGCCATTATTTAACGAATTTTTTCTCTTTCCCCAATTAAAATGAAGGCAAAATCCTCTATTTAACGAATTATTTCAACAACAAAAATTTTTTTTATTAGAGTATAAAGAAAAAATTAGACTTTTTTCAATTGCCGTACCCTTTTTGCCCAGAGTAGAAAACACACACACACACATACACACACATACACACACACACACACATACACACACACACACACAATTTTGACGGGAAAGGGTGCAAACCACTTTACAGGTGCAGATGAGACATGAGTGTAACCTATCAAGGGAGTTATGTGTGTGAATAAGACAGAAAATTCCTTTCTTGTCTCATCCGACTCCACAATATAGGGGATACCTTAAGATTTAAAAGATGATGTTACATTTGATGACGGATTGCCTATCTGTGCCACTCAAGTTGAAGAATCTTTTGATTTCTCCATCAATGAATAGTGATTCTGATGCAGAAATTGATAATGAAACTCCCATCAAAGCTGTTACTTTTTCTAATGCTTTACATCAGGGGTGGGTAGACTTTTCCAGGGTACGGGCTACTTCTAATTTTTTCAAGGTGTTGCGGTCTACCCAGTATCAGTGGCCCACACAAATGGGGGGGGGGAGAGGATCCATGGGTCCGGACCCTCCTCCATTGCGCATGAATTTTTTTCTATCGATTATAATCCCATGTATGTAGTACGTAAAATTTAATGAAGAATTTGTTATAAATAAATTTTTATTAATTAATGTTAATTATTTATTCAGTAATTTATTTCTTATTGTTCTTTGTTCCTGACAATCTACAAAATGGAAAAAAAATATGTTTGGCAGCATATTGGAGTAGGATGAGAATGTTAGACATTCGAACCTGCACCACCCTTTGAAAAATTCACGAGTGCGCCCATTGCTCAGGGTCGTAGATGTGGTGAGGTAAGAAAAAAGTCAACAATATTTATTATAACTTAGTAATAAATACGGAATATATACTTACTTACGTAAATAAAATGAAAAATTCACTTTTACGAAATTGCGTTCAAAGCAAAACGCAAAATCCAAACATAATAATAATATTTAATGATGCATTTTTACTATCAAACAATTCAAAATACATTAAAAAAACATTTTCTTCTAAAGTTAATTCTCTAATTATAGTCAGTAGAACACTTGGTCTGCGTACTGTGAGCCAATCTTGAATATTTCCGTATAGAATTACTAACGGCTAATCTCAGGCGGTCAATCCAAATTGTCTTGGCGGTCCACCGGTCAATCGCGATCGACGTAATGCCCACCGCGGCTTTACATTGTCTCGAAACTGTGAAAACTTACTTTATTTACTAGGATGCGATGCAGTCTTCTCTGCAAAAAGTCAAAAAAGGACTGTTTCGAGTCAGGAATCAAAAAGATTGTCAAACGTCTATTAGACAGAATTTTAAAATTTCCAATTAACTGGAGGGTAAAAATTCACTAAAAGTATTTTCAGCTGTTGTATAAAAAGTCTGTTATTTCCAACTATGGATATTTTTTTGTGTAGTTGCTTGTTTAAATTTTTTTTAAAGTTAAAATTTGCATTTTATTTGAATTCCGATACAACGAATAACCCCGAATTAGCGAACAAAATCTTAAGTCCCGATGAATTCGTTAAATAGGGATCCAATTGTATTTGTTTTACGTGTTTGAAACTTTAAATTTAATAATTTAACTTGATACTATAAAAGAAGCTTGCATATAGAATATTTTAATTTGAGTATTGAGAGAGATAATGATTGCTTCATTCGTATAAATGAGCTTACAATTCAATTTTGTTGCAATTACATTACATACATTGTTTTATTATGTAGAAATATATTGAGAGAGAATTTTGGATTATATGAGATATTATATGTTTGAAACTGGGAACTTTTTATATATATAGGGGGGGGGGAGTTAACGATTAATGATGGATCATTTGTGTAAATTTTTGAAGGAAAATTTCTGTATAATGCTATTGTTTTTAATTAGCAGGGCTTTTTCTATTAACTATAGACCAAACATTTTTTAATATTTATTTTCTTTTGTTTATACTGATAGAAACACATAATCTACTGTTATTTATTACATGAAATTTGTTTTTTGTTTTATAAGTTGATTGGATGAAGAAACGGAATGTTCATGCAAATTCAGTTTTCTGTTCAGTAAGACAGTTCAGTTTACATATCAGAAAGATCTGTGACGTAAGTAATATCTAAGTAAATAATTTTTAAATTAAATATCTTTAAATTGCCTAAAATTTCAAAATGCAGGTATCATTTTTATGCAAGAAAGATAATAAAAACCTAAAAGAACCATTCCGTTATTTTTACGGTAGAATTACTCTGACCGAGGAAATTTTGGAATAAATCAAGATTTATCAAGTTTTTCAAAGAAATAAATATGAAGTAATTGTGAAAATTGATGGTGGTAAGAACTTTCTGAAAATGAAACCAGTTGATGATGATAATGATTAAGTAAGGCACTCATAGTACTTCTACATTTACCAACGATGAAGAAGTGCATATTGTGAACATACATGTAGGGTGCAAAATAATTCGATTTCTCTGAAATTTTGAACATAAGAATAAACAACAATAATAATAATAATAGCAATCATTATATTTCGATTAACGAAGAAATGAAAATAGACACATCACCTGGAAGAGTAGCTCTTCATACTCTTTTCAAAGAAGAACTAGATCCAAAAACTATGCCATAACATAATACAAGTACTATCTGAAAACCAGTCATTGAAACGATCGCAAAACGATTAGATATATCAAGTGTAGGGAAGTTTAGTCTTAAGGTTAAATCCTTAATGTACATGTAGCGCCCAACATCGAGAGATTGTGTGTTTACAGGTAAAATGTTGATTTAGGAGAATTTTAACAATATTTTATACTGTTAAGATTCAAGTTTAAAATTTGCGATTGTCGAATATTTCACAATAAATTTAACGTTGTTCGTATAAAAATTTTTTTTGCTTTGATAGCATGGATATTTGCTATATTATAAAGACACCAGAGGCCTAGCTACTGCCGTATCAATGATACGGGGCATGCAAGTTACAGGGGTTCCAACATATGTAAGATTTTGACATTTCGAAATAAATCTTATTGATGCGATAATTTTTATTTATTTTCCAAAGAATTTTGATACAAGGCCCTCTCAGGATACACCAAAATAGAAGTAAATTTAGTCAAATAACAGAGTAAAAGATGCTTAAACTTTATCGTATGAAAAGATATTTAATAGTTTTGGGTCTCAAAAACACTTTCACACTAGATAATAGAAATTTTAAGAAAATGTATTGTTTTGAAGCATTTTGAGTATTTATGTGCTTTGGTGTATTATATAGCAATGCTAATTTACAGGTTCTTTGAGAATTTATATATTTGCATAGTTTTAAAAAAATACTTTGCTAAATTTATAAAGTATACTTCTTTATATATGTTTTAGTACACAATTATTCCCATTCGTTTAGCACAAAATTCGCATAATTTATTTTTCTTCCTATTTAAAACCAGAAAATAAAAAAGGAAAACTTTAAAAAGTTCCCTTAAAATATTTTAAAAAATTTATCAAGATCATATTGATTTTGCATCCTGTATAATTAATGTTTATAGAGTAGACGCGGTAGTTGAGTGGGCATGATCGTAACTCGTGACCGCGTAGTTTCTATCAAGTATATAGTGGATTCAAGTCTTTAGTTTATGTGTACTCGGTAGGACCGAGCTCATCCAAAAGGTTTCGATCCACAAATTAGCCTTCCTAGAAGACAGTTAATTTCAAAATCATTTTACCCCATTCTTTTTCCGTTCGCCTTTAAACCTGTCATAAAATACGAATATACTTTTATCACTTCTATTGACAGTAATCTTTGCCAAAATGTATGTTTTGTAATGGTTCCCACGCGCACTCGCGTATGCAAAGAAATAAAAGTTGCAGGAAATTATTTACCGTGTAATCGCAGTATAACGCGCTCCTCCTTTCTTACGAAGAAACCTAAAATATCCGTATGCAATACTCTTATGTTTTAAAGTAATTTATTTTAAGTATTATCCCAAGCTTTTGAAAAAATTGTATAGTTCTAAGACTACAACCCTTTAAATTCTTAAGGTATGTCATTTCTTTTAAATAAACAGTACTTCGATCTATGTAGAAGTTTAATTATTTTTATGCTGATCTTTTTTTTTTTTTTTTTATCTTCAAAGCTATCGTTTTTATACCCAGCGTATGACGCGCACACTTAAATTTCGATCTTATTTTTTGAGTTAAAAATGCCCACTATACGCCGGACTATAGTGTAAATAAAAAAGGCTGTTCGGTGCCGCATTCTTTTTTTTTTCCCTGTGGGAAAGGCGTTTGACCCGCTTTGGAAAACACTGCTTTAAATACTCGTGGCCACATAAACTTCGTCGAGAACAGAAATCTATTTAAATTTTTTTCAAATTTTTTTTGGATTTGCAGAATTCCTGAGTTTGACTCGTCGAGCCCTGTAATCTCACAGAAAAAGATTGAAGATCACTGTGTGTGTTATATATGTTATTTCTTTTATCCGAGATAGAGGATTTGGTTGAACTCATCGTTGAGTTTTTCTTAACGTTGTTCCTGCTGCCATCTGTCGAATAATTTGGAAAATTCGACGTTTCAGCTAAAAAGCAATAGTCAAAAAATTTACCGTACTTACTTCAAATTAAACAAAAAAAAACAAAAACGACCTGTTAGTATAGATACATGAAGCAGTCGTTTAATAAATTACTAGAATTCAGTCGCGTTATAGAAAATTTATTCTGTATTATAGGAAAAATGAGGAGAGAATCAAAATATTTTTTGAATTGTAAGTATATTTTATAACACGTATTGTGTAAATTCACTTATCTTTTCAGAGTATAAGAAACAATCATTTAAACATTTTTTCAGATTTTCTAAATATTTTTCGTAATTAAATATACATTTTTTAACGTTACATAAATTGTACTTAGTTTATGTAAGCCATATGTTCAATGTACGAGGTTTAGTTTTTACATTAACGGTAAAATTATAGATTTATGATGTAAAAATAACAAGAAGAAGCAAGAAAGGAAAATTGTAATTTAAAAAAATAAATTATTGTTTAAAAAACAACAACTAAAAACAGGCTTTTATACTAAATAGAACTAAAAAGTAAAAAATAATTCTTAATATAAGAATAAAATGATGAACGAGAAAATTAATGTCATTGTGGTAAAAACGTGAGGTGTTCTATAAATACATCAATTTTTAAAGTTTCTAAGTTCTATTCCGAAATGCCGTGTTAGAGTAAAAATGTAGTACAAAGCACCCCACGCTTTTACCACAATGACATTAATTTTCTCGTTCATCATTTTATTTTTATATAAAGAATTATTTTTTACTTTTTAGTTCGATTCAGTATAAAAGCGTGTTTTTTAGTTTTTTTTAAAAACAATAATTTATTTTTTAGTTTGATCTACAATAGCGTGTTTTTTAGTTTTTTTAAACTATCATTTATTGTCATTGTTGAATTTATCCTTGAGTTTGATATTTGGAGCCGGAATTACGTGGGTGCTGGAATTAGTCCTGCTCTTCAATGGAGAAAATTAAAGGGTCTGAAGTGTATTTATTCTCTCCATTTACGAGGCCTCCGATGAGTCCCGTATTGTAAAATTAGATTCCGTCTCTGTAGAACAGGTCAAACAATTAAAAGTATGTTAAGAAGAAAAAGTTCGAATTAAAATTTTTTTATTGTACCATGTTTAAAAACTAAAAAGTATAAAATTCCTCCTTTTCGTTTTTTTTTTCTCTTTTCACATTTTCATGCATTGTCATCCACTTCTGAGCTATGATCCAAATTTCAAGTCTCTAAGTCATCAGAAAGTCACACAGTTGAAAATCAATTACAAAATTCCACCCGGAGACACATTCAAGAAAGCGAGTTAGTAAAAACATGGTAATATTAAGTGTCAATCGTATTATCCCCTTTTTAACGTATTGCCATAATGTTAATTCGTATCATCACTTTTAAGCGTATTGCTTTATAAAAATAAAAAATATTTAGCACAGTCAGAACATAACTATTTTTTTTCTCGTGCACGAGCCTTTTTTTAAATTTTCCTTTTCAGAAAAATGTTTATATTATGGTTAGAAATTGTTACCACACACCAACTCTCCACTTTCTAACATAAAGAACACTTTTTTTGTTTTATTTGTAAAAACCACAAGTGTATTTTACACTTGCATGTATTAGCTTTGAATTAAAAACACTGGCTCTTAGGGTTACACCTTTTTCTTCTCGTCGCTAAATCTGAAATTAGTCGCCAAATCTGGAAAAGGTATATGCAATAAGTCGCCAAATCTGGAAGTGGTATATGGAATTGTCGCCAAATCGATAATCGTTATTCCTGACGATCCTGATAAGGACAAAGGTACAAAATTTTGAAATTATTGTATTGTCATCGGTCCTTGACAAGTGTGCAAAATTTCGAATTTATCCGATCTTTTAAAGTGGGTAAAAATCCAGTTTTAAGATTTCGTTACATACAAGTGAAACTTATAAAAGCGTGTTAAAAAAAGACTGCAGCAATACGGAAGCTTTTTACAAAAATTAAAGCAATACTTGCAAGTTACTCAAACATTTCTTTGTAAAGTAGGGTAGACAAAATAACAAATATATACTGGAGAACGAAATAAGGAGCTAAGCAATTTTTTTATCGTGATATAGGTGTCACCCGTGGCGTAACGGAGAATAATGTAATGGAGCGATGCACGTTAAATCTGTCGAGAGCTCTCGTTGGTGTGGTAGTTAGGAGAGGGGGATGCCAGCTCAGGTGTCGTCTGCGTCACTTGACCATGGTTCACAATTACGCTGTCCGTCACCAAAAGCCCTCGTGTAGCTGAATAGTGCGACGTTAATATTCACTCACTCACCAATGGGCCCACCGTGCACCGGGGCCCTCAAGCTCAGGGGGGCCCTCGGACCCTGACTACCAAGCAAGCAGAACTTAAGATAATTTCCCCCACATTTAAGATATAAATATAAAAGGTTACAACATAACTGTAACCAGAGCAATTCAGTTGAAAGTAATTTCGAGCCCGTGTAGGGAATTCCCCTCAATTCTTTCCTTAGTGTGTATGGTGTTGCGAACTTTACTTATTGAAAATTTATGTTATTTTCAATTTTTCCAAGTGTTACTTGAAAATAAACTTCAAGTTCCATGAAAAATGCATCTTAAACATACACAGGAAGCTATTTCTTCTTGGTAATTTTTTTTAATAACAATATTATTCATAATAAGCTATTTTCCTGTTTGAGTATTTCGCAACTACTCGTATCTGTAATAGATTTATGTAATTTTGTCCCCACTCCTCTGTTCTTTTGGAGGGGTGTTTTTTTTAAAAATAACTATAACAATATTGTATCAATTTCATGTATCACGTTTCCTGTCTATCCCGTGCTAAATCGAACCTGGGTAATCACTAAAGTTCACACAAGAAAACCCATACACATACATGCAAGTAGTATGTAGTTTTACTTTTCTCTGTTCTGCGTGAGTGAGTGTAATATTAACATCGCACTGTTCAGCTACACGAGGGGTTTTGGCGACGAACCTCGTAATTTTGAATGATGGTCAAGTGTCGAAGACGACACCTGAACTGACATTCCCTATCCTAACTACCACACCACACCAACGGGAGGACGTTTGAGCTCTCGACAGATTTAACGTGCATCGCTCCCCTATACGGCGGGTCTTCAACAGTACTGGGCTCGAACTCATGACACCCCAACAACGAGTCCATTACATTGATCACTAGGCATGATAAGAGGCTGATGTTAAAGTATAGCTTAGTATATTGTTGATAAAACCCAACCAAAATAGGACCCTCGGTGGGTTTTTTTTTTGTTTTTTTTGTTGTACCATTGCCTTTGGTTACCTAGCTACGCCACTGGGGCCACAAACGTTTCATTTTTGCATCAATGCTGAAAAACGTATACAATGGTACAGATAGAACCTTGGTGATTGGAAAGATAGTATTTGATCTCAGTGACTTACACTAGGGGGAAGTTTGGAGGTTCATACCACCTCCCGTATAACAAGAGATTTTTAATTTTTAGCATAAAGATTATACCTCGGAGCTTTCGTCTACGTTTTTTTAATGCTATGCTTAAAAAACACGTAGACGAAAACCCTCTATAAAAGGATAAACCCTCTATATAAAAGTAATCCGTGTATACCACTGTTCAGTTTGAGAATAGTCTTTAATTTCGTACCCCACTATAGGAAGAGTTTATGTTTAGTGACATCTCGGAGAAGTATTCCTTTTTGACTACTTAGTTTTACAGCTGTAAAGCATGGAGATGGATCATTGATGGAGTAGAATGTTATTTCTTGGCATTAGTAAGTATCAATAATCATTCTGAAGATTCGAGGAACAACTCAAACATATTTGAACGTACTCCAGGATAAAGTTCATCCACTAAGGTAGATGGTTTTCCCTGGTGGTTATAACTCGTGTTTTAGGTAAATAATGCTCCCCTTCATATACAGAAAGGTATCATAATTTGGTTAAATGAACATGAGAATAAAGTGAAACACTTGTCTTGGCTTAACATTATCAAACTTTTGTGGAATAGTCTTTAATAACTAATGAAAAAGGATGATTTTTTCCACCTTCTTAACTAGCGAAATTTGGAATATAATTTACGAGAGGAAAATTGTATAAAATACCGTTATCTTTCATATGAGATATCTACATGCGTCCAATCCACGTCGAATTGTTGCTATCCATAATGCTCTCGTAGACCAACATAATTTAAATAAAAATAATAAATCAGATTCCAAAAGTTTCCTTTATTTTGTCAATTGTGTATGGATAGTCATAAAAGATGAAAGAAGGAAGTCTTAAAAATGCACAAATGCTGAAAAATAGAAACATATAAGGAGAATGTACAAATATGTACAATGTACAAACACAAAAGTACAATGGTACATATTTTACGAATATATATCAATGTACTAAAATAATCGGCACAATAAATCAGATGTTTTTAAAAATTACGAGCACAACACCCGAAAAATAAAAATTCAATAGAAATTTAACAGTATATATATAAGCAAGAAAAAATATATTACATCTCAAATTTAGACATAGAATACAAATATTAAGTCCGTATTATGAAGTTCGTTACAACATGAAATGAAAATTTTGCATTAAAGGATGGTTATCAAGCTAAAAGGTTTCTGAGAGGAAGTGCATTGTTGAAAATTTGCAGATGCTAAGCATATTTTTCTTTTTCATGAGTGATACTAACTTTAAAATCTCTAATAAGCAATTTTCCTAATCTTTTTGAGGATAGGGAGAGGAGGTTGTACTGGGGAAAGAGGAGGTCGTACTGGTATAAAAAAGAAACTCGCTCAATATTGTTTTATTTTCCAACGGAGAATCTTAACAACCATCTTTTAGGATAATTTTGTCGTTTGGAAGAAAATATTTTAATATTTGAATAGAAAACTCGGCCATCTGAATGTTTAAATTCTAGAAATAATCCGATCTATTATGTAATTAATCATCTTATTCTTATTTTTTTAAAATCAGAATAGGGGGAAAATATGTTGTTTATTTTTTTATTACGCTCAACAGGTTAAGTGTCTGAATTTTTTTACACTGCAATTGTTTTTTTATTGAATTGTTACAGATTTTGTAACAAAAGTTCAAAGTTCTGAAGAAGGGGGTGGTGGGAAAGTTAGGAGAGTGATGAGCCAGCAAGTGCTTCCCTTATCGCTTGACAGTGATTCAAAAACTCACGTTATTCATGGCTGGTAGCCCTCGTGTTACACTACATTAACATTGATTTAATCAAAATCTTTAACTTTAAGCTTCTAATTTAAGACTGAAAAATCATTGTTTCAAAATATTTAAAATAATTTCAAAAAATTGTCAAGGTAAAGGAGATTATGCAATGCATTAGTGGACGGAATAGCTTATAAACGATCATTTTTATGTAAAAAATAATTGTAAGTAATAGATAAAGATTTTTTTGTGTACCTATTCATAGAATCGTTAGCTAACATGTCATAAAAGTTGCTCTGAATTTTTAAAATGAAATGTTTTGACCTGAAAATAAAATTAATTCCTATTTTAAATGTTTATACACTTGAAAGGGGTATTGCTATTATTAAAGATTTAAAATTCTTAAATAAATTATTTTAAAAAAATTCAGTGTTCCTTTTATTTTCTTTATTTTACCATTGTTTTGTTAAAAAGTTTAATAACTCACCGTTAGGATATTAATTTTATAAGAAAATTAATTAGATGCAAGGAAAAAATAAAATGATTGTTTACCATTCAAATAAAAAGACAAGAAATTTCTCATATGCATGACAATGTTCAAAAGCTTCTACTGATTTCCCCCTTAGGAATGAATAAAGTGATTAAAACTTTGTTTTAATCAACTCTTTTGTTGACGTAAAAGAAGATAAAACAAATAAATTTCTTTATAAAATTGGAAAATACATCTTTCTTCTCAGGTTAATAGAGAATTAAAAAAAAAATTGTGATAGCGATTTCAAATTTGTGATTTGTATCACTATTCAAGAAATACCTTCGATTTTTAATTTTTTGAAATTTAGTTTTACTTATTTCATAGCTCTTAGTTAGTTTGGACTACTATTTCGGTTGATGAGATAGTTATATACTAATCTGGATTGACGCACAATAGATTCTCAGGTACCAAGGGGCTAGCCATCTAAAACGCTACTCAGTGAAGGATACCTCCATTAGACGTGGGATTTGCTCCGTGTGTAGACCTCAATATGAAATGCAAATGATTAACATTGCAGAATACATGCAAATAAAGTGTGTTATTAGCGTCATCTATAAGTGTTATATGATGAGTATAAGATTCTAGCTCTCCCCCACCTGGCAGCAGATATGTGATTCACCGAAGGATCTGACAACGGGTCGAGCATATATGGGAAGATCTGGCAAAACGAAGGTTGACTAAAGAGGAAGCCGGATACGAAGAAACGTGGTCGAAAAAAAAAAGCACGAAAGAGGAGGAATGAGAAACGGCGGATGGATGCGCGCTTTCTCAATCCGACTTAATCTTGTAAATATACTTGTTTTTGTGCCGTGTCTCGTAGTTTCATGGAAAATAAATCAATAGGATTAAATGTTTTAGTAATGATTTGTACCATGTGAACACCACATCGGTCAATCAGCACTCGAAAAGAGCCCTCAAGTTAAAAATGGGGGAACTATTTTTAAGCACTGGAATTATATTTGCCGCCAGTTTTATGCATGAGAAGTTTCAGTATGCCTCGTGGGAAGAATATGAAAATCAGTAGAGCGCATCTATGAGTTAGACAAAAAAAAAGTACTTAAATCTATAGTAATGGCAATTTATCCTTCCTAGAAATCAGTACTCGAGCTGGAAGAAATAAAGTCATAATATTATGGGTGGGATGGATCAACCAATGGAATGGATTGAATCAGCCTCATTAGACCATCTGCGACAAAACTCATAAAGTCTCTGTAACTAGCTCTGAGCACAGGGCCGCCGCGTGGGGGTGGCAAAATTGTTCACCGCACAAGGGCGCCTGGGGCAGGGGGCGCCAAAATTTATAGTACTTAGTTTTTTTTTTTGATGTTACTTACATAAAAGTTGTTAATAAAAAACTTGCAATTTTGGATGTTTTATATTTTCTTAGCAATAAAATAAGATTTTTTTAAAAATTTTATATTTTAATTTAATTTAATTTTGTTTTTGTTTCTGCGGATTGTTTTCATTTGTGTAAAACAAAATTTGATTTCGGATACGAACAATAAAAACACGTTCCGTGTGGAGTTCGCGCTATTATACGGAACGTGTTCAAAATCTAAGAATTTGTAACATGTAACAACAGGAAATGGGAATGATTTGTATGGGCATTAATTTTTTTTCATTATATGATGAGAAGATGTAGAGGCTCAACGTCGTTGTTTTGTTTCTTTTTGTTTGCAATGATAAAAAATAAATTTTAAAAATTATGTAAATCGCTTGGTTTTTCTTCTCCAAATCATATTTTGCTTCATGTTCTTCGAGTTCTCAAAACTCGAAATAAAATCTTTATCGCAGCGTTTCTCAAACTGTGGGGCGCGCCCTCCAGGAGAGCGTGATAACCCTTCTTGTGAGCGCCAACGTATCGCCAAAAATCGAAAACAAAAGATTTAAAATAATTATCAATTTGATAAAATAATTTACAACTTAAAATAATTACAAAGTAAATACATTCTTATATAATAAAAAATAAAATACACATTCCCACTGATATAATACACTTTACTTATAATTGTATCAGTATTGCACAAGTATTTGATAATTAAGTTATCAATATTCAATTAAAAACAAGTTTAGTAATTACTAGAACTCCCCTGGTCTTGTCATATACAAACTATTTATCTTGATAAATAGTGCGGTTTATAATAAAGTCGTATTTTATTGTAGTTAGGGACGTCTCAAGGCATGGGCCGACTCAGCTTGGGCCCAGGACTTCGCTCTCAGTGGGGGCATCACTTCGTTCTCGACTCCGTCTTAATAAGATCATGATCCGGATAATTTTAATGTCATCAATTATACCCGTACATTCCCTCCGAAAAACAGTTAATTTCAAAGTGCATGTCAATTGGCAAAAGTGATAAGACTGTATTATTATGTGATGACCGTTGTCCAGTGGCGTAACGTACCCTCCCCCCCCCCCATTACCAAGCCCGCTTTTCCGCTTAGGCACATGCCTAGGGCCCAAAAGATTTGGGGGCGCAAAAAATTATAGGGTGAAAAAAAGAGAAAAAAAATTTAAATTACAGAGAACATGCAACTGCCCAGTGTTTATTAAAAAGCCAATTATTTTCTTTCGTTTTTGTATCTAAATTATCAATTCTTCGTTTCACTATTGGCCAAATTATTATGTAAATCGCTTGGCTTCTCTTCCTCAAATCATATTTTGTGTCATGTATATCTATTGTTAAATTGTTCTCAAATCTCGAAATAAAATTTTTATCGCAGCGTTTCTCGATCTGTGGGGCGCCCCCCCCCCAAGAAGGGCGTGATAACCAGTGGTGTAACTTGCAACCCCGCACTGCGGGGGGGGGAGCAAAGTCTGGCTGACGCCATGAACATAGATTTTCTCAAAATTTGCTTCACATTTTTTAAAATCGAATTTTTAATCAATTTTGTAATCAGCGATCAAACGTCTTTCATAATCAAAACTTTCATAAGCTCATTGGTTATCTTTAATCCATAGCCAAATCAAAAAACTTTTTCTTTCATTTGCTGTAATCCAGGCGATGAGAGATACTTTTTTTTAATGGATTTCCTTTTTAAACCTAAGTTACTAACAAATTTAAACAAAAGTCAGACAGAGAATTGGATAAAATGCTAGGAAGATACAAAAAAATTCAAGTTTTTATTACTGTATATATTATATTAGCAGTAGGGAGGTGAAAAAAGACATGATTTACTTTTTGAGAAGCAGCAGAGAAAATTATTGGCGACATTAGTTCCCCCTTTTCCCATGCATTTCAATTTCATTTAGCAAAGTCGTAAATAACGTACGTTTGTTATGCTTTTTTCAAGTAAAATAGTATTACGATACTTGGAAAAGCAGATAGAGCATTTTAAATTAGAGCATTTCATGATAGATTTATGAGTATTCAATCAAATGAAGCATAATGAGAAGAAAGCATATTGAAATGTATCAAATTTTTATTTCTTTTTTCATGAAATCATTTTTGCTTCATACAAAGAACTCTCCTTCTTAAAAGTTGTAGTATTTATGATCAAATTTAAGATCCACACACACACAGTTCATCCGGGGATTCAGAAATGAAGAATCATGTAAGGGATAACTTTTTTTCTTTCGTAAAAATTTTAAATCTAAAATTTTTTTATAGTGTTCCTGTCTTTCTTAGTGTTCGTTTTTAACTGAGAAACCAAGTTATCTATCGTTAGAGATTTCCAGTTTTAATAAATATTATAAATACTCTCTAATGTTATACATGATTGACTTCGTTTATTCAGACTCCGGTTGATTTTGTATTCAGTTAAAAGTTTAATATTTAATATTTTTTTGCGAGATGTATAAAGGTACATTATGTTGTGGTTTGGCAATCCTTTGTATATATTTTTTTTAAATATATACTTGCTGGAAAAGTGTGTTCTTAACGACGAATGAGAGAAGATAAGCACTGAAGAAACCACTAGATTTGTTAATTCAATGCCAAAACGACTTCAGGAAGTTTTCAACACACGGAGTTATCCAACAAGCTATTAAATAGCTCATTATCCTTTTTAAATAATTTTTATAAAACAGTAAACGCAGACTTTTCTGCTTGATTTTTGTTGGTATCGCTACAAATCTGTCCTTATTTTCAAAGCTATGAAAGGAAACTTAGATTACTTTTGTTTATTCTCAATACTTGGAATAAACTAAATAAAATATAATTTTTAAAAAAATTTCAAATTCGGGTTTTTAAAATTTTTTTCGTCGTTTATGTCAGCAGTAGTTGGTGAACGCAGACTTTTCTTACAAGTATATATATATATATATACAAAGCAATACATACTCTTATATAATAAAAAATGAAATACACATTGAAACTAATATAATACGCACTACTTCTAAATGTATCAGTTCTGCACAAAGTATTTGATAATTAATTTATCAATATTCAATTAAAAACAAGTTCATTAATTCTTAGTGACTCTCTTGGGCTTGTCATATACAAAATTTATTTACAAAACTTAATATTTATCTAATTAGTGCGTTTATAATTAAAGTCGTATTGCATTGTACTTTAACATCAAAGTACATTATAATTGCATTCAGAACATTGTTATTGTAAGAAGTGGGGCGCGATGAAAATTATGACTGAAAATTGATCAGCAAATATTGAAAGTTTGAGAGGCACTGCTTTATCGCGATCTACAACACTCCTTTTGGTATCATGAATTTCTTTAGATTCTAAGCAGGATATCTATACACAAGGGCAGCCGAATTTACGATTTCTTTCAAATTTAAGATATAAATATAAAAGGTTGCAACATATAACGGTAATCGTCGCAATTCAGTTGAAAGTAATTTCGAATTTGTAGGGATTTCACCTAAATTATTTTCGTTGTTTGTTCAGTGTTGCAAACTTTACTTGTCGAAAATTCTTGTTATTTTCAATATTTTCATTTTTTTAATTTATTTTTGATTTATTTTGTATTTTTCCTTGAGACTTAAAAAATGTACAAACATTTTTATCATATTAAAATAAAATCAAAACATACATTTATTATTTGCTTTCCTTCACAAAGGAGGCAGTGAAAATAATGGCTGGCTTAATGAAATCTAATTAAAAAAAATTTTTATTTTGTAAATTTTCCGTGTTACATAAGCTAATTTTAAGATTTTATGTACTTTTATAGCACTTTTATGTTGATTAATATGCCTCAATACTTGTTTTCTTTGCTTGAATACATCTTCCAAAAACACACTTTTCTGTGCAAGAACAGTTTTATAAAGCTTAATTATTAGTGTAAACATGAAATTTCAAAAAGTAGTACTTAAGGTAGAACTAGTATTGAAGTTTTTTTCACGAGACTTCAAAGTTTAATCCCTAGCATTGATATTTTGACACTGATCGCACTTGCATCGAGCTATAGAAATAAAAATAAATAAATAATATATACAATATTTCTTCATTTTTGAAGGAATGCTAAATGTTAATGCCTGTTGTGTAAAACTTTATTTAAATAATATAAAAAATATTAATTGGAGCATGAAGGTCTTAACGCGACTGTTGCTGGGATGGGGGACCTTTTCCCCGGAAGCTCATATCAAGTAGGTGTCTGATACTTTCGATTTCTTGTTTCACTAACAAGTGATTCTTTCTTGAAAGTATACCAATGCCCGGTCTAAAATTCACTTTACTTTATAAATTTTCTGAATTTTTCTTTATAAAAAATAATAAAAATAAATGCAATAATATATTCTTGATCCAAATGATACTACAGAAAAACTAGCTTTCAGAAACAGAAAGATTTGCTTTCATAATAAACAAGGAAACAAAAGTTGACTGTAAATTAATGCTTACAACATGTGTAAATGATAGAAAAGCTGGCTAATATGAAATTTTTTGTCTTAATTTTGTAGAACTATTCTTTGTTGAAAATTTCATTTACTTTTTTGTACAACATTTGGGATGTGATTTATATTTGCACAATTCATCATATTCTGAATATAATACTGTCTATGTCTTATCATGCAAAGATTTAAAAATTCAAATTTATCGTAACCGGATTATTCACTGAACATTTGGTTACGGAAATACACACATTTGTGTTAAAATTATTCTTACTTTATGAGAAATATATTATTCTGGAATACCCTACTCATATCGTAAAGCATTTGAAATTTACTTCAGATCACAAAAAAAAAGGGGGGGGGTTCATTTTTGAGAATTTTTTATTTTATGTACACGATATCTTACTTTTTCATAGCTGTAGAATATCATTGAAAAAAAAAAATCAACTGATATACAACAGTTCTTCGAGCATTGTGTACAATCTTAATATCTTAAATATAAGCCAATATGAAAAAAAAAGTGAAAAAATTACACAAAAGTGTTAATGTACGTTATAGAACAGTATGTAATTTACATTAACTTTTACAAAAAAAATCCATGTCAAGCATTATATCTGCGCAATATTATTTTTTTAAAAAAAGAGTTGAATATAACAGTTCTTAAAAAATTATACTATCTTTTGTAAGGTATGTATACGATGTAACTTTTCAAACATACAAATATCAAAAAATATTCTAATTAAGTTTTCATTAAATTTGTAAATTTTTTATGCATAAACCTACTATTATTGCCAAACAATTCAACCAAAAGACAAAGAAATTCTAAAATTAAAATTTTAGATATTCCTCTAACAATCAAACTGAAGGGAATTTTAATAAATTGCAATAAGAAATTTTTTTAAAAATATTCACAGTAAATTATTAAAAATTTCTATGTAAACATAAATTTACAGGCAGAAAATTTGCAAGTTTATAGAAGAGAGTAACTGAGTACCTGTAGCAATATATATTTTCTGCAGATTAAATTAGTATGAGTATTTGTATTGAGTTATGAAATAAAAAACAGTACACCTCAATACCATAGATTAGAATAGAGAATCTCAAACTTGTCATGTTTTTCGATCTGGGCCCTTGCTTACTTAATACTGAATTTTTGCAAATTCCTGAACTTCAAATGTGTTTTGGACAGTAGGTATAATGTGGTAGCTCGCTGCTATTTTAAAAACACATTTACTTTACTATCTGTAGTGAAGTGTTGTGTGAAAAACTAAAAAATGCATGTTAATTTTTTAAGCATTTATTAGACAAAAGTTAAAATTTAGTACCTGTTACACAGAATAAGAGAGCAAAAACAAATGCTTTTATGACGCTTTAGTAACACATTTTTAATACTTAGCATAAATTTAGTTAGGTTTTACTTTAAATCTCCTCGGTTAGTAATGTCCAGTCTATTTTTTTTCATAAAAAGAAACAAATTAAGGAAAACTTTTGTCTTTCAAATTAACAAAATAATTCAAAAAGCAACTTTTAATTTATCTCTAAAAAACCCAGATAAATCTTACCCTTAATTGGGCAGAATTTGATTTATCTATTTCTGTATACAATTTCAATTTCCAAATAATAAAAAAAAATACTAATAATTATAGCTTTTTCATTAAATTTTTATGTACTTGAGATGCTTTCAATATTTCAATTGCTTATAACAAATTCTTTTTAGTACTTTGTTTTAATATTGGTTTAATTTAATTAAATATTTTGAATCAGCAGAAAGAAGATACAATTTCACACTAAATTCTGAAAAATAAATTTTCTAAAAAAAAAATATTTCTAAATTTTTAGTTAAATTAGCTTCTTTACCTGAATATTTATTTAGTAGCAAATGACATAAATGGAGTTTCAAATAATATATTGAGAGAAAATCATATAATGCATTTTGTAAATGAAATGTAAATTAATTTTTTTTTTTATTTAGTGCAATAAATATTTTTTTAGAAACATGTTCTCAAAAAAAGAAAAAAAGTCTGGAGCACAAAATAGAAAAAGGAAATTGCAACGAGAGAAAGCTAATCAGAAACTAGCGGGATCTCTAAATAAATATCTCAAAAACACAACAGGATTAGACGGTCAAGCAAATGAACCAGGACCTTCAACATCAGCATCTGGTTTGGAATTTCATACTGAAAACTTATTTCGAAATGTAAATTTACCAGAATATGATCAAGAAGAAACCACGATTGTACCAATAGAAAACTTAGATGTTGAAGTAGAAAATTCACCCGATAATAACATATCTCAAAATCGAGATTCTGGTTTTGAGTTAAGTGATCCAGCTACCTGGCATGATACAATTTCTATAAAAATTAGAGATTATTTAATAGAAAATGGCCCTTCCCGCTTGATAACCAAACATTTTCCGAGAGATAATTCTGGCAGAAAGTTTTCAGAATCGTTCTATTATAGAACATTACCGAATGGAGAAAAAGTATTTAGAAACTACTTAGTATATTAAAATTCCCGAAACGCAGTTTTTTGCTCTCTCTCTCTCTCTCTCTCTCTCTCTCTCTCTCTCTACCCATGTAAACTATTCAGTGAGAAGCATTCACAGCTTAATAAGAATGGGTGTAATGATTGGGCACATTTAACCCACATTTTGAAAACACATGAAAATAGTGCATCTCACCTTAAACATAGTTCAAAATGCAGTGAACTCAAAATGTCTTTGCGTAATTTATGTACCACTGATGCAGCTTAACAAAGACTTTATGATGCAGAGAAGGTCTACTGGCAATCGGTTATTGAACGGCTTATTTATTTAATTCAATATTTAGCCCGACAATGCCTTGCATTTAAAGGTTCTTCGAAAGAGTTGTTTCATAGTGATAATGGAAATTTTTTGAAGTTGTTTGAAACCATAGCAAAATTTGATCCAATTATCGCTGAACATCTCCACAAAATTCAAACATCTCAAAAAAAGAACATTGCTCATTACTTAGGGGATCGAATTCAGAATGAAATTATAAGCTTTATTTCAAAAGGAATTAAAGTATTTATTACATATGATTAAATCGGCAAAATATTACTCATTAATTCTGGATACTACACCTGATATCAGTCATATCGAATAATTGACTGTTGTAATTCGATTTGTTTATAAGAACGAGGAAACTAATAAAGCCCAAATTGAAGAACATTTTTTAGGATTTCAATCTGTCGACGACACTACTGGACAGGGTCTGTATGAATTCATAAATGGGCATTTAAAATCGTTAGAACTAAATTTATCAGATTTACGAGGCCAATCTTACGATAATGGTGCTAATATGAGAGGAAAGCACAAGGGATTGCAACAAAAAATTATTGAAAATAATTCGAGAGCACTCTATATCCCCTGATCTGCCCATTCTCTAAATTTAGTTGTAAATGATGCAGCTGAAATTTTCTTCGAAACATTTAATTTCTTCGGAGTAGTGCAGGAGCTTTACAACTACTTCTCTTCATCCGTTAAACGTTGGTCTATTTTGCAACAGTATGTTGAAAATCTAACTTTAAAGCCGCTCTCCAACACCAGATTTGAAAGTAGAATTCAAGCTTTAAGACAGTTGAAAAATGATTTGAAGGGAATTTTAAAAGCGTTAATATCAAACAAGAGACATGGAATCCAGAACCCAGGCAAAAAATTTGATTCAGAAGGTTTCCTCGTTTAAGTTCATTTGTTCCATTAACATCTGACACGACATTTTAAGTTTAGTAAATGTTGTGAACCAAATAATGCAAAGTTCTAAATGTGATTTACAAATCGTGACTGACAATTTACAAAATCTTATATCAGAACTAAATAATCGTAGATCAGATGAAGCGTATGAACATGCAATTGCCAACGCAAGTATCGTTGCTGATGATTTGGGGGTGGATACTGATTTTCCACAAAGTCGAAAAAGGTTTAAAAAGAAACTATTTCAAGATGAACAAACCGACGAACCAATCAACAATCCAAGACAAAAGTTTAAGGTTGAATTTTACAATATAATATTAGACACTGCTATTTCTTCAATTTCAGAAAGATTCAGTCAATTAAAAGAACATTACAATTACTTCAAAGTAGTACACAGTATACCTAATTTAAAAAACTGGAGTGACAGTGAAATTTTAAAACATTGTGAAGAATTAGAACGAAAATTAACGGATACTAAAAATATTAATGAAAAGGACATAGATGGATTACATTTGTTTGAAGAAATAAAATCTTTGCGATGTTTTACCAAAGAGGATATGTCACCTATTGATGTTTTAAATTATATTTATGAAAACAATCTTATCGATACATTTCCGAATATTTCAATAGCCTTACGGATTTCTTTAACCCTGCCAGTTACGGTGGCTACTGGAGAACGAAGTTTTTCAAAACTTAAAATTATAAAAAACTACATGCGATCTACTATGGTGCAGGAGAGATTATCGGACTTGTCAATTATATCCATAGAGAGCAAAATTTTGGATAAATTAAATATAAAGGAATTGATACGAGCATTTGTAGCTGATAAAGCAAGGAGAATCAATATTTAAATATGTTTTCAAATTTTATATTTTACTTAAAAATTTCTATATCATTTTTGCTTTGTTTTGTTTTTAAAATTTATGAAATAAAAAAAAACAATAAGACAAACGTGTTTTAATATTATAATTTTAAAGCTTTTCGGTTTGAATGTCAAATTTCGAATACTATAAAAGAGTATTTCACATATAATTTGTAGCACTTTATAAGAGTGTAACAGAACCTCATAAAGGGGCGCCGAATTTCAACTTGAACAAGGGCGCCTAATACCCACGCGGCGGCCCTGTCTGAGCATTCCGCGCTAGGAAGATTCTGACTCGAAGCAGACACAGAAATTGGTGTAGAAGCCATAACTAATTTTAGACACAAATGTATTGCAGAGATATTTTATTGATTATATAAGTAACATATAATATAATATATATATATACATACATATAAGCTTAGGATTGTGTGCAAGATCAAGTATCGCAAACAATTACAAAAAAAATTAGCATTTAACAGAACATAGCACAACGTCTAACATAGTTAACAAAGAATTAAAAACATACTCATATAGCTATAACAAACATGTGAAGGAGGTGGTCCGACCCACTGCTACGCCGGATGAACTTTGAAGAATGGTCTGACATAACCCTAGAACACAACCCAAAGCCTCTTTCTATTAATTCCGAGGCATGTTTCAATAGTTATTGCCAGCCATGGTATCGAAAAATACCAGCCAAAAGGGAAAAAAAGAAAGTAAGAAAAACAGATTTGTTTGTGATCTGCTTGTCAAACGGGTCTGTAATTTTAATCATATCCTCCTAATATTTTGTTATTTGTTTAATAAAACTATCTTTAAATACCTCTTATTCTTTATGGTATTACAATTTAGAGATGGTCAGCTGCGTATATAGAAGTAATTCTTTCAATTTACTCTTACTATAGTCGGTTAATATTTAAGAGTTTGTAATTTACACCCTTTACTTTTGTAACAGTTGTATATTTTATTCATTGAAACCACTATGCATCGTGTAATAGTCTTTTTAAAATTATAATTGTTATTGTACACATAGAAAATTTATAGAACGTGAACATCAATTTAGATTCCTAAGCTGAAAATAGAGTCCATTAATAGAAAAGAATACTGAGTTTATTTCATGTTTCATTTTAAAACTCATTCCTCGACTTTTAAGAAACGGTTTACAGAAAAAAAAAATAATAGAATTGACAATATCAAAGAGCTAAAGGAGGCCGAGGTAGCCTAGTGGTCATTGCCACGAACACGTGATCAAGCGGGTTCGAGTTCTGATGCCACTGAAGCCTCTCTGCATAAAAAGGATGGTGCAAGTTATAATTCGGTAATAGCTCAAAGCCATTATATTGGCGTGGTTTGGAAGTTAGGAGAGTGGGGTGCCAGCTCAGGTGTCATCCTCGTTACTTGACCACGGTTCAAAATTACGAGGTCCGTCTCAAATATGCTAATGAATATTCACTAGGTCAAGTCAAAGTTGAAAGACTATCAGAATACATTTTTTGCAAAAATTTATTTTTCGAATTTCTAAAAACAGGAGTAGAGTAACATGTTCGTCAGTGTATAATAAAATAATGATTAAAAGATATTTCTGTAGAAAGAAAAACACAGAATAATTCTATCTAAAATTTTACAAAAATGTGGCCGCTAATTTTAAATTAGGGGATAAAATGAGCAGAATAGCATTTTATGCATTAAAAACAATCTCAGCTAAACCATTGAAAGTAAATTTCTGATTCTTGTTTATACACACGAATTCATGACTTAAAAATAGACATGGGATCTTCATAATCTTCTTTCATTATTGAAAATCTAATGTCGATTCAGTTTTAACTCCTTATATATATTGGGAAAAATTTCAATGGTATGGGCATGTATAACACGTTACAAAAGTGTCTTAAAACAGGCATATAATTTTAAAATTGAAATTCATTCTAAAGGAAAAACACTATTTAATAGAATGTTGAGGATACCTTATGTTAATTTCATAAAATTATCTGTTTCAAAATTATACGCTTCATAATGTTTTGTTTTTATTTACCCTTACACAAACACATATTTTTTTTTATAAAACAATCAAAATATAAAAATTACAATTTATTTTTTAAAAATAAATTTAACTTTTTTTTGAATGTATATCTTTAGACAATGCTTTAAAGGGATTTTTTAAAAATATTTATTTACTTTTGTGATTTACTATTTGTTGTATGTGTATTTTCACAGAACTACTTTTAAGCAACCTTCGTAATATAAGAAATATTGCCCATTTTTAATTTTTGACATAGTTTTGACTGTATAAGTGTATTCTGACCAATATCCCACCTAAAAAGATAAATTTATTCGAATTCATCTCAATTAAGTGTTGATTTAATTTTAGAAAGATTTCGGGTTAAGTTAGTACAAAATATTTTTATTTTGATATTAAATAATTATTTAACGCAATATTTTATTAAAACTCTTTGGCTGTTTATTATAGAAATAATGCAGTCATTTTAAAATCAATTTTGATTTTAACGTATTATTTACAGTCGGCTCCCTACATTAGTGTAAAAATTAAGACCTTTTATGTTTATTTCTATAATGATCTTATATGATCAGTAGTCAATGATGCATCACAATGTTATAATTGTTACATTAATATTTGTATATTAAATATATTTATTTGAAGCCAGATATACTTATAAGAACAGAATCTTTCTAATTTTTGCTTAAATTAAATGCTATATTCATTTCGAAATGCTACGTTCTTGATTTTTTGCACGTATAGTAGTTGTACTAATAGGCTCATTCTGGGAAACTCCGTTCCATTTTCCCCTTTAATTCATGTGGTACCATGAAACATTTTATTTATGTACACCAGTTATGCTTCTATTGAATTGTTTCTACATTTTGATTAGAGTATTTATGAAATAATTCACGCAAGCGAGCTTGCACGTCGATTACATTTAATTGGTTCTGAGTAATTTACTTGCATTGTGTTCGCCCAAGTCTGAATTGTTGCAAGATCATGATTCCATAGTCTCCGTAGCAAATCTTTGTATAATAGCTTCGAGTAATTCTCACCAGTCAATTTGATTGCTATTCATTGCACATAACGCTCGCATTATGAATCGAAAGTTATTAAGAAGGGTAAATCAAACAGGTTTGAGGATCAGGAACTGCTTAGAGCCATCCGAAAGCCACCCGACGCCGAGTTGACCAATATGCCGCGGCACGAAAACGTTTTATTAATTACGAGACTGTCTATTGGTGTGCCAGTCACAGCTCCTGTAGGAGGTTCAAGCACTGGTTGATTTTCCTGCAAAAATGAATCGTGACTTCCGAGATGAGCTCATTGTTATGAGCCGATAGAAAGGGTCAAGCCTAACTCCGCCTAATCAGGATCTGGAGGGATGTCGTGAGCACGGAGGGTGGTTGGATGTAAAGGGGAGCGGATTAATGAGGGAGTGTGCCCTCTTTAACACCGCTATTAAACTGGGAGGCACGTCCATACAGTGTTGTTTCATTCTATCTATCCTTGGCCATGCTTATCAAGTCTACAGTCCTTTAGAGCGCACCCTTTCTACTTGATACACACTTTCTGAATGTAGTGTACCTATTTAGGCGGTTATAGGATTAAAGATGTGCCCAATTATGTAAGGAGATTTTTTTAAATACATAATATTTATACATTGGTGAGCTTTCATTTCTCGGTAAAATATTTATTTATTGCAACTTTTTTTTTAAAATTAAGGGCTCCAATCTTTTTATTTGTTGATACTAAGTAGAATTTAAAGAATTGCTCGTTTTTTTCTTCTTGAGAGTGTGGTACGCATGCATATTTTATAATTAATAGAATGTTTAAAAACTATTCAACCGATTTGACCATTCTTTCATCTTTTCTAAATAAATTCAATAAGGAAAACTGTATTATTTTTTTGTGATCTCGCAGATTATTAATCATTATTCTATCGCTACTCAACTCTTTTTTTAAGGTAAATCTTAAATTCAAAAACAAAAGCAAATATTAGTTTAAATGCAGTTGCTTGAGTAATGGTATAGAAAGTATATATATGAAAAATTTAGGTAAAGAAATGATTTAGCCAATTTAAATTTCTGATTATTGAATATTAATAAAAAGATCACACACACTTTTATACAACTAGTCAGAACCACGTCAAAAAAGTGTGTGTGTGTGTGTGATTGTTCATTCTCTTCAAAGCACTGCCTTGTTGAAGGGGTATTAGTTTCCCAATCCCTCATGTAGTAAGTGACCATTGCAACTAAGTTATGCATTTCTCAAGATAATGAATGATCCTGAATGAATTTAGCTTCAAGGAAGTTTTAAAATTGTCTTTTTTTCCGCATTCCCTTAATATCTTCTTACAAAGTTTAGAAAATACAAGTTTAAAAATTAAGTACTTTGAAGCCTTTCTGAAGAGATGAACTCTTTTTTTTTATTTCTTGTTTAACTGGAGCATTAAATGCCAATAAAAGATTGATAACATGAAAACTGAAAAAGAAAATAAATTGTTTGAAATTTGTAGAGTATTGCAGAAAAATATAAATAATAAATCAGTTGTATTCTTTTTATTGTATTTTATCATCAAAGAAGAAATTCATTAAAAGAAGAGGAATTGAAAAATTTTTGCGTTGATGGGCAGTTAACAGATATGTTCATGTTAAAAACTATCAGTTGAAAATTTCTCTTTCATAAGAAATTATTTTGTATCATATTCTGAAAATGTATGTGTTAAATTCAATTTTTTTAACGTTTTATGAGATCAACACAACAAAAAAAAATGGAATGTACAATCCTATTTTGTTTAGTTATGTATACATATTACTGGTCTTACTATGCCTAGAAATTTAAACATTAGACGAAGAGATTCCTCTAACATATTATTATTATAAATTTACATAATTATTTTGTTTACTGAAAAACTGTAGAAACCAAGATCTAAATTTCCCAATTTTTCTAAGTTACTTGAAAAAATAAATGAAGATGAAATATGACTTTTTTTTACAGGTATTTTGCAATGATTTTCAGCTTTTTTTCCTTTTCATATATTACAAACATCTAATAAGGTATTTAAAAATTTATTAAGTCATTCATTTTGAAAGTCAAAACTCAATATGATATAATTATTTTTTTTTCCAAGCAGATCATTAAATTTTCCTAAGCCTACTTTTGAAAAAAGATCTTTTCTTTGGGATCTAAATAAAAATTCAAACGTGCTCATCTATACTTATTGCAAGATTATATTACTATACTGTTCGGATTTCTTAAGACAAATGGTAAAAATCGATTTTTTCAAATACCCTAGCTTTTAATCATTACATACCTTAAGTAGACAGAAAAATCTCTATATTAGTGCGAAGTATGTCAGCCTGTATCAGAAATGACCTCTTCAACCCGTTTTGGTATGTACTCCACTAGTGCAGCGCACATGTTTTTAACTTCGTTATATTGGAACCACACTTGTATAGGACTTTTTATGATTTGTTCTGTTGTCGTACAACTCATCTTAGCCGAACGATTCTTGAGAATATGTAATAAATTCTCAATAGGATTGAGGTCAGGTTAACTACCAGGGCAATTAAGCACTTTAATTTAATTTTATCGTATAAAAGTCAGGATCAATATCGAATTGTGATAGGAAGCCAAATCATGTTGAAAATGTTCTATCAAATATTTCCATCGACAGGACAATTCAACTGCATGATATTTCAATGTATCTGGCATAATTCATCATGCCTTTAAAAGGAACTAAGCTTCCAGTGCCTTTTGTTATGAACAAACCCCAAAACACACATCTGTTTAACAGGGTGTTTTGCAGTCTGTTGGATATGATCTGACATCAGAGTTTCAAGTTTACTTCGTCTAACTACACTTGATTTGTATCCCTGTACAAATAAATGCGTTTCATCGATGAAAATCACCTTCTTCTAGTCGTTAACCGTCCAGGATTGGAATTTTTGGCTTATACTCAACGTTTTTTTCATCGTTTTCTGAGTTAGAAATTACTTCTCTTTTTCCTTGGTCTTGATGCCTTACGGCTAACTTCCAGTACCCTTTTCGGTACAGTTGAGGTACTCACTTCAACACCATAACCCAATAAATCCCTTCGAAAGTTTGTGCTTGTCTTACTTTGATTTGTATTTTGCAATTTCTTATTAGAATTTTATCAGTTCTTTGAGTAATTTTCCGTTTAAGAGTATATCTCCCTTTTCTTTTTGAAGACGATCATCAGAAATCTTGAAATGTTCTTAAAATTCTTGAAACACTTGATTTGCCCACACCAACTAACGTAGCTATATCTCTCACAGTTATAGAAGCGTGTTCATTAAGAGCGATTATTTTAGAACGTTTCCTCGGAGTAATATAAACAAGCAAAAGTAACACATGTTACGTGGAGCGCAAAATTAATACTACCAGCTACCACAATGAAAGGCTCACAACTGAACTACTAATGTACTTAAAACTAATCAAACGAGTAAATTATTGTTAAAGCCGATCCACCACAATACTTCTGAGCACACTGCGAGAAACGATTTTCAAAACTGAGAGCAAACAGCTCACTTTTGAGTACTTCACATTCTCAAAATAGCTCCGATGCACGCTTACTCAGATTTGAGAATCGCATAATCTCATATTGAGACACAAGTACATTCTCATTTTTGAACCTGTTACGGGATCAAATTTTTGAGAATGAAAGATCGATATGAGTATATAATGCACTCGTATTTGAATCTGTTAATGTATCAAATATGAGTTTAAAACAATAAAATGAGTATGTATAGCATTTATTTTCGGTACTGTTGTATCTAATAGGAATTTTTAACAGAAAAATATTTATTAACCCAAATTTTAAGGTATTTAAAAATGTGATACCCGAGTTGTAAATTTTCACTTTCTACATCTTACGTATTATTTTATTTTCATTTCATGAAATTTTTACACTTAACTTCGAAATCAAAATTCATTTTACATTTATTGTGTGTAACAAAAAGGTACTCGCATATTATCGCGAAAGTGCCTAAGTTAAAGATAACTCGCCAAATTGGCAGTAACGATTTCGCATGTGTCCTACGCGCTGAATTAGCAACCATGTACTTCGTTTTATATAATGTCGCCAATACGGTGGCGACAATACGCAAGTATCAACAAAAATATTACTTTTCGAAAAAAAAAAAAATGCAACTATTATTTGATCACAAACTGCATGTCTTCGAACTTATACCGCAAATATAAATCTTTGAAAACTGCAAAAATAAATTCGATGTTATCGTTTAACAAATGTGTATGCATTTTGAACTAGTTCCAGAAGCAATTTGATTCATTATTTATATTTATGTTTCTCTAGAAGCATTATATTGTTTCCTTAAAATCATATACAAGCAGAAAATTAACTTTTATTTAAAAAAATTCACCCCTTCAATAATAAGTTATTAGAAATATCTAGGAAACATTATGATAAATAACAGATTTTTCTAAGTAAAAATTTCAAAACAATGCCAGAAAGAAATAGCTTTTTTACATATTATGTAACCTGAAGAAAAAAACCTTTTGACTAAAGTAACACTCATTAGGCCCAGGTGTGTAAGTACTCTTTATATCAATTGTTTTGTTTAAATAGAAACCTATCCACATGGAAATAAAGAAAATGCATTGCTATATTACAAACTAAGCTCGTTTTTTGTTAAAGCAACTGATTTCACACTTTCCTATCACCAAAGAAAACAAATATAATAGTTTTTAAGTTAATGTTTTTTTTAATTAAAATACTTAAAAATTTTAGTCCTTAGAAGAATGTAAAAACAACTCTAACAGTACATTTTTGCATTAGCAAAACATTTAGTTTTTAACCTAATGGAAAGAGCTTTTAGAGAAGTTTTCAGCACCCATTGAGAAGAAAAAATAACATCATAAGGACCAATAGAATCATAATTTAGCAATTTTACTTGGTGTACAGAATTTTATTTTCAATTATTCACTGTTAACAAGAAAAATAAAACAAACCAAAATCATATTGTTGAAATATTTATTCTGGAAATTGTACACATACATATATACATTGCAAAAATTAACAAGAATATAAGTGAAATTTTTGAAACATGTTTTCTTCAATAACTTATTTTTTTATATATATTGATTTTTTTTATAAACAGTATCTAATCTATATTATAATCAATATTTGTACAGAACAGCTGTTTAATATAATATACATTGAATTATCATTTTAAATATAGGTTCTAGTGTATAAAAGTACATAAATAAACAGCTTTTTTTTTTTTTTTTTTTTTTTATCAAATCATGTCTTTGAGTTATGAAATGTGAGTCAAAATGCCTTTCAAACAGTGTTGTTTCAAATAAATTACATGTTAGGATATGTGAGTCATCTAAATTATTTACTGAAGAATTTATAAATAGCTGGTTCTGAGAGGAATTTTGAAATTTTCCTTATTAGAGTAAAATTTTTACAAATGTTGTTCATAATTATATAGTTTTCTAAATGGCTATCTACAAAATTTAGCATAAATTTAGCCCAGCAGAGCATATTTGGGGAGAACTGGATTTAAAATAAAAAGAAAACATGACATATAAACACATAATGGGAAGTAAAAACAATAATCACAGAAGCATGGAGGTAAATCGATGCAGAAATTACAAAAAACTGATTAAATCTATACCAAGATGTTTAAAAGTTGTTGTGGACACTAAAAGATATCCTACTTCTAAATTAAGAAAGAAATACAATATTTAAAGCTATGTTGAGATTTTTGTTAAGTGTACGAATACTTTTGTGGCGTAATTTTTCAGTAGCTTTTTGATTATTAATTTTTAAAAATAATAGTTATACTATTTTTAAAAAAATAATTATGTCATTCCATTAAGAACAAGTTGCAGATATCATAAAAAAATTACAATTTCTATACATTAATTTTTATTATTCGAAATCATTAAATTTTATAGGAAACTGCAAGTGTACGAACACTTTTGGGGTTCACTGTATTTATGTACTTCATTGCATTTAAATGAAAAAAAAATCATTTTTTTCAAAAATCCAGTTTTTGCATAAAATTTGGCATATTTAAAAAACTTTTAATTCCTAATACATATAAAGATGTTCCATTATTTATGTGCTGTATAAATATTATTTGACTACATTCATTAAAATTTTGTGTAAAAGATCCTCATTGCTATTTTTCATGAAAATTTTACTAAACTCGACAATTTTTATAATCTATAAAACTCTCCAGAAAACAGCAAAAGGGTTAAAAAATTAGTTAAACATGAAGCTAAAGAGTTTGAGCTATAAATATGGTGAGTTTAAGAAATGTACAACGAGTAGAACATTTTTCATATTGTATTTAAATCTTTAAAAGCATTGTCTGAGAAACTATGTTTTTTGGCTTCACGGTAAAGTTCACAAATGGATTTCTTTATAAGATATTGAATTGAAATTTTCAGAACATTTTTATTTGTATTATAGACTATAATCTCTATGTATGTATTTATGCATTTTATTGCACATACAATTTGTGAGAAAAAAAACATTTTTTTTAAAAAATTGACAAATTTCAAAAAATATTATAAATTTTATCACTCTAGGTACAGATAATGTTGTTATTTTTGTGCAGTTTTAATATTATTTGAATATATTAATTAGAATTTTCAATACAAGGTTTACTGTAACTGCAATTTTTCACTAAAAATTGCCAATCTATCCAAAATAATTTAAAATTTTGTGGAATTGTATTTTAATTCCTGAGTAATATAGGGGGGGGGGGCTTTCGATTTGGCGATTTTTCTTTGGATTTTTATATAGATATTATGGTGAGATGAATTCATTCTGGCTTCGGGAAACCTATCGCTAAGTGAAGTAGCTTGGCGATCGATTTTGGTCACCAAAAAAATTTGACATCGCCAAGGCCCCCCCCCCCCTATACTACACTTTAACCTTAATTCCTAGTTCTATGCACATCCTTTTTAAAGAAAAAAGTGTTTTTTTTAGTTGAAAATGTGTTTCAATAAAATGCTCCGAAGGTAGCCACATACCTCTTAAATTTGTTTTTTTAAGTAATCCGCCAAAAAAGGTAATTTTTTCGCTAAATTCCTATAAAAAAGCCTTATATTAAAAACAAGGCACATACTTTTGTAAAACAAAAAACTTTAATTCAAAAGTCAAGAAAAAGACTGTTTTGATTTGAAGTCATAACAAAATCAAAACAATATAGTACTCATGTGTTCGTCCGCGGGTAGCGTGGTAGAAAGGAAAAATAGTTCGGAAGATTTATGAGAACTAAATTTGTTGTTGGACCCCTATCTTTAAAATATGTAGCCAGTATATTAAAAAAACTTCTTTAATCCTGAATATCTTTTTTAATTTGTTTGATAGTGTTAATTAACCATTTTTTGAAATTTTGAGTACATGTAATGTTTCATATTCGAAAAGGCACGCGTTCAAATCTGATATAAACAAACTCATTTCAGAATGAGTAAGTCCATGTGCTCCGTTTTGAGTATTTCTTTTTTCTCCGTGCAGATATAACCGATTTGAGGTGGTTCGGGACATAACTGGTAATCATATATCAACTTAGACAAGAACAAAATGTTTGTCCTAATTAATACGAACAGTATAGTATTTAATATTTTACAGAAGAATCAGATAACTTTTTTAAATCCATTCCCTCATTCTAAAAATTTTTTTAAAAAGTAAAAAACCGCAGATTAACTTAAGAGGCTTTTTATTTAAGATATTTACAAGGTATGCTTCACGTAGAGGGGGAAGGATATCTCACTAAGTCAGCGATAATAATTAAAAATATACGGGGAGATCTATACTTGTGTGTGAAGTTGATAATTCTCTTTCCGGAATATCAATAACTTTTTACTTGTGCTCTTTCAAAAATTAGAAAGGGTAATTTCTGCTATTGCAAGTACTGAAACCATTAGTTGGTGGCGTGAGGAGACTGTATTGAAAAATGAATCCCCGAAAGTTTACAAGTTCAAAACGAAACAGATGACCACGCTGACAGCGCAATGACTTAGAATCCAAATTTCAAATTTCACTCCCTTCAGCTCTGAAACGATTTAGATGAAATCACGCAATATCGCCAAAAGTAATTCGTGAGCTACCGCTGATCATGAACGCTATAATTTTCGAAACGCTAATAGCCAATCTGCCACTAATTATCAGTTGCAGAGGAAGACGATGCATTGTGGCACGTGAGTTGCTTCGGAAAATATCGTGACTGCAAATCCTGCATGCAAGGCCATGAAATAAGAACTTTCAGTTCAGAAGAGTTAAAATTTCCCAGAGAAAGGGTGAGCGCGTAGCCAATTCAATTACTGGCTTTTACGTAAGAAAACGCCGCTAAATAACCTACAAATAATCATTAATTTATTCAAGAATATTTTTAAAGTAGAAAATATTCCTACAAGCTCAATTACTTTTGAAATCATTAGCATAATATTGTTATTTAAATATAGCTAAAATTCTTTAGAATAAAATACGTGGTCAAGATCGTATGAGCTGTGAAACAAAGGATTTTATAGTGAGCTTTGTAACTTAAGAAAAGTAACATAGTTATTAACAATGCCTATATAAGGTACACAGAAATACAAAATTCGAATACAGTAGAACGTCGTTTATCCGAATAAATTGCTACCGGACACCGTTCGGATACGCGATTGTTCTGATAACCGAATGCGATCTATGCGGTATATGAAACCAGACACTATACGAATATTGAAAATAATCACATGCGGGAAACGTGCTTGAAGAAAAAGCAAAATAGTTGCAAAATGTCGTAATGTTACTTTTATTGTGGAAAATATTCATTTTTCTCTGTACCATTGTACACCTTCGTCTTTTCGCTGCAAGATCTCCGATTCTCTTGAGCAGCAGTAGTTGAGTAGAACAGCCCTCTGATTGTTGTTCGTACCACTCCATAGCAGTGGATCCTCTTCTCTAATGCAGAAAAAGCGTCAGCATTTGATGGACCCTTTCTACTTTCGTTGTTGCTGTTGCCCTCGTCTTCCTCCGTTTCATCGTCGACAGCGTCGGATTCTTCTTGCATGGAAGTCACAATCTCGTCATCATTTAGCATTTGAAATCCAGTCTTCTGCATCGCATGCCATCCTGGTTTTTACATCAACAAAACTCAACAAAAGAGCACGTATACACCCCCTCACTTGGAAACAAACTGACCTAATATTCCGCGCAGATGTTCACCAAATCACACAACTGAAATTCCCCAAATATCCCTCATCTTAGATTTTACCGTCACTTTTGGCCTCACGCGAAACAACTGTTGAGCATTGCACTGTTCGAAAACGTATCCAAACTTTGGTGCGGATATTTGACGCTCCGGATAATAAACGTTCGGATAAACGACGTTCCACTGTACTTTTATACTAACCAACCTTGATAAAAGCCTTTTTCTTGTAATTTGAAAAGAATCCTTCACATGAAAATGAATTGAGCAACACGAGAATTATTGGCGACGCAGCTCGTAATTTTGTACCTGCACCCACCTCTTAGAGTTTTCATACCACGCCAACGAGAGGAGATTGAATCATGACAGATTCAGCAAGCATCAGCCCCTCTACATGGTGAGTCTTTAGTGGCACTAGGCTTGAACTCATAACACGCTCTGGCCTTGGGTCCGTGACCATAACCACTGGACTACCGTAGCCACCACTGTACAGTCAGTAAATCAGAAAAAAATTCTTCGACTCTTAAATAAGAGTTTGACGATAAAATTTTTACAAATAATATGACTACGAGTGAATTTGATTTAATAAATACGAAATATCATTCAATTTTTTAAAAGAAAATAATTATTTTTTTGCATGAAAAAGGTACATTCCTTTCATAATTAATTTCGAAGTTAAGAAAAGACGAAAATGTTTGAGGAAATGAGATTTTACTATTTTTATTGCATGCGGATTTATTTTGTGTGATTGATTAGGTAAACCAATAATAGATTCACACAAAGATTGTCAAAAATGAGCCAAGATTTCTAAACATGCTGTATATGCATTTCCTCACCAATCCTTTTTATGTATCCAATGCAAATTTTTTTGATATTTTCGTTATAATTAAATATGCATAAAGAGAGAAAGAGAGAGAAAGAGAAAGGGAGAAAAAGAGAGAGATATATATGCTTGTCTTACCTTTGAGTCTTATTCTAAAATTTTAAAAGTTTAATGGGAAAATATATACAAAAAAATAATTTCAAGTTCAAAAGAGAAAGAAAAATCGAAAACTGAAAAAAAAAGATCAAGTTCATAGCTAGAAAAACCCCATACATGGCGTGCCGACTCGATAACTGAATCTCTAAGCAACGATCGAAGCAAAGTTATGTAACTGTAGATGACAAAAAGAATTATTGTACGATACCAAATGTCATTGAAACATGACAAGATCTTATAAAAATTCATCAAAAAAGTGGCCACGAACACAAAATGAGTTTCTAAGACATGATATTTAATGAAAAAGTGTATAGCAAATATTTATTTTATGCATTATCTATTAGTATAAAAGGCAATTACGTGGAGCTTACGTGAAGCTTTTATGGCATTTGATGAATTTTTTGGAAATAAATTTTGAAATACGCATATATTTTTCCAATGTAAACATTTATATTTATTTTATGCATTATCTATCAGTAAAAGGCAATTACGTGAAGCTTTTATGGCACTTGATCAATTTCTTAGAAATAAATCTTAAAATAAGCTTATATTTTTCATACATTTATATTCATTTTACCAAATTTTTGGGATAGTTGTAATTTTTAAAATAGTTTTTGATATCTGAAACTAATCTAAAACAACAATTTAAAATCAGCAAAATGCTTAAGGATTTTATATTTTCGATTAGAAGTCCACATGAATAAACTTTTGTTAATATATAATCACAGAAAATTATATCTTCTCCACTAGTAAAACTACAAAGATCAGCTTTTAAACTTTAAAACCAGAATAAATCAGGTGTAACAGGAATTGTAATAACTGAAAGTAATATTCAAGTTTATTTTTCATTGTATTCTTCAAAATAAATAAAAATTATTTAACCTATTATATACATCACTAAAAGATACATATAATTTTTTAAACCAATAAATATTTTTTTATTCAGTAAAAAAGTGTATTGTTACATAAGGAAAACTAGAAGTTTTATATATATAATTTATAACTAAAATTTACTAAGTTATTTCTTAAGATTGACATATTACAAAATAAAACTTACTTGGCTCTTGTTTCTTTTATAAAGTTGAAAAAATTGCAGTTATATTTGATGCACCCAGTGTAAGTAATTATGTATTGCATTTACTTGATATATATTTTAAATAAGTAATGATTTTTTTTATAAACAATTCGAACATTAATGTAAATATATTATAACAAAGCTGTTCGCATTTGTTTGCATACACCACTAATTAATTATTCATGTGATTATTTAAAATAAGAGCTAACTTTCTTCTCTTTAAATGTATTAATTGTGTAAATTCATCATTGGATTTTTAACTATACAAAAAATTCTAGCTTTTATTATTATTATTTGTCTAAAGCAGAGGTTCCCAAACTTTTTTGTCTCATAGACCCCTTGCCATGCTTTTTGGTTTGGGGTAGACCCCTGCTTAATTAATATTGAGTTTTTGCAAATTTATCAATTTAAATGTCTTTTTGACACAGCTCTCTCTCTAGTACTTATTATACTACTTTAAGAGAATTATATTTTTCTAACTAATGAAGTCTAGTGTTAAAAATTTAAAAATCATATGTTAATTAATTAAATTAAAAGTTAATTAGTATATAAAATAATTGTTAAATAAAATAAACAAACAACAAACAAATGATTTTAATGGGAGGGATGAATCTCGCGCTACAATAACAAATTTTCAACATTTCGTACCAATTTTGTCAGGTTTAAACGTAAATATTCTCTGTTAGTAGTGTTCAGTTTTTTGTGTTTTGTTTTGGAGATTGGCAACCTCGCTGAAACTCCTTCTCACTAGGAAAAGCAATTAAAAACATCCTCATGATATTCCATAATTCGTGACAAATACCAGGTTTGGCTTTTTAAAGCCAAAATTGCTGACATCTGTTTCTAAACTTTTAGATCTTCATTAGTACATATTACGATCAGTTCCAAGGTTTCAAAATCTGAATAAAAGGCAGTTAAATGTTGAACGCAGGTCAAAAAGTTCTGACAGATTGTGACAAATTGAGAAAATTCAGGACCTCTAGAGCTTAATTCTAGAAAGAAACGCTGAACTGGTTCTTGTTTTAAAAAAATTATATTGTCACCTTGTAAGCGCAAATCAAACTCATTAAATTTAGTAAGTAAATCTGTTAAATAAGTAAAATTTGAATTCCACTTGATTAAATTTCTTTTTAAAATTAAAGTCACGATCTAGTTTAATGAGAACCACTATCATAGACTCCCACTTACACATCATGAACCCCCAAATTATTTTTTTACTGTCGTAGACCCCTTGCAGGTCGTCATAGACCCCAGGGGATCTATATAGACCACTTTGGGAATCACTGGTCTAAAATAACAAAAATGAGCAAGTGAAATTTACTACTGAACCTTTATGCACGCTCAAATTTATCTTTATATACACAAAAGTAATAATATTTTATAACTGATCAACATTTTTTCTATTTATTTGAGACAGAAAAATGCAAGCAACAAACATAAATATAACTATCCAATCGAGCCTGATTAAAAAATTTCTGATTTGCAACTATTGTTGTAGAGTCACCTAAAAGCGAGGACAATTGTTTTCCAGCTGACTTCAATAATTCAAGATTTGATTCAAATGTTCATTGATTTTCTATTGACTTCATGGTAGGGAGATATAGATGACGACCCTCATAATTTTGAACCACTAGGTTGACTCTTGAGCTGAAATCCTACTTTCCACTTCCACACCAACATAAGAACTTTGAGCCTCAACAAAATTAGCGATCAAATTAGTAGAATCAAACATCACCGGTTATGAACTCCAGACCATAACCATTTGGCTACTTAGCATCAGTGTCAATATTGAAGAAAAAAATAGTTTATCTTGCCTCCAAAGAATTATTTAGAATAATTTTTAAGATGCAAAGAGCTGTTTTCTTTCCTGTGGCATTAAAATGTGAATTTTGATCAAAATAGTAAAATGGTTTTTATATACTTATTAGTGATATAATATTTTAGAATACCTGCCTTCTTAGAAGCAAATATTTTTTAAGATAGGTATTTTCCAATAATTGCTCAGTGTGACGCAGAATACAATGTTAGGTAGCTGAAAATTTTCGAGCAGTACCTAAAATTTACTCGCCAGAAAAGGGAAAAGAGAAAAGAAATATAACGAGGGTAAATAAACGATTAATGATTGTTTATTAAAAAATGAAAGATAAAGAAGTGAAAGTGAAATCTTGCGAAGCTTAAAAGTTTAAAAGGTGTTTGTAAATGTAAATTTTTATTTATTTGTAATAAGACACATCTACTCCAAAATTTATCTAATAAATAAATGAAAAATAAAATTTTCAACAAAAAGAATGATTGGTCATTCTTTTTATTTCAAAGAAGCATATAAGATAAAGAAATAAGCTTTAACTACAGTCATTAAAAAAAATCCTTGCTAAGTGAAATTTTCTTTTTAAAGTCTGCATTGCCAAGGGAGTGGATATTACACAGATCCAGATTCTATTTTTCTAGTCTATCAAGATCATGAACTCTTATAATGATATAAAAACCAAAATCCACCCAAATATAAGCAAAACTTCTTTTTTCTTTATAAATTCTTCCTTTCTTTTTTTAAAAAATGCCTTCTGTGCATAATACATTGTTTCGATTGCAAACTTTTTCAGAATTGTCCCAATTGCTCTCTGTGAGCTAACGAGGTATTGTTTTCAAAACAACAATTTAGTATCGTTTTATGTTAAATCGAAATTGTATATTCAAACACTTAGATCCTACATCTATTATATATAATGAAGGTCTTAACACCTTCAAATTTATTGTCCCCTTCCAAATTAAATTTTTAAAATTATCCCTGTGTGTAAATATTCTAAGAAATCAGTAATTATTCCGATTCATAACAAAAATTACTTTATTACCTAATATTTTGGAAGCTTGAAAACATAGCTCTTAAAATTTTATTCTTATTATTGATGTTGTCTTTTTTTATTTTAAAAATAGGTTTAGTTAAAATAAAACGTCACTCATTTCTTATTCTAAGTATTTTTATTATCAGTTAGTATTTTCAGTACCTTTGGGAAATTTTGTTTCATCAAAACTTAAATATTGCTGTTAATTAGTTTTTTAATCTTTTTTTTTTGCTTTAGAAACAATAAACAATTTTTTAATTTTTATAGCTGTTTATAAATTCCATCAATTTTCCTTAATGGTAACGTAAAAATTTTAATACATACATATGACTTCAAATAACTGAAATAAGCACACACAATTATACATATCAAAAGTCGAAACACACAAATTTTTATAAATTTAAAACTTTATGATCCTTATTTTAATGGGCTTATATAAAAAAAGTCAAAATTATGAATCTCAAATTCGCTTCTAAAAAGTATAAATAGAATTTTGCTGAATTTTTTTGGCAAATATAGATGTTTTTCAATTTGCTGCCAATTAGTTTGCCTGTGAGTAGTCGTAACTTGGTCTTGAGTTTGAATATTTTCTCGTTAGTCAAATGTGTTACAAATGTTTATGTAATTTACACATTTTTCATAAGTTTATGTAAAATTACATAATTGTTTAAAAAATATTTATTTGAAAGCTATAGTGCAAAAATATTTTTGAAAATTCATAGCTTCATGAAAATACAAAATTATAAATTATGAAATCAAATTGGTTTTAAACACCCGAGGGTTTGTCAGTTTCATAGATCTTTTTAGGTAACTACAGAAAGTTACAATAAATTGTTACTCTGAAATTTTTTTTTATTCTTCGCCCATCTTCGGCATCTCTACCATTAGTCGACGAGCAGCCCAATAAAATGATGACGAAGTATAAAAAGAAAAAAAATTGCCTCCGTAGTGTTGTCTACAAAAAACTTCAGAAATTAGTATGCTTCTTCCGTATTCTTTACGTAAAAAAAAAGGAAAAATTTTCTATTATTAATTGGTTATTATACCAACACATTCTAATTATTAAATGCAGTAATTAATTTCAAATAAGCAGAATTAGAAATAATATATATATATTATATATATATATATATATAAAATTTTAATAACTTAACATATATAAGCATTTTGCTCAATATAAATATAGACGTAAAGTATTATTTTGTGAATTAATTATTATTTTAAAATTAACTATTTTGTAAAAGTATTATTTTTGAGAAATGTATAAATTTTTTTTGCTAAAGAAAATTCACTGAAATAAGAAGGCAAAAGTTAAAAAGGTTACATAGTTTTATTTTGTATACGGATTTTGAAATGATAAATTTTTTTGTTGATCGGAAAAAAAAGAAGAGAAAAATAAGTAAAATTTACACTCTATATACAATATCTAAATGTCCCAAGACAACATGATTAAGTTCCTTTTTAGAGCCCGAAGGTATATAATATATTCAATAAGATAATTTTCATCTCGGAAAGAAATTTGCGTGTGGTCCCCTAACTGCCAGCTCTCACGCTCCCTTTCCGATTGAACGAGCCCTTTTCTTTTTTCTCTCTCTTTCTTGTCCGCTTTCCGTAAGGTAAAGAATTGTAGCTCTAATGCGATGGGCGTCCATAAACGAAGTAAAGGCCAACCTTTAAGCTGTTACAAAAAGTGGTAAAAAGCGGGTAATTTATTTTCGCTCTTTTTTGACCAAATTAAGCTATAATTGTAGGCTTCTTCAGCAGGATATAGCTGTCTGGTCACTACCAGTTGCGAGTAAACGAGTTGTTTCGTCTATAACAAATCACGTTTCGATTTTTTTTTCACTTTCTTGATTCTTTATATTTTTTTTTTTTTTTTTTTTTATATATTTAAATTTAGAATAAAGATGTTCCATACCATACGATTTTCAAAATAGAATTGCAAGTAGAATTTAATAGTTTTGTTATGTTAAATAGAAAATACGTGCTTGTCCATTCTTATTTTTTTTTAAAAATGAGCCTCCTCTTATTTTTGAGCATGTTTAATAGCTAATTTTTTTTCTTAATATTCGGATTTATTTTACGAGGTGGGATTAGATATAATGCAATTTGTTAAGAAAATAGTTTGGGAAAATTTTTAAATCGTGGAACTGTGAAGACTTGGAGAATGACATATAAGCTTAGTAGTGAAGATTTTCACCAGTTTTGCTGTATGTATTTGGGACAACTTGGAATCTGTAGGTCAGTTAGTCATCTGATCATAATCCTAATCCACAACCATCAGTAAAATGATTCAATGTTGATTATAACAAAACCAAATCATACCGAAATTTGAGCAGCTGTTACTCGATGATATATTAGAATATAAGCAAGAGTTAAAACTCACCCCCCCCCCAAATTTGTAAAATTTTTTAGTAAAGATAACGTTTTAGAGCTTCTATTCAAGTGTTTCTTAAAACATATCCTCCCCCCCCCTTTATAAAAGTATATGTACTTTTCATAAAAATACAACAACAAAAGGAAAATAATTAAAATTAATTGTACATTAATATAGACAATTATAATTGTATTCGAATATAATTAAAATTGATCATCTAAACACTTTTTGCATAGCCTATTATAGTCATCAAAAAGCATTTAAAAATTGTTTGAGAAATGCCTTTTTCTTAATTCAGTGCTCCCATACGTGATTTTTCTTACTCACAAATGTAACTTAGACTTTCCGGTAAAAAAGTATAGCTATATATTTTCATTTACTTTTATATATATTACAATTACACTAATAAAGTCCAACACATAACGATGGTAAATATATTTCCGTTCTTCTTCTTCATTGTTAATTTACTTAATAGAAATCATTTCAATAGGAGTGCTAAGGCTAAATGAGAAATCTGAATCTTGCGTGTAATAGGTTTTCGGGACCTCATCAGTTAAGGTTTCGTGATTGAAACGTCACAAAGTGGCTATTAAAGGTAGAAACAAAGCTGACTCGGTGACTTCAACAAACTCGTTTCTATGGAAACCAGTTGAAAATTAATAGAATTATGCTACCATTTTAGCCCAGTCTTGCACATAGTCTTTTTCAAAACAAGGAAATGAGCAACGGAAAATTGTTTCAGTCTATTCCTTTTTTATATTCAAGAATAGAAAAACAAATACAAATTACGACGATGCTTTAATCCAATATTATTCTCTTAAATCTTCAAAGTAGTTGATTTTCAGTTATATGTGATTAACAATCAAATTGTAATAACAGTGCAAAATTTCAATATTGAGGGCCAAATTTCATGTATTGAGAAAGAGAGAGAGATTCTGCATTTATTGCTGAAAGAAGACATTCGTCTTTTTATGGAAGAATTTCGAAAATAATTTTTTTGAAAAATTCACAGTTGAAAGAATTGAATTGGATCATAAATTTCTAAAAAAAGAAAAAGTGAAATAATGGATTAATTTTTTCAATTCCTATATTAGTTCCCTCTCCCCTTATTTATATATGTATATGTAAGGGGAGAGTGAACTAATATTGCCATGTATTTCTTTCATTTTATGTTGCTATATATATATATATATATATATATATATATATATATATATATAATCAAAATTTCTCTACAAGACAGAGATGAATAAACATGATTAAAACTGAAAAGAATTGAAATTGCAAGATAACCAGACAACAGAATTTAAAAGGAATTATGAAAAGTTAAAATAACAGAGATAAATAAAAAAAAATATAAAAGAATGGATGCTACAATATTATCAACATAGCTGATTTAGGACAGCTTATATATAAAATTTTTTGTATAAAATTGGGGTTGAACATGCTTTGTGGCCAGCCATATATATATATATATATATATATATATATCTTGTTCAAATTTTCAATCGTTAATAAAATACTTTCTGTTCATCCATTCAAGTTCAAATATATTTTTTTAAACTTGTAGTGGATGACATATTTGATGTTGATACAGTTTTTCAAATATTAATTCATTAATTAAATTAAAAAATAAATAAATCGTAACAAACACAAAAATAATAGTCCAACAGCATATACAGAAAAGAAAACCATTCGCTGTGTCCCTGTAGCAAAATGGATAGCGTGTTGGACTTCTAATCCAAAGGTCGTGGGCTCAAATCCTACCTGGAATGGCCTCATATCTGAGAATGTGATTTTTTTTTTGCTATACTATTTTATTAGAATAATTAAATTTAATGAATAAATAGTAACAGAAACAAACAAAAAATAGTCCAACACCATATATATAAAGGAAAACAGAAATTTGCAAGGAAAACCGCTTTCTATTTTGTCAATATTGTGATTCTGTCATATGTATCTACATATTTACATTAATTGTAACTATTTAATAAAAATTAACTAAACAAAATTTTTCTTTGTTGACCTAAGTAGGGATTGACATAGTTTTTTTATATTACTTGCTATTATTATAAACATATTTCGTTGTTCTTTGCAAAAGAGTTCACGAGCTAAAATTGCTAAATTTAATTTTAAAAAGTTAGAAATTTTCTTAAAAATTAAACAATTTCTTCCCTTAAAATTCAATTAAAAATTACACCTAATTCCAAAATGAAATTTTTAAAAAAAGAGAGAAAAAAAGAGTGAGGAGTTTTGTAAATGTCGCACTAGAAAGTAACATGAGGGTTATTGGCGACAGACCTCGTAGTTTTGAACCTCGGTCAAGAAACAAGGGTGACACCTGAGCTGGCACCCCCTCTTTGAACTATTACACCGCATCAATGGGTGGACATTGAGGCTCGACAGATTTTACATGCAGCGGTCTCATCTACTCGGCGGGTATGTTATTGTTGAAGAAAGGAACTTAGAATATACTAGAGGGAGGCACTTGAGCTCTGACGATGCCAACCTGCACTAGGATTTGTTTTTGACCAAACAGGCTTTCTAGGAATCTTTTACATGCCGTATAATCATACGACATGGCCGATTTTCTGCATCATGAAAATCCACCGACTTGAGCCGGGGTCGAACTCGCATCTTTAGGTGCAGAAGGCCAGCGACAAACCAACCACGCCACCCAAGCGGCTACGCAATGCTTAATAGTATATAAAGTTTCTATTCTGATTTGAATTATTTATTACTTCGATTACATGAAAGTTCACTTACTATACTTTGACTGTATCTTGATCATGCTATTGTTTTAAAAATTGTTTCCAGAAAGCATTAATTCAGACATGTTATCTCGAGTACACGTTCATGCTTTATCTATTAAAATGCGAATTTTATATATATTTTTATGATAATTGTATTTTCATTTTATCTTTTAGGTTTTTCACTCGGCTGCATGCCACAACAATTATTTGTGGAATAGAGAAGATTTTAAGGAAAATGGAACATGGATTTAAAATACACATATTACTACCATTTATTCAAGAAGTCTTCTTTCCATGTCTACCATTCCACGAACTTTTCCTCCGAAGCAAAATTGAGATAAAGAAATGTTTCGCTAAAGTCCCCCTCCAATCTACATCGGGGATTCAGTCATTGCATTGCAGCGCTTACGGTTCTTGGCATTGGAAACAGTTCTGCCGTTAATCCTCGCTATTGTTTTCTAGACAAGAGAGAAAAATAAAAGGAATGGGATCTCTTTCACGAAGCAATTATGGAGAAAAGAAGCAGCAACCGATTGTAACTTTATCTTCTTTTATCGACAACTTCCGTCTGCTCCACAAAATTGTCGACGCTTATAAATATGTTATTAACGAAAGTTTACCGGGAATAGTTCTGGCGATGAAAAGAAACAGGTAGCGAGGTTCGTCTCGTCCTCTTTTTTTTATTTCTTCACCTCACTTCTCTCCCCCGCTTTAGTTTCTTTTATTTTCCCTCCAGAATAGATAGAAAGCCATTACAAGTAAATCTCTTCTGTGACATTAGTGAATCTCCTTTGCAGATGGCGACTGGAGCCTCTTATCTATCTAGAGTTGCGTTTCCGGATGTTGCTCTTTCTTCATAATACTCCGTCGGCTCTTTGTAACCACCCTCCACAACACTGCCGTCGGATGGCTCTTCGTCGGATGCTTTATGGGATTTCATTTCGTAGAAAATTGGAAGGCCCTGAGATGAGAGTCGACAATTCTTCTTCCAAAAAGCCAGACACATCTCTGATGACCGTTTTTCATCCCCGCAAATTTCTCTCGCCGCTCTCTTTTTCCTTCTTCGATGGTCATTTCCTTCCTTCGAAATAAAATGATGCCGATAAATGAAGGTAACGATTTCTATCGTTGAAAAAAAATGGTTGGAGAGAAAAAAGTTGGAGGGAAGGGGGGCCAAGGAAAGCACCCGAAAGCAAAAAAATAAAATAATAATAATGTTTGTCTTCTCGACAACTTCTTTGTGTGTGGCTGCTGTTATTGAAGATTACTTGGTATGAAAGAGTGGAGAGGATGCAACACTTTGCTTTATATTCCCAAATGAGGTTTTTGGAGGGCAGTTTAGTGTTTATTTAGATGCTGTTGTTTATTTAAATGAATCAGATATCTACTCTTTAGTTATTTTCATGTCGACGACACAGATATAATTTTAGTAAATTATATACATTTAACTAACTTTAATTATTTAGTGTACAGAATTCATTTGATTTAAATATCATTAATAAAAATAGATTAGTATTATTTATTATAATAAAGGGAAAATAATAACTATATTTTTAATGTTTCAAATTTGATTATTTAACCAATTTATTGACTCCCCAGAGAAATAAATTTATGCGCTCTAAATTGGTTAATAATTTGGCTAATACTATTGGTTTTGATACCATAAAATGATTAAGTAAATATCAATAAAAGGTTGATTCAATATTTCAGTAATTAGAATCATTATTGTGAACATATTTCTTGTAAAATTATGATAAAGACTATAAGAGAGCATATTTTGTAATTTCAATTTATTGATGCAATTTTATCTTTAGTCTACTAGTATTTTTTTTTAAAAATATTAATTTGCTTTGATTAATTAGAATACTTCCTAAAGGGTAAAAAAAAGATTATTAAAAAATACTATCAAAATTGAATTTAAAGATCATTATTATCTTAAAAAGAATGTTAATTCGACAACGGAACCTATACGTTGCCCTTAATCAATTTTCCAACAATAAGTTAAGTGCAATCAATACCTGCTCAGTTTTCTTTTAAATTCAATTAAATTCAAACCGAAATTTTTAAAAATTTATATATTAATTTTTAATAGTTTAAGATCTACCATGGTCATCTAGTACAAATGTTTTTAATTTAAAGCAAACCTGCCATTACGGTTTTTATCGACTGGAAAAACACATATTCTAATTAACATCTAACACAAAATAAAAAATATTAATACTATCGTGTCTTAATGTTTTATATTTATATACACTCAGTAATTTTGTACATTTTCCGTTCAATGTATTAATATTTTATACCTTTAAAAACCGGCAAATACTACAATTTCTTACTGCGAACAATCCAGCTGAAAAATTAAAGTCATATTCGAGTATTAAATTCTTTAGTCGAAGGTGAAAATCAGAAGGAAAAAAACTAAACTTTTTCTAAGTGGAATAAAATAAAGGCATGTCGAATATTCTGTTGCTTATAGTTAAAGTATCCGACTACTTGTGTGCGTGTGTGTGTGTGTGTGTGTGTGTGCGACAACTTTTTTTAATAAAAATGGAGATATGGGGTGGTTTTGTGGTTGTTATATTTGTTTAGTACATTTTAAGAAAAATATGCTAAAATTAGGAAGAGAAAAAGAAATTATTATTACTAAAATAGGAAAAAATTGCTAAAAATTTACAAAAAATAACATAAATGGGGTTCATTTTGCACCAAAAGTTTATGAACAAATTTTCAATTTTTAAATTCTGATGTTTTGCTATGTTATTAATTTTTGAAATGACCTTCAGGAAAAGAGATATTTTATTTTTTTCAAAAACTAGAGCACTTTATCTTAGTTATTATATGAAATTGCTTAAAGAAACGGTGATTATATTCCCATAAGGGACTGTAAATTTTGTAATAAAACAGTAATTGATAAATCTGAAGGTTAAAACACTTCTACTATTATACAAAGCATACACAAAAAATTTCAGTTAGTTATTTTCAAAACTTTTTGAACAACTATTGTTCTCGTTTGAACATTTTCAAAGGAACACATTTCGAGTAAAACGTAGTTTAAAGTATGACATCTTGCTTAAAGTAAAGGCATCTGCTTTTATCAAAACGTAGTTTTTGCTGTAGTGAACGGAAAATAATAAACTTGGTGCCTATAAAATAAAATCATAAGCAAAATTTGCCAATTTTTCGCAAAATTCATAATTTTAGGGTAGTCGGATACCTTAAGAAACTCCTTGCTGTGATTTGAAAATTGAAAAAAATAACTACTCCTTCCAAGTAAAAAAATCACAAAATCTAAAGAATTTCATTACAAAGCCATCCTAATATGTGAAAAATAATTGTTGGGTCATTTTTACTGTTAAATATCTATGATCTCAGAATTTAAAAATAATATGCTACAGATAATGATGTGATATTAGACCAAGATTGTGCATAAATTGTGTACTGCTTATTTATTTAATTCTCCTATCGTGAACAATATGCAACAAAACAATTAATAGCTTGACATTATACAATTTCGGGGAAGTACTCGACCCATTTAAAATGGAAGTTCCAAGAAAAAATGTTTTGACTAATCAAGACGTTGTGCTTCCAAACAAGGGTCCTTTTATATTTAAATAAATATGGACTCACTTTCAAGTTCTGCGACTTAATCATTTAGGAACGCTAACACAAACTAACTGAAAATACAAACATTACTAAACAAGCACATAGTTCCGTCAACAAATTGAAATAAATAGGCTAGACGATGATGCATAGGAAGAAAGTAAAACAATCTACTGGTTTGTAAAATAACCTTTTAATTCAATTTTTTTTTTAAAAAACGCTTAAAATGTTTGCTTTTCAATTTTCAAAGCTTAACAATTTAATCTAGATTACATTTTCTTTCTGCCAGTTTTAATGATGGTTTCTGAGAATGCTGTCCATTCTGCATATTATTCTAAGTGGTACACATTTATTATTTTTTGGAGTATATTATTTATTGCTTCATTAATAAAAGGGAAGCTTATTATAAGTGCTAATTTATACACACACGTACATATATAGAATATGCTAAATTATTTTAATTTTAACTTTTTATGTAAAACAGTAAGGAAGAAAATATCAAGGAGAACGGGATAACCTTAAATAATCACAGAAATATTCTTGCAAACTCTTAGACTTAGGACTAATATTGTGGGGTTAAATATACTTTTAAGGCACCAACCTTCCTTTATGTATATATACGGCGATCGGGTGAGTAGAGTGAATGATCCCAGAAATGTTAAATATTAATATTTGCAAAAAAATACCTCATTGACTTTCGAAAAGCTCCCTGCCTGATTCAAGGCATTTCCGACAGCATTCATATAAGTGTTGCAAATTTCTGGATAAGTCCTTCTTCCATAATGATGAAAGCTTCCTGGTAATAGCAGTTTGGAAGTCTGAAATGTTGACAAAACTCGCATTTGGGAGGTCAAGAAGACAATGAAAATTTTTATTGTGAAGTTCACAACAGCCTCATGGTTCCGTATTCGTGAAAATTGTGTTTCCCGATTCTCACGTTTAAAATGAAAAATGATATTAATATTTGATTTATATAAAAGCATTGAAATATAATTTTATATTTTATATTTTTTAATTTTAGGAAGAAAAGAAAAAATGTCATTGTGTTCTAGTACACTAAATGATTTAAGATTGAAATGCCATTTATTTTTGGTGCACACTTTTCCATTTCTCAATGATATTCCAGAAATTCCCCTTTCGTAGGAAAATTTTTATTGAAACTACTATTTATATCACAAACACACACAGGAGAAGTCTACTAGATTTCAATAAAAACTCGAGAAATGATTGTATCTGACGATATATTTGAAGGATAGATATGTAGGAACTAAAAAATTGATCGAATGTAGCTTACTAATTTACAGAATTGTTACTAAAAATTTTGATCCTCAATGAACAAAGAATAATATAATTGCAAATACGCAATCAAGGATAAAGATATTATAACGACGTTTTTTCACAGATTATCTATTCAACATAAAGCATTAATAGGAACAAATGTTGTTGAATAATTAAGGTTATATCGAAAAATGAAATTGAACAAAAGAAAATAATGAAAAACAGTAGAAAGTAAAGCCCATATTTTGGGACCTTCCCTCCATCACTTTCATCGTCGTTTTTCCTCGTTACGTTTGTTTCTCCTTTATATATTTCACCTTTATATCCTGGGAGTCCACAGTTGGAAGTATGATGGTCGCTTCGATCCGAAAGAGAAAAATACTTTTAAAGTCCTCTGACAAAAAGACGAGAAGAGTTATTGAACAGTGACATCATGTTTCGTGGCATCCTAGGTGCAATTGTGCCGAGGTAAATCCTCCATCTCCCAACGAAAGGACTTATGGAGGTGTTGAACAAGTTGTCGAGAGAGATAATGGAGTTATTTGAAGGGAGTAAAGCACCCTCCACAGCTTTAGAAATCGATAAAAGCTTTAATAGCGAGTAGTCAAAAGAGAAAGAGGGGAGAAAGAGTAGAGAAAAAGTGGTGGTAAAAAAGGAAGCTCAACAACAAGAATACAGGTTTTAAGTTGATTAGTTGATGGTGAACAGAAGAAAGGCCGATTTCTGGCCCCAATCACCATTCTCCTCGAGATAAATGGTTGGGGTTTTTAAGTGGTCTACCTTCCCAGAAACACGATGGAGTGCTAAAAATGAAACTTCGGGATAAATCTTTTGATTTTATGTTAAAGCTTTTCTCCAGAGACCTAAGTCGAGAGATTTTATTCGACGAATTACTTTAAAACAGAGCAGACTTTAAGATGCTCACAAAAAGAAATTCGATTTAAAAATAGTCTGTTTCTACATAAGCAACGGATTCAGTGAAAGTTTTTGTTATATATATATATATATATATATATATATATATATTATATATATATCGGCAAAAATTCATGTTAAATTCATCTTTGAAGTTTTTAATTTGTAATGGTTCTGTTTACCCACCTAACGAGATGTAACCATAACTTTATCTCTTAGAAATTAAAACCTCAGTGTTTTTTAACTATGCCTTACTTAATCACCTTGTACGATATTTGTCCAAGAATCACAAGATCCATCCACGGAAGTGATATGAATATTTTAACTTCCGGTTTCCTTGGTATAAATACTCTCATTTTCAGGGGAAATTCACCGGCCGATACTTGTATACCTTGTAACCGTATTTTCTTATCCTTCGCCTTTTGTGAATAGTACTTTGTTATTTATAAGTGAGTGTGCGTCCACAGCGAAATAATAAAATGAAGATATAAAAAACCATCAAGATTCCTCATCCATTCTTCACATAATCAATCATGGAATAAATAAATAAAGCCTTACCATTGCGCCATTTATGATATATATATATATATATATATAAGTTTTTTTTAAATATATATATATAAATGCATTGTGGAAATAGTCGTGGCAATACAATAGCCAAATATAGAAACGAATTTATCACCGTATTTTAAACATTGGAGAGAGTGGCCATTTATCGTCCATACTTTACAAGTACAGATTGAGAAAAAGTGATATCAGAATCCCCACATTCTCTCAGGTAGAAAATTACAATCGGGATAACGATAGGAATGTTATAATCACAAAGTAAGTGAGTGAGTAAATATTAACGTCGCACTGTTCAGCTACACGAGGGCTTTTGGCGACGGACCGCATAATCACAAAGTAAAGTGAAAGGAATTAGCAGATATTTTTAGAAATTGTGTAGGTACTTTTAGGAAAAAATCGGGCGCCAAATAATCGTTGAGTCAACCACGTGTAGGCTATTAATTCTCTCCGAGTGAGTGAGTGAATAAATATTAACGTCGCATTATTCTGCTACTCGAGGGCTTTTGGCGACGGACCTCGTCATTTTGAACCATGGTCAAGTGAAGAGGGCTACACCTGAGCTGGCACCCCCTCTCTTAACTTCCACACCACACTAATGGGGAGGATATTTGAGCATCGACAGATTTAACATGCATCACCTCCCTACACGGCGGGTCTTCAGCGGTATTAATTGTCCCCGAAAAAAAATATAAGATTAAAAAAACCTGAATTATAATATCAAGCGTAGTTTTTATACAAACACACGCACGCATACACACATATATAACAAGTATTTAAAATAGAGTATTTTCTTTAGTACTTGTATCTGATACCAGCTCACTTCAGAATTTTCCAGAATACCGATATCTTACTGAAATTTTAATACAATGAGAACCATCCAAAGAAATAAAATTAATTTATAAGTAAATTAATTTTTTGCAGTGATAGGAAATATATCAAGGTGTAGGCAATTTTGTGTGTGTAAGTAGCACTTACGGATGCATAGAGAGTGTTTTTTTAAACAAAATTATGTGTATAAGTGTAAAATTTTCATGTATTTCTGCCATGTTCTAAAATATATAAAAACTATTAGTAATTTTAAAAAATGACATTTTTCCTTTGATTGAAGTCATGAATATTAATGACTTAATAGCAACCAAAAATTTATTGATAATGCATCTAAATGAAAATTAAATTTTATATAGTTCAAAAAGGAAGGCCCTATCAGTATGAAATATAATTTGTCAAATTATAACAAACAACAAATGAAGGTTTTACGATTCAAATAACAATGAACACTTAATTTAAATGCTAACTTTTAACAAATATTCTTGCGAAATAGCCTCTAATTTTGTTCAAGGTTTTCACGATTTCGTGGCGTCCCACCACATACAGTCGTGATTAATTTTAATTATAGTTTCTGATAGCGGAAATAAAAGTTGTGTTAGTGTTAGATACTTCTCCCATATTCTAAGCAAAATGCGAAGTGATATCACCCAGATGCAAAGTGATATCTTTCAAAATTTGTTATATCTTCTCGAGAAAAATGATAGCCATATACATGCTTACCTATCTAAGTTATGTAAAAAATAAGGGAAGAACAATTGAATAAAAGCATTTTCCCTTTTGGCGTTTACCGTTAACGAACATTTCTTTTTTGACACACGGATTTAAAGACTTCTGCTTATCAAAATAGATTAGTTTTTATTTTGTTTTGTTATTCTTATTTTGACATATGCATGAACCAATTATATTCATCTTCTCATGTTGGTAGAGAAATAGATTATTGGAAACACATTGATAAAAATGATTGTAAATTTATTTGTATTGAATAACATCAATAATCAATTATAATTACATTATGTTTCCTTTCTATTGATAAACGGGTTAGTTTCAATGTCTGATAAGCACCGGACTATTCCGAGGATTGTTGCCCCAAGACAATAAGCCTCTTTCTCCATAGTCACTTAAAAACATATTTTTGAGAAATTAATGGATACTCTTAAATCTGACCAGGCAGCGAATCCTGGGCTAACATTCAAGACACTTGGAAAACGTTTTGTCAAAAGCACCGTAAACAGGCTGTGACAAACTTCAAACTGCAAACAGGCTATGATTGCATGACCCATTATCTTAATAAAATAGGCACCCTTCTATCTCGTAAATGGCAAATTAGTAATTCGGACATTATGAATGCAGATCACCTGCTTATATGCCCAGAACTAGATAACGAGTCTCAAGAACTGGGTGAGATGAGCAAACTATACTGGATTGCCAGAACTTTCATGAACTCTTTATAAAGACTACATCTCTTATGTTCCTTTTCTTGTTTAAAATTTTAACTTATGCTTTTGTTCCCATGTTAATTTGTCCTTACTTTAAATGTTTGTTCTTTTTTGTTATTTATCATTGTGTGTTACTTGATCTGTTTTATACGTTTGGTTTGATCCTTCCAATATAAAATTATATGTAATAACAACATTATGTTTACTTTTTTATTTTGCTGAATTATATTCTAATTTAAAATTTTTCTGAAATTAACTGGAACATTAAGTTAAACCATAAAAATACTAATTATCAGTCATTTTAATATTTTGATTATTTTTAACTGTAATTGTTTATAATATCTTAAGTCGCATTATGTTTGATTGCTATCATTATTTGATTTTCAAAATAATGTGGGAATGGTTCCGATATAATATTGACGAATTAATACAAAACAGCCTTTGAATATTAAATTTATTTTTTAATGCAAAAATGATCTATCTTAATGTTTCTGTCTAAAAAGGTGATAAGTATTTCAAAGTTAAGAACAGACTTTGCAAGTCTTTTAATATGTATATATAAATACCAATTTCAATAGAATATGCATTTTCTTTTTAAATGTAAGATTTAATTTCGGCTCACGAGATCAACGTGAAAGTCTTTTGAATAGCTCCAGGAACGCTTTAAAAAATCAACCCACCCCGCATTGTAAAAAATTAACCCTGCTGAAGAATGTTTTCAAGGGCAAATCCAGCCATTCTGAATCTGACGACCATGTACACAAATCACGAATCCAAAAGGACATCTGATTTTCGTCCACCACCCTCCATAGCGGCGGCATTTGTAAGCGTGCTTTTTTCTTTTGGTGATTTATTTTGATCGGGAAAGCACATTTTTAATAAACGCCTTCTAAAGTAAAGCTCTTCGTCCGCAGCTCTTAATCAAGCGCTGGGGCGGGAAAAAGGGGCAGCCCCCCAATGATTCAGCCAGAGTGGAAAGACAAAGGAAAAGAGAAAAATGTCGGGCCTCGCATTGAGCAGACGAGCCCTTTTAATCATCATTCTCGCCCGACCCCTTCCCCACTTTCCAAAGGAACTAGGACAATATTTTATTCTGTCCTGCCATTGCTTCTCGAAATTCGTATCAAACTGTGAGGAAGGATGACACTGTAATTTGAATCCGGCACTTTTCACGGCTGCCTGCTTACTAATTAAAAGTTCCCTTAATTACTCTGAGACGACTCCTCATGCCAAACCTTTCCACAATGCCCTGATTAATATCGGAAACATCTACAGAGAAAGAACGAAAAAAAATTAGATTTCCGTCGCCAGATCACGCAGAAAAATTCCGATTTTTCGGGATGGGTGGTGTTTGGAATGCGTTTGAAGCTTTCAATTGCGTGGCATTGGGTTTTCCCTCTCAATCACTGCGCTTATTTGTTCTTATTAGAAGTTGTCGATATTTGTATTTATCAGCTACCATTTCAGAATCTTAATGAAATGAATTGAGAAGTGATAAAATTAAACAATTCTGTTTTCAAAAGTATCGTTCTGTTTTCAAGTTTTTTTAGAAACTAAAATGAAAGTTTTATCAATATCTGATACAGAAATCTTACTTTGCGAACAAAAGTATTCGAATTAATATTCAAATGAAAAATTTGTCGAAATCTCTTTTTTAAAATTTTTGAATATATTTTATTTTTTTTAGCAAAAATATCAACAAGAACTTTCACATTTTATATATTTAAAGTACATTATTGCATAATTCAATAAGGGTATTTATAAATTCTTTTATTATGATGCAAAATAAAATACGATTAAATCTCTTCGATTGATTGCATTAAGTTTTAAACGCAATAGTTCTGAGAGAAGTGATTTTTCCTTTTTGATGATAAAATACTCCTGAAAATTCAATTCAAAACTACTAAAAATTCCCTTAATAACTCAGCAGGAGAAAAAAACTAGGAGAAAGGAAGATAAGTAAAAATTATTTAAGTGTTTAGATTTTCTAGAGTTTCATTCATTTTGTAAAATATTAATATTTATTTTTTATTAAAATTATTTATTTTTTAGCCTAAAAAAATTGGAAATTCATTTTTCAGAGAGGATATATGCATCACCAATAAGTCATTTAATTAAGCACATAGTTTCTGCTTCTCATTTTCTTGTTTAATGTTTTCCATTTTAAAGCAGAATAGCTCAGATTCATCTACACTCCTCAAAAGTGGTTACGACACCATAAGGAAATGTGCGTAGGTAAATGTAAATTACATGATCAGTAGAGGAGAAAACCATATGCAAAATGATTAAATTTATGTACGCATTCATCGGGCTCATTCCGTATATGCTGTTAGTGACGAATTATAACTTCGGAGCTATTAAAAAAGCGTAGGCTATGTCTTGGAGACGACTGCGAGCTGAATTTAAATAGTTATTGCGTATTAAGGAGTGGGATGACCTTTGTCAATGCGTCAAATTGCCGCCCATGTTAAACGAGATGTGAGTACAGCTTGGCGATTTATGACAAGGAAGCAGAATCATCTGTGGAAACGGTGGAGAGACAGTGGATTGTGCATTGGCCGGCAATATCACCAAATGATTCGTCGAGACTCATTTTCTGTGGCATGTTATGTTCAAAGAGCCACCAGGCATCATCAAAAGTGCCATTTGTCCTCAGCTAAACCACCCGCAATAGATTGCTTCAGGGAAATTCTGCGTATATGGCAGCGAACCACTAGAATTTCTTTAAGAACTCAGTACATGGATGAACGTTTTACTTGGTGTCAACATTATTGCTATTGTTTTCAAATAAATCTCGATTTTCTTACGGAGGAATGACAGTCCTGGAAGGGTGAGGTGGCTTCCTGGGGAATGTCAGTTGCCCTTCATATCGTTGAGCGTCACACCAGGCTTCATTGTTTGGGGTGATATTATGTTAGCATGGCTGACATCCTTAGCATGAATTAACGGAAGGTTTTTTCTTAACATCAGACCGGTGTTTTATACAAGTTGCTTTACTTATATGGTTCAGCCATTTTTACAGGCTACCCTATGCACATTATTCGAGCTGGAAAATTCCGGCCTCATGTTGTACAACGAGCTTGAATAAAATTGACATCTTCTGACTGTCATCCTCAAGTGATTTCTCTCTCATCGAACATGTTTTATCTCTTATCGGATGTGCGGTGCACTGCAAACCCCACAGGCGTATACCATAAAGCAGTTGGTGCGAAAACTATTTTCATTTCCGATCCCCCCCCCCCCACACACACTTTGAGTAAAATTTTGTTAACGAATTTTGGATAGATAACAGCCGTTTTTAACCGTCATCGTAGTTAGATACGCTTATGTTTTGGCCTTTTTACAGTTCCAAATAAAACGCATAGTTTTATTTCTGCATTTCGGTATAAATATTTTTTAATTAAAAAAATAACACTTTAAAGAAATTTTACATCATAAGAAATCAATCATTGAGAAGCATGCGCTTGTAAGGGGTCTCTGGGGTGTTAACTTCCCTTGAGGGCTGAAAATATAAACAATATTAAAAAAAATATAACTCTTTGAAATTAAAATTAAATAATTCGAATCCTTTACACATTATTTATAAAGAAATGGGGCTTCAGAAAAGTGTAAAGTGTTTAAAATATAATCATAATTTTAAAAATTATAAGCATATGAAAATAAGAAATATTTCTATAAGAAATATTAATTAAATTTGACGTTGCGCATGTTATTTTCTAAAATAGTAGCTTTAATTATTAGCAATAAGTTGATTTATAAAGTTAAATGTATCCTTATTACACTGTAGTATTTTTAAATAAATAGAATGATAAATTTTATTTTTTTAAAAATAAAAAAATTACATGTTCAAAATGTTTTTAAAAAAGATTTCAATATTTTTCAAATATTTTGAAATACAAAAAATATATTATTCTTAAATTAGTAGGATTTAAAGATAATGATACATTTTATAATTCTATAAAGTTTTATACATCAAACGCTACTATTTTAGAAAATAGCGTGCGCAACGCACAAATTACTTAATATTTTTTACAAAATTATTTCTTATTTACATATGCTTATAATTTTTAAAGTTGCGATTATATTTCAAACACTTTGTTCTTTTTTGAAACCATAATCCTTCGTAAATAAAGCGTAAAAGATTCGAATTATTTAATTTAAATTTAAAAGAAGTATACCTGTTTGAAAATTGTTTATATTTTCACCCATCGAGACAAAATAAACACCCCTGAGACCTCGTAAAGAGCTCACTATCACTTTTATGTTCGGATCTGTATATTAGAAATTCTAAATAGTAATTAATCCTCTGGATCCAATCGAGATCCATATATTGTTTTAATTACCACAAATTTAAAAAAGCCTGTTTCAAGTAAATAAATCGATGCAAACTGAATTAAAATATATGTATTTCTCTTCAAATTGGCATATTCGTTTCCAATCGATAGTCAAAATTTTTCCCAGGACAGATATTTAAGGTTTTCTTCAGAATGTACTGAAAACGCTCTTGACACTTCAGCAGAATGAAATCACATTATTTAGATATGAAACCCTTGCTGTGAACGTAAATTACTCCTATAAATCAACTTTGAAGTGTAGAAATGTGAGAAATAATTTATAATTTTTTTTTTAAAATTAGAAAAAATATATTTATCCTTGCTTCAAAATTTTTTGCTATCATGTTTGGCAAGCTTTAATATAATACCTGTAGATGGCACCGCGTGTATCCATTTTGCATACAAAATTATATATAAAAGCTGGAGAAGAAAATCAGGACGAAATACCTATGTATGCCTAAATACATTTTTATAAAGCCTTATTTAAAGGAAAAGAATATTTTTCTGCACAAATAATTACTACAAAAACACTACCTATGTTTTTTCCGTGAATAAGAATGAGGGTGGCAATTAAAAATAATTGTTGCAACCATTTTTTTTACAACATGTGAGATCAATATACATTCTGTTCATACTCTCCATGATATCCTAAAAACAATTATATTATAACACTCCTTCCAAATTATAATTATTGTTATTTCTTTTATTGTAATGAAATTTTTTAAATATTTTTCTACAAAAATAATTTAAAACATGAAAAGTGATATCACTATAAATGGAAATTTTCTTTTCTTGATGGAGCATGACAGTTAAGCCCTTATCAGTATTTCAATTAAAAAAAAATTTAATTTATAAAACATTTAAGACCAAAAGACTCCGAGAAGCGTTGAGGTTTCATACCAAAAAGTTAATAGATCTTTTAGCCGTCAAGACGTTTCCGGGATACACCACGTAGAGGTGAATCTGTAGTCGTACCCCAACAGTTTTTTACAGGCCACTTATAACCCTGCCCTTTTGAAGTTAAACTTCTATGCTCACGAGTGAATGGAAAATTTGCCCAGTTTTGCGTAACAGGGAGAAAACGAACGGAAGTAGTAATTTTCCCCGCCATCTCCCCCAAATCGTCGCAAAGGTGAAAAAATAGCGAGCGGGAGGAAAAGACACCGGGGTCTGGAATATATTATTTTCCTCAGAACCAGTCTAGAGGCATCTAGGCTTCTTCTTCAGTTAGCTAGTGAACCTATGAGAGGGAGTAAACAGAGTGAAAAAAAAGAGAGGGGTTCGCCTTTGCTAAAAATAGCATCAGCGGTCAGGAGTTGGTGGGGGGGGGATTCGTTTCGGTAGATACGAAGAAACTGCAACTTTTCTACATTCGTTCTTCTCGTGGTTGGGTTTTCGATTCGTTTTGCTCGATGGGGGGGGGCAGTGGTGGATTAAGCGGGTGTCGGACCTGGTGGCCGCCAGGGGCCCCCAGCGCTGGTAGGGGACCCACGCTTGATGAGTGCAGAAGGCCAGCGACAAACCAACCACGCCACCTTGGAACAAGAAATGAACAACTTGAAAAGAAAACAAAGATACAATGAAACCCCCATTAGAAATTTATCGAGATACAAGCGAAATACTAATGTAGAAAAACTTTTGAAAATATTTTTAACAATACCGAGATCGAATGCCTCAGGTAAAAGATCTTTTTTAGTTTTAAAACGTGATAAAAATAATTTAAGAAGTACTATGGGAGAAGAGACAAATTGAAACAACATGACCATATTATATACAGAATAAAAGGTTTTGGACAAAATAGATATGGTAAAAATAATTGATGAATTTGACAAAAAGAAATCAAACTGTATAGCAAAACTGTAAACTCTTAAGTAAGGTTTTTACTTTTTCTTACATACAGTTATGATTTTCTAGAGCCGATGAGTTTTATTAAAGTAGTACATTTTATTTTGAGAATTTAAAGCAAGCGGCTTTTTTCACTATTTTAGTTTTTCGACTCTAAGCCCATGGGTCTCAAACCTTTCCCCGCCAAGGGCCTCCAACTACTTTAATCCGCCGCTGGGGGGGGGACCGTGTGACTTGCGTCATATCCGTGAAAAAGTTGGATGATTGCTTTCCGATTGGTCGACTCCCCCCCCCCTCCTTTTCTCACCAGACTAGGGGACATTTGTCAATGGTTATATGTGTTGCAATGCTTGTGTTACGGTGTAGACAAAATAGCTCTTGCAGCAAAAGCGTGCCTTTTTAAAATATTTCCTTAGATTGTTGGCCACACGGTGATATTTTCGACAGCTAATTTGTTTTTTTAATTTTCATTTGCGTTGAATTATTATTGATTCTAATCAGAATGCCTAAATCAAATGCACAAAGAGGAAAAGAGTTTCGTGAAAGAAAAAGAAAAGAAAAACTAGCAGAAAGTCCAGTCGAAAAAGTGATAAAAAAAACAGAAAAGTAGTGCAAATTCATCAAGCGCTACTGCCAAATCTCGATCACAGTACATGAGAGAATATCGAGCACGGAAAAAAAACATTGCAAAATATTCTTTTAATGCCGAGTTTAATGACTGATGATGGGAATGCTATTGAGACTCATCTAATGCCAGCACTGATTAATACGGACTTTGGGAACCACCCTGTGCAGTCAACAAGTACAGAGCCCTCAACAAGTCTAGTGCGTGTTGGAATTGATGCATGTGAATCGATAATAAATTCTATCTTACGTTACAAAGACTATGATTCCCATAAAAATGCTCACAAAGATTTCCAAAAGCGATTCGTTGATAATCCTTTCGGTCACGGGTGTTCGATTTGTGATAGATTATGGTTTAGAGATGATTTGGAAACGGCCTGTTGCTGAGCATAAAAATATTTTACAAAATATTTTACCGGGAATTAATTTAGAAGACGTTAAAGCGTACTACAGTTGCCTATAAAGTTTAAATAGGTAAAGTATACCAAATTTATCAAAATATAATGGTTTTGTATACCCAGAAATTCCACCACATCTTCCTACTTTGGATATGGTATCAGAAAGACTCATTTCTCCACGAATACCTTTCATGTAAATTAGGCGATTGAGACATGTACACGGTCAGTTTGGAATATCAGGGCAAATAATCAATGTTCCAGTATCCGTCAATACAATGGTCAATCGACTGCCACGGAATGTTGATGAGGATCACTGTGTCAATGTTCACATCAAACGGAGGAAAATTCACAGAACTAGTTATCTGATGGGTTTGGTTACTAAAAGAAACATCAAAACATGGTTGCAATATTTAGTAGCTACTCCATTGTACAGAATGTATGATGTTACAATCGATGATAGTTTCTTCAATTTCAAACAGAGTGCGTCTCAAGTTCTTCAAGATGAAATCAGTGAAAATATAACTATTGAAGAGAGTCTTACAGCCCAGCAACAGACGTTGTTATGGAATGAAGAGAAATATCTTCGTATTGCTCCTGGAGAAGCGATTGTACCAAGAAGTTTCACTTCTATCGCGTGGCATTCCACGCACCATTTTTTTCAACCTTTAAACGAGTTTCAAAAGAAAACCCTTCTCTAATTTCCACATGCAACTATTGAAAAGAATTTCTTATAAAAAATGGAAGGACCTCGATCCAGATAGAATCCCCGACTGGCCACGTCCACGTCTCGACGTGGCCGTGGTTCAGTTACGACTTTTCACAGAACATGACTGTTTTGCCTCCTACTTATACATATTCAAACTGGTCTCTGATCCATACTGCCCCATCTGTCGATGCCAATTTGTCCTCTATGGCTACCACATTCTCCACTGCAGTGCTCTGTGTGGAATAACTATCACTGACCAATATTTTGGGAAACAAAATATCGCTTGAGGAAATGACTGTTTTATATGTTTATGTTCTTGTTCTTTTGTAATTGCTATTAAATTGTCAAACTCCTCTATCATTTGAAATAAAAAAATAAAATAAATACTACATTTAAAAATTTCATTACATTATATAAATTTTAATTACTGGTATATTAGTCATGTAATGCCTAGTGTTACGTGCATTTTATGTAATAGTTTAATGAGCCGTATCCGTAAAGAAATGGAGTAGGCAAGATTATCCAAGAGACTCGACGACCAAAGGTCAATATTTCCCCACTATAACATTGCGTAATAAGAATGCCACAACTTCTCAGTTGTTTCGTGAACTTCATGCAACTACAGAAACCCAAGTTACAAGGGTTACTATTTCCAGAAAACTACATTAGAGATATCTGTTTGCAAATAGACTTGTTGTTTGCATTCCGCTTATTTCTACGTCAAGGAAAAGTCTGTTTAGCTTTAGAAGAATATCTCTAATCCTATGACAGAAAAATAAAACGGAATTTGCTGCACACTTTCCCTTTCCTGAAAAATGTAGATTTCCAGTACCGTTAACCTTGAGTATTCGAAATAAAACAGAATCAACTCTCGATTCTCAGCATAGACAGTTGACAATGACAGTCAAATGAAGGATGTCTCTCGGATGTCATTTTATGTCAAGAGTTAAAGTAGAGATCAGTAGGCGACCGTTCTATTCACTAATGAATCCTGTGATCTATCCTAAACACTTATTCGTATTCTTCACCGTACCTCTATTTGTAGGGACCCACTACGCGTTCTTCAACATCAGACTGGTATGGAAGCGAAGTGGTAAAGGCTTGGGCAGAAATATATATTTAATATATAAATAGCTGATTCCCAACATGAAATCACCCATTGGGAAAGCTGCATAAATACAAGAGGAGATTACATCTCCTATAAATCCAATTTTTGGCCGTAGGCAGGATCATATGTGTATATGCATCAACATAATAGTTCATTACAATTTGTTAGTACTTCTTCGGGAAGCCAAAAAGTGAAAGTTCTCTTGTACCAGTACATAGACATTTTGTTCTTTAATTCAAAATTATTCGTCATATTGGAATCACAATAAAATACCAATTTTTTACCTTTATCTTTCGGAAATTCTATACTAAACAACTAAACAAAAAAATTTGAATAGTTAGAAATTACACACTATTTATTCAACAGCTAAAAGTAGTATTAGCGAATTACTACTCATCAGTGAATTGAAACTTTAAAATACTGACTAATAAATGTTTGCCAATCTTTTTGAATCCTAACTCGAAGGAGTTCTTTTTCGACTTGATGCAAAGAATAAAATACTGCTTCATTTCCATCTTGATGCGTAGGGTATGTTTTTTTCACAGTTTCCAAGAAAATGTAAAGCATTGCAAAGCGTAACATTTTTTATAAGAGTTTCATATTAATTTCTGCATCAGAATCGCTATTCATTGCCACAAATCAATAGTTTCCCCAACTTCAGTTGCACAAATAGGCAGTCCGTCATCAAATGTAACATAATCGCCAAAATCTTAAAATATCCCCTGCGTTGTGAAGTCGGATGAGATATTAGAAAGGAATTTCCTGTCCTATTCAAAATCACACGATAGGTTACCCTCCTGACTCATCTGCACCTGTAAAGTCTAATAATGGTCTGCACCCTCTGCTGTTTACAATAAAGTCATTTTCTGTTCCGGACAAAAAGAAAACGTAGTTTAAAAAGAAATCCATTTTATTTTCTAATACAAACGAAAACACATTTTTTTTCCAGCTGTTGAAATAATTTGTTAATTCGGGGTTAATTTTTCATTAAATAGGGGTTCATTAAATAGGAGTCTAACTGTATATATATATATATATACATATATATATATATATGTATGTAATAATCCCCATTAATTATTCTTAATAACTTTTAATTACCTTTGGTCCATCCCTTTAGGACCAACGTTTTAGTAATAAGTTAATCCACCGCCTAACGAGAGTATTTTAAACTACATCCATCCACTCACACAGATCACGTGATTTAAGCTGCCTATATATACCGAGACTCCTGGAGACCGCGCTCTCTTTCTCTTCTGTTTTGTGTCTCATCATGTAGCCGTTTTGTGTTTTGTGTATTTTTGTTGTGTGTGTATGTTTCTTTGTGATTCCGTCTATCTGTGTGTCTACTTGTTCAGTGTACAATAAACAAGAATAACTAACCTCAAGACAGCCTCCTCAATAATATTGAATATGCAACATCAATCATAAAAAAATAGTAATCATATAAAGAAATCCATTCCAACGGCCATCGTCAATTACATATATATAGTATCGATGGCCGTTGGAATAGATTTCGTAATACGATCACTATTTTTGATGGCATTGACGAGGCAGTCCTTTGAAATACAAAAAATAGTTTATTGAACATTCAACACATTGCGTTCCAACATAACACGAAGCAGACAAGAAGACATAAAACACAAACACAAACCAAACTGCAGCCGATTACATGACGATAAACAAAGACAGAAGAAGGTGGTTTCCAGAAATCTCATTATATATAGGCAGCTCAAATTACATGATCTGAGTGGGTGGATAGATGTAGTTCAAAATACTCTCGTTAGGCGGCTGGCTAACTTATTACTAAAACGTGGGTCCTGAAGGGATGGACCATAGTTAATTAAAAATATTTAAAAAGATTATATTACTGGGATTATTATATATATATATATTTCTACGTATGTGTGTGTATGTATACATACATAGTATTTTTAAGATAAATCTTTCAAAGGCGATTAATCGCATTTTTCAAACTATGTTTGATATTTACGAGAATAATGGGAATGAAAGAAAACAGTAAGAATGAATGAAGAAAAATAAATATACTCCACCAAAAACAAATAGCAATTTATAATGCTTCTACAAAAGCCCACTATTAGGAATTACAAAAACAGAACCGAGGAAAAGGAGATCTAAACACTAAAAAAGAACACAGAATGCGATTCGATTCACTCTTTCTCTGAACCAACAGACTGATTGCGACCATGTTTGCATTAGGTATTCATGATATGCACGATCCGACGTTTTCTTAAAGAGCAAAAAATCGAAGAAGTTTTATTCTGAATAACGAGCTACGCTACTATGGAATGTAAACAGTATTCGCTTTAAGCACCAAAAAGCTAATTTCTTTCTACTTTTTTTGAAAGATGCTCAACAGATGCGTTTTCTTTAGCAAGAGGATTTCTCTTCAATGTTTTTGTTATAAATAAAGAATATTCGAAGGTTTTTACAGTGAAGTTAATCTGCAAGCCAGCATAAAATCATTTTTTAAAACTTTGTAAACTTTCAAAAATGTAGCTTATGAGTAGTAAAAACTACATGACAATTGTGTTCTATTTTCTTTTTAAAAAAATCAGAATATGTATATTTTGTGTAAGCATTCTAAGAATTCCTTTAAGTTGGCTTCGTATTATATTAAAGAGTAATTGTGATTCAACCATTTTTGTGTTACATATGTGTTTGGAATTAAAAAAGAATAAACAAGTGTTGTAATCCTTTTTTTACCTTACAAAAAAGATCTAAATTTTAAGATTACTTTTGGTGATAATTTTTTTTTGAACTTTTGAGTATGGTACATTTTAAATTAAATATTAAAACACACACTTTTCTTACCAAATTCTTGTTTAGTTTCAAAATAATGCCTTACTTACAGAAGCAAAGTTTATCAAGTTAAAGAAGAAACTGCAAGCAATAGGAATCTTGATTATGTTTTGAATAAATCTATTTATGTTAAATTGTGAATTTTCCGAATTCTTAAAAGTGCATTTTAAACTAAAATTATATTAGTTTAGTTAAAAAATGACGAGTTAAAGCGATAGGTTGATAATTTATTTCACATGGACAGTTACTTATCTTACATGGGTTTTAATGTCGTGAGTTTTTAGTGAATTCTTCTCTTTCCGAAACTTTATAAATAAGAATAAATTACGCACAAGCAAAAAATATAATAAAATTATTCATAAAATTTTTTTGAGATTCACAAATTCTTTTGGAAGAATTTTTTACTAGGAATTTTGATATCAAAATTATGATATAGGAAATTATGATCAGAATTATAATTCTTTTTTGTTATAGAGTTTTTTTTTTGATATTCCCCTTTTTCAAGTAAAAATATCGTCAATTATAAGCTCTTACCAACAACTTTTTCTCTTTCTGATGTCTTCTATCTTATCAGATTTAAGATCTTAGTTATTTTTGTACGAGATAAACACTAAAAAATGGTATAACCTGATACCTCACGTTGTTTAACTTTGAGTTGCTTGAATCAAACGAATAACACTCAATAATTTATGATCTTATACACACTACTAGCACTAAAAGTAACGCGCCAAGAAGTACTTATTCAAATGGGATGTTATTATGCTTCCGCAGTGAGTGATGCCGAAGCAAGAGAAGGCATCATCAGGATGACTCTTCATTCAAGATTAATACCCAATTTTTTATCCCTGAAAAGCCTGACTTTTCAAATACAATATTTGAATGAAAGCATTTAATAGTTTTGTAAGCTATGCTTAATAATGGTCAACATAAGTGTTAAAATATTCGAAATATAAAATGTGTAAAGTAATTAATAAGTTTTATTTAGTAATGATGAATTACAAAGTAAGATGTAATTACGAAATTTTGCTCATTTTACCATAAAAAGGAACTTTTGAGTCTTTTGTACGAGAGAGAGATGAATATATAAATATTTTGAAGTTACAGGCATTAATTTTTTTCTGCTGCTCATATCCCAATCTCTACATTTAAAACTTTAACACTGCAGCATTGATATGTTAAATAATTATAAATATTGACAAGAAAAACAGCGAAATTTCTTAATTTATCAAACCTTTAAGTGCGATGGGTGAGAGGAAGATATATATAACTATATATATATTCTTAATTTTTTTTGTCTTTTTGTTAAGCTAGGGGCGAAGTAACTTTTCCAGGAAAAAAAAGAAAGGAAAAAAATCGGCTCCTCTTCTTGTATAAAAGTTAATTATGAAATAATCTGTATTGAAATAAGATGAAAAGGAGACATTTTAAACAATTAGGTAGCATTTATTAAAGAATTTTATAATTTATTCATTTTTAATGCAGAAGGAAAGATATTTTACGATCCTAAATTCAACTACTTTTAAAGCGTAAAATTATTATTGAATTTAAAAATTTATTTGTGTTGAAGTAATTGCAAAATTATCTTTAGTTTTTTTTTACTTTATCATATGTTTACAACGATTTCTCTTTAAGCAATTTGTAAAGAACTATTATTCTTGAATGGCAAAAGTAAGCAAATAACTGAATACAAAATTACAAACCTTTTTCTTTACCTTAAGGATTAGTTCTCACAAATTCATTTTTTCATTAAAAATAGTTTAGGCACATTTATACGTAAAGTAATTTTCTTAGCTTTTTTGTACTTTTATAACAGTTGAAGGATCATATTCCCTGATTTAATGGATTCCTCTTTTTCCATGGTAGGAAAATAATATTTTTTTCTCAAAACACAATCGGTACATATATGATTTATATGTATCTCCACTTAATATTTAAGAAATTTTTAAACATTAAAGGAATATGGTAAAAGTCAAAAGTTTACTGTACTGATTAGCTATGATGAATTATGATTACTTTTGCATCAATCATAATTCCTGTCGGATAATATAATATCTCAAACAATATAAGAATTTCAGAAAATTTAACACGCAGCAATACATTTTAGAAATCTTGCGGTGCAGCCACAAAAATTTCAAGAGGAATTTCATTAAAAAAAAAGAAATTAAAACTATTTCATAATATATAGCCATAAAAATAAAAAAGTAAAGTTGCTTCAACTTTACAGTAAAGAAAGAAAAAAAGGAAAGAAAAATAAATCCGAATTTTCTCAAAAAAAAAAAAAAAAAAAAAAAAAAAAGGTAGAGAATCTCTTTAGATCTTTTATATATAAAAAAAAATATTAAGGTTTTCTTTTTCATTTCTGAAAGTACAATAAGAAAATAAATACAATGTTTTTACGATTTAAGGTTACAAGTGATACAATAAAAAAGTAAACACTATCAAATAACTCAATATTTCAAAAATTCTCAATGAGCGCAAATATAACAGTTTCAATGTTTTCTTTAATCTATAATTCATACAGTTTTAATAAGGATACCATATTGTTTCATCTCGTACTTAGCATTTTATAACTAATACCATCATTAAAGTTATAATTATTTTTTAAGTTTGTAAGAACATGCATTATATAATAAGTGAAAGAACACAATAAAATATAAATAATCAGTGATGTGGCTGTAAATGTACTTTTAACATTTACACATGTATATTATCATACTTATAAGGAGTATCAATTTAATTAAAAGAAATTGCTATTAATAGAAGCGGATTGAGACAGACTTAGTTATAATATTACGATCTATTGTTATGTAAAAAAAAAATACTTTTTTCTGGGGCATGCTAAATATCGCATTTCAATAATATTTACTCTTAAAAAATTAAATCCTAGTACAGGTTTGTATCGTTAGAGCTCAGGTGCCTCTCTTTGTGGAGGAAACTGGGCGTCAAAATTACCTGCGGCGATTGGTAACCGCCTATAGGGTGCCACACTAAAAAGAGATACCTGCTCCCGGGGAAGCTACTAGGTCTGCAATGGTAAAACACCAATCCGCAGCTCATTAGAAATAATAATCATAATAAAAAAAAACTCTTAAAAAAGAAAATAGATAGATAAATGTTTATTTTTAAATGGGTTTGGTACATAATATTTTAACTAGCAGTTAAAAGTGTAGTAATAAATCATTATACTTAGGAAAAATTAAGCGTTGCATTGTCAGAATATGGATACGAAACTACTATAATTGAACGTAAAATTCTAATTTATTCCAAAAATGGAATTTATTTATCTCATATTTTAAAAATAATAGAAGGTATAAGTGCATATTTCTGCTATTTGTTTGCAATTTAAAAGAAGCAGAAACACACACAATATGAAAACTCAAAAGTCCACAAAAACTTCCTGTCTAAGAGACATTTTCATTTTACTGGAATTGCATAGTTGTATTTGTGATAATTTAATTCATAGCAATCCCTCACCAATTTTATTTTTATGCAATAGAAAACAAAATGATATAATACATAAAATTATTTGTATAGTCCTAAATTAAACTAAGTTTTACTCATCATTTATTAATACGATTCAAAGGACAATTTCTACATTCATTTAACTGAAAACTTGGCAATAGCTCTCTTTCGTTGTGTTTGATTGTCCCTAGTAACATAAAACTTTATTTTATACAAAAGACAAGGGGTTGTTTTCCTATGATAGTTTATAATTTACAATTTTAGAACAATCTCTAAATTTAAAGCCTTAAGACGCTTTAAGAAATCAAAGCATGTCACATTTTGTGGACTCCTAATGAGGGTTTATTTCAAAAGGAGGCGCGCCGTTTTGTAAATATCGTTCAGAACAATTAGGGTGCGATCCGATTCCGTGTAATACTCATCCTTAATTCGTTGTAATCTGAACCAATGCATGCAAAGCCGTATTCCCACACCATGCAAACGGGTGCGCACAGAATCACTATTAAGCTGCAATTTAAGAAGCGTTAAAAATGCACGCTATTTCCTGATTGAAAACTTCACCCGCCTAATTCAGTGACGCCGTGTAAAGGGGATTTATGCCGCTCAAAGCGTGGAAGCCACAATTAAAATGAGCAGTTTGCGTAGCGGTCGGATGCCATTTAAATGAGCTGGGTTTACATTGTCTTCTCAATTACGTAACTCATTAGTCAAATAAAACTTACTTTGTAGAGCATTTACGGACATTAATTTGTCTATGTCTGTTCCTTGGAAAATGCCTCGGTAATTTCTACAAGTGGATACTTCTCCAAGTAGAAACAAAGATTAGGGAAGGTATGCCAAACAATCCATTAGGCGAGCGTCACTCCTAAGCGGAAGCGGAGCTCTGGGATGCAGATGCTTAACGTATCACTCTGAAGACGGAATAAAGTATTTAAAAGCAAGCTCATTTTCGAAACTAACTTTTCTCGTAGAATAACTTAGGAATTGAAAATAAAGATTCTTATCCGGTAATTTAACTCGCCTTCTGCGATTCCGGGATCTGAAGATAGAAACCACGGAGCCGAAAATTTCCTTAATAATTTCTCGACGCTTATAAAGTGGTTGATTACATGTGGCCTTTAACTCCTTATTTTGAGCACTAAGAAGGCGATTTTTAGCCTTTTGACTTCTACAAAGTCTAGTAGTTTGGTAATTTACTCAAATAGCAAATTGCTTATTTCGGACTATCTAATAATTCAAGTTTTACGATAGAAGCGTAGAATACAAATAATCATAAATCTTACTTACAAATGCCTTAGTTACTGCCGATTTATACCAATAATTCATGAAACAGAAAGGAAATAATCAGAGTTCTAACAATTTCTATTACAATAATTACTAATAAAAATATTTAAGAATTAATAGTGTTTTTTTTAATTTAAAATATAATGCATAATTTATTTTTCAGCATTTTTATCTAAGTTCTTCTGAATTCTTAATTACGTGTTTTGTTTACAGTTTCGGTTTTAAAATTTAAAGCAGTTACAATAAGATTGCAGCCAAAAACAAAACTTAAAAAAAAAAGACACAAAAAACTCACACAAGAATCTATACATACAAGAAATCGAAGTAGTAACGCTGAATATTTTAGTACTATTTGAACATAAGATTAAATGAAGCACGTGCTTGTAAATACAAAGATTTAATTTGATACAATGTTTTTCTACAATAATATTAATTTTTAATATGTGTTTAGCCATTTAATCAAGTTTCTATAAACTTTCAAAATTTTTATAGAAGATAGCGCACTTGTAAAAATTATATAAAAGTAATACTTTTTGTACAATTTAAATAAAGAAAAAAATATAATACATTCTTCGCTTTTTAATACTATGTACCTCATTAGACCTTAATATATCTTACACCTTACTTGAAAACTTTATGTGCTACTAATTTGCTTAAATACTAATACACTGTTTCCTGTAAGCTGTTTTGATTATAATATTACTGCACATTTTTTAAAGTAGTTGAATTTAACGACTGAGTACTTTTTTCAAATTGCCATGTCACGAAAACGCGCCATACTATTAATAAAGCACATATGTGAACCATAGTAATTAATTGTGCTTGGAATTGAGCAGGAAATTTAAAAAAAGAAGCCTGCAAGCACTTCTCGTATCTACATAATGTAGCGCACACAACTCGAGCAGTTCATAATGTGATTCGGAAACGGAGGCAACTGCCAGCTGTTAAAAAGCAAAGCGACCTATAAATACTGTGCAAAAGCGGCGATTCCCTATAAAAACAAGCTCGAAAAGCGTTTTTTTACGACGGTTCATGCCCTTCCATGCGATCATAATACTGCAAGCGTTTCCAAAGATAGCAGAAATAGAGAAGGCTACTAGTAATGATGTAGCTCCGTCGCATGACTGTTTGCACGCCTTCAAAAGATAATCGATATGCTTGACTACTGTGCGCTCGTGACCAACACCATAAAGTGAAGCAGTTCACTTCAATTGCGGTTATAACCGCTACACGGCTGCTTTATAATAACCAGTAGATGATCTCCATTCTTGAAAGTCCACAAGGGATACTTCACGAGAATCGCAGACTATTAGTTGATTCTTACGAATAGGGTGTAACGGTATATGAAAGTTTTGTAGTTCGCATTCAGTTTTAAATACTAATAAACCACCTGTAGATTGGTATAAAGATTTTGACAGTTCGAAGGAAAATATGTTGTACGCTTACGCATAAAGCAACATTAAGTCAGAAAAGAATTTTTTTTTTAAGGGGGAAACATAGGAGCTGTAGAAGTCATACAATAATTAATGCATTAACACTTTTTATTGCAGCAGATTTTTCAGTCAGAAATAAGTACTTAATGAACAGAATAGTTGGTGAAACTCCTGTATTTAGGATAGTGTCTGTTTTCTGCTACTTTTACGAGCTAATTTTTTTTAATAAATTTTTCGATTTTACTATATAGGTTTTTATTTCTTTTCTTTAATTGCTAAGGATGAGTACATATGTGGATATTTGTTTAAAATAATGACTTAGAGTTAAGTAAGATCCCTTTAAGGCAAGTGGAGTCTAATTGTATCAATAAATTAGAACTAAAACCCCAATAAAATAATATATATATATATATACAATATCAAGTAAATTATATGCCTTTTGAGATATTTAATAAAAGAAATCTTTAAACATAATTATCATTAAAACTGAATATATCAATGTGCGTATCAATAACTACCAGTTTTTTTCTGTAAATTTTGAGAAAACTCACCGTGCAAAGAAAAAATACTTACGCAAGAGTTTATAATTTTTCACATTCATGTTATAAGCTTTCGATTTCGTTTAACTTTCGTGAAATAAAATTAATATGATAGAACAAAACTTATACTATTACTTTATTTTTAGCATCAACTTAACAATAGTATATTGTTAAAATTTACCACTTTCTTCTCTAAAAATAATAGAGAAAAAAAGTTTTTTTGCCCCCGTAAAAACTTTACATAACTATTCAATATGGTGATTTTTTTTTCAAAGTATATTTCTCTTGCAGAAGAAGGAAAAAATCTAATAAATGACGGATAATTTACTGTCGTTGCAAATTCAAATGTTTTTTTTAAAACTGCTGTTCTTGCAAAAAAACCACAGTGTTTATAATTCTATACTTTATCGTTACTTTATATTCCTTAGAGATGTACCCAGCTCGTTAAAACAAGATAAGACTAAGAACATGTGTACTATTTGCATTTTTTTTCATCAGATATTCTGCCCGTGATGTAGATAACAGCTTAAAATTCACAGAAACAGATTTATATATATGTAGTTTTAATAAAGTTTTATTGTTGTGGTTAGGGAAATGCAGTTGCCCCAAAATATCTTTTTTGGACGTGAAATGTTTAATTCATCTCTAAAATCTTTTACTGCATTTCTTGGCATCAAGAACCATTATATTTATTAGAAGTTAATAATCAGTACATAAAATCTGTGTTCGGATTTGAAAATTACGAGGCTGTAAATTTTATTACTTTAATATTATATAGCATCAAACCCGTGAAATAAAACATAGTTGCTGAATGGTATTTGAAAGATTAGTCCACGAATGTAAAAAATTTTCATTTTCAATACTAGAAACAAAATACCTTGCAAATAAGATGTATTCTCACTGGTTTGGCAGGAAATACACGCACAGTAAAGTTTATAACTAGTCAGTTAAGTAGGATACTATGCAAACATATACAGTCAAGTTAATTCTTCATGGATTGTTAAATATTTAAGAACAAGTTCGGTAATAAACATTAAAAATTCGGCTTAAGAAAAAGCACTTAATCTTGAGTTATAAAATTTTAAGCCATGAAAATTCATTAAATAAGCATAACAATCTAATATGAATGAATTGTAATTGTTTTAGTTATTTCAACCGGATAAATCTAACAGTTTAATTAGATTATGATCTATTTTGAACAAATTGTAGTTGTTTCCATTGATAAAATGGAAACTCTAGGTTGTGTTTTACTTGCATCAATTTTTTAAATTAAAATTCATATGAATATAATCATTGAATATATCTAATCAATATATGATGTAAGGCTATCATGTAAGCTGAAGTAAATCGTATAAGACAGATAGAAAAAATGTACTATATTTCTTAAAATCTGATGTACTTTTTTTTATTTCTAGAATTTTTGCTTGTAGAAGATAGCAAAATAACAATAGGTCGAAGGATTTGCTACTTTATAACTTTTTTAACGACTCTTTTGACTTAATAGCTACTTTTCACTTATTCTAGTACTAAAAGTAGAAATAAATTTAAATTCAAGAGCATTTGGTCTGCAAATTTACATTAAAACATGAGTTATTAATTAGTGTGCGTAATATCTAATGAGATTGAATATCTCACATTTTTGCGTGGATGTCCTATTTTCATTAGAAACCTGTTTCGAGTAACATGCTCATGAAAATAAATTATTTTTCTAAAAATTGATTCACAGAAACAGTTATTTTAAAAGTTTTATTTTCAATTATTTCCTCCAATATAAAGTTTATGGGATTTTCATGGGATATATATACATATATATATATATATATATAAAGCTTTAATTATAATTGATTTTATTTTAAAATTTTTACTTTTATGCGGTGCTGCTCTAAGATTGTACTGTGTTGGCGAGAAGTTTAAAATGGAGCTGTGTTGTGGTGGGTATATCTAATATAGTTTTAAAGCTAATTTGTATTCATGTATTTTTAATTTTTCTATATTAAGTAAATAGTTTTAGTTAATTTTTCCTTGTTATAATTTTACTTGATAATAGCATTAGTATGTTTAATTTAACTTTCTGATAATAATGGCATACTTACACTTCTATTTCCTTTCCCTACAGAACATTAGTATAGGAAAATTACAGGTAAAGGATGGTTGGTGTCAAAACAATGTTTAAACATGTAATCTTAGTTCCTAAGGCTAAAAGTTTGCTATTGTACTACTGTGACTACTTATTTCTTACCTATACTGCCTGTTTGTACTTTTATTTATGCTTTGTTTATTTAGAATTTTTTTTTATAGCTGTTTAGAATATATTATATATATATATATTTCAGAGTTAAAGATAGTTTCAAAATGTAATACTTATATATTGCGCCATGAAACTATATTTAACCCTGGAATCTTAGCCCTAAACCTTAAAGTTTTCTTTTGTATTATTGTAGCTATTCTACTTTGTCCTGTACTGCCTTGCTATTTTCTTACATAAAATTTAGCATACAGCAAGTTAAAATTAAAGTAACTTAGAGAGCATCTTTTTTAAAAAGCATGATTTTTGGAATATTAAAATAAGTAACAGCTTTTTTTTAATGATTAAAAGCAAAATACTTCTTGTTTTGTCTACATGTTATGACGAGTTTATAACGAAGTGTGCGCTATGATGTAATAAATTCTGTGAGCAATCATTAATGCTACATTTGAATCAACGTTTATTGGCTACTGGTGAACATTCACCGTTCGAGACTAAGGAAGGATGTCGATCAGGTAATTTTATCACTTTTGCGTGTCTCGACAAAACGAGAGAAATGTCAGGTTAGTCTCTTAAAAAGACTCCACCTTCCCAACAAATAGAATGACCCTTGACTTTCTCCCTTGTCAGACGTAGGCAGTTGATTAGGCTTTTGGAGGTCTGACTAGAGACCTATCGTGACTGAACCTCATCAATGGCTGCGATACTTGAAAAGCCATTTAGCCATCGTGGTGCATTAGACTTAATAGCTAGCGAACTGTAAACGGCACATACAGTTGTGGTAAAGCTCTCTCGCCTCCGGAAGGAAGAGGAGAAAATTATTACTTTGGAATTGTAGAATTGGGTTCGGAAAACGCATAAGATCTTTTTCTAATTCTATTACTCCTTTTCGGAAAGCGTTTATCGTAACCGTTAGAGAGGGATGTAATGGAACTTCGAAATAAATCGGAACGAAGAATGCTTCAGGTGATTGGTTACAGCTTTTCTGACTTGTCGAAGATTGGCGCTTGAAGGGAGAATATGTAAGCATTTGTAGTGGGCAATTTTTTTTAAAGTACTTAGCATTAATTGAAGAGCTTATTTTCAAAAGAAAGTATTCCATTTGTTTTTGTCAAAAACCGTAACAATTCTAAACTTTTGGAAATAATAATAAAGGGTAAAACACATGTTAAGAAAAACTCAAAAAGAAGTATAAAGAATACTTTTACACAAGGAAATTTAATTTCTATCAGTACAGGTGGGTCTCATTTCATTAATTACAGACACACCAACACATTCTTTATTTTTATACCTTAATAAAAGTTTTTATAAAAAAAATCAGAAATTTAGTATTGTAAATTGAAAATAAAGCTGCGCACAAAAAAACAATATGACATTGCTGTATAGATATATATTCTCACATATACATTTCTTTTGTTTGAATTGGAAAGGACACACTGTGTTACAAATACAATGTTCTGAAGGAATGGTGCAGATATAATTACACCAACTTCTTCCTCTAGGGCAGGGGTGTCAAACTGGTGGCCCTCAATGAACATTTTTGTGGCCTGGCCAGTATATTAAAACACAGTAATATATAATAAAATATCAAAATTCCTTTCGAAATAGGAAATATAGTAGCAAAGAAGAGATGCCAAGTGTCAGAACGTAACAATTAAATTTCTCTTGTCCTTTTATATATGTTTATTATAATGTATTGATCGAAATAAACTTCCTTTTCAATGAATATATTTTTTTTTTGCATTCCACCTTACGTTAAACCTTGTGTGTTTGGTCCAAGTTAGCCTTTGAGTTTGACACCCTGCTGTAGGGTTCTCTAGAAGAAAGTTATCTTTATTTGAGGAAAACAAAAGAATAAAATCGAGATAAATTCGATGTTGTAATTTCTAACGATAGAAAAACGATTGCTGGAGTCCCGTGGTATAAGGTCGTATCAAACAATTTAAAATAACCCAGGCACTAAATTCTAAGGCTGAAAAATAATCTTTAGCGACATCCTTAATTTTTAATGAATTTTTGTCTTTTTTTTCCAGAGTGAGAGAGAGTTTATTTACATCGTACTCTAAAGCAGTCATCTTCAAAATTTTCAACTCACGGCACCCCTAGAACTTAAAGGTGCTTTCGTGGAACCCCTAGAATTAGAAAGTGTTTTTGTAGAACCGCATTTCTATGCACATACTTCAAAGAATATATCTCAAAATAGTACTTAAAATGGATCAACATGTTATAGGCCCTTTATGTAAAGACAACTAAAAAAGAACTGCATTTATTATTAAAAAATTCTAATCTGATTTTTAAATATAATTTACTCATTAATAATATTAATTTGTGATCCAAGTGTCACCTATCCATGCATTCAATTTAGTAACTGGAATATATGATAGTATTTTTTACACAAACTGTGTCGAAGTCTAGGTCAACTGAGATAAAATGCAATGCACATTACATATTCTGAGTATAATTTGTTTTTGTAGCCACTTACGTTGAGAAATTTATTTCACTTAAAACAATGTTCTGAGTAGCATTGAAATGTTAATATCAGTGTGAGAAATTCCGTACATTTTGTATTAATTTGCAACCTAAAATTTAGAAGCTGTTCTTGCTTAAATTTAGATTTTAACATCGAATATGTTGATATGTTCATAAGTTGTTTCCTCTTCTTCATGATAGGTGTTTTATATCCACAAATGCAAAAAAGTGTATTTTCATTAGAAAACTATTTAGTTTTGCACGATATTGTGCTAACTAAAAAATATAAAATTATCTCGTGAAAACCGAGATAGTAAACAATAGAATATTCACAATCTAACAGGAAGTATATCTAAAGATAAATCGTTTTAATATTCTTTTATTATACTATAATAAAATTTTAAAATTCTTTCAAAATAAAGTTATTATTAATAAATACATTTCAGTTTAAATGAATAGAGGGGGGATGAGCTTTAGATATTTGTAACTATAGAAACTTCATAGAGAATGTGAATCCATTTTGCATACATATTTATTTTTTCTCGATTTTTTATTGTGATTCGTGGAAACCCTAGGTATGCCTTGTGGAACCTCAGGATTCCGTGGAACATAGTTTGATGACCACTGATCTAAAGCAACGCGAGAGCTATTGGTGATAGATCTCATAATTTTCTTCTACACAGAAAACTAGTTGTATGAAATAAATACTTCTAAATATCAATTCAAGTTTAAAAAAAATAATAAAACTGAATTAAAAAAAGAACAAATATTTTGTCAAAATTAAAATAGCTTTTTAATTTTTAATAGCTCTATCCCATTCAACAAAAACATATCTCATTAATTATATGAACGATTTATGTAAAATAAACTATTCAGAGTAGCTTACGTAGTTACAGAAGGTCATTCGCACTTTATGGAAACGATTTTTCAATTCATTTTTTAGTTTTTATTTTAAGATAAAACTTTGGAAACTTCAGAAAAATCGTCTGCTAATATTTTCTTTTGATTGGAATGTGCAAAATAAAAGATTTATTTTAAAAATGGCTCCTAAAAATGATATATGGCTCGAAGGTTACATAACTACGCTTTCCGAGGAGAAATATTCATATCAACAAATTATAAAATGGTTTAAAATTCTCAAATACTGCATTTCAATAAAAGGTATTTATAGTGTATCAAATATGAAAGGAAAAAAACGACTAGCTTAAAGTAAAAATGAAAACAGATCTCGAAACCTCATCCTAAGACTGTTCAAACTCAGGAAACTATTAAGAAAGTGAAGTCTCTGATCCTAAAAAAAAATCCGCCTATTCAAAGATTAATTGCATTGAAATTAGGAATGTTCCCTGGAACTGTAATTAAAATCATTCATAAATATTTAAAGTTAAAAAAGATGCTTAAATCTAAGGTTCATCTCCTTTTTTAAAACATATTGCTGAAAGAAAAACAAATTGTAGAAAACTATGCAAAAAACACCTAGCTGCCAAAAAATAGAAATTTTTAAAAACACTCGATGAAGCATGGGTATATTTAAGTGACTGTAATAAAAGAAGATCAATTTTTTATTGCTCAACTGGTGGAAATGACTGTTCGAAATGCCTTCGTCAATGCACAGTAAAATTCCCAAAGGGATTCATGATAATTGCAGGATTTTTTAACAACGGCAAATTAAGAATAAAAAAAGTCTTGAGTCAAGCCAGAATTAATTCACTCTACTATCAGCAGAATATTTTAGAACCCATTTTTGAGGAAGAAATTTAAACTTTATTTTGAAAGGACATTGATCCAGTTGAGCTTTAAATGGACAAAGCCTCTAGTCACACGTCTAAGTCAGATGCCGCTTGTTTAGCAAAGAAAGAATCGAAAACAGGAATCAAGTGTATCTCATTGGATCAAGTACGTGTAAAATCTCCCGACGCTTCTCCAATGGACTTTTGTGCATTCGGTTGATTAAAACGAGCCATGGGAAAACGGTATCCAAGAACATCGAACGGTTCAAGAGGAATGAAGTCAAATTGGCATGACAGTACAAAGAAAAAGTTCATTTTCACAAAAATTCGACTTAGAGCTATTGTCAAGAATCATGGCTATCGGACAAAAGCAAATTTCCACAAAAAATACGGTATTTTTTTATAAAAATTAACTATCCAAATCGTTTTTATAAGTTTTGAACGACCTGCTGTACTTATCACTTGGTCTTTAGATTGCTCTAAATATCTCCCATGCTAATCTGAAATATTCTTCCCAAAAGATGTCCAACCCAATTTTTTATTTTTATCAGAATTTCAATGGAGGACATTCCTCACGACATGCATTCGTTAATTCAATAATCTAATGATTTCCTGTCGACTAGGTGCGCGACAAATAACTTCTTCCATCCAAATAATAAACTTCATTTAGTCAATGCGTAGCAATCGGGACAAGCTTCGGCCTTAAGTGCACATTAGCTGACTTTGGAAAGGGGAAAAAGGGATTTTTAATTACCGGAAAAGGGGAACGAATAAAAAAAAAAAACCTTTTTCCGAATTTGCCAAACGGTTTCCTTAATTCGCTACATTTTTTTTCACTACTTTGTCAGTCAAGTCGAGATTGATTTTGAAACTTTTCCCATATGTTGGTGTACCGAAATGTTTCCGTGGCTGATTTTATTTCGTTAATGAAACAGAATAACAAAAATTGTACCGCGTAGTTTCGGTACTTTATGAGAAGGGTCGACGATTTAGAGCGTGAATTATCGCCATTGGCATTTGTGTTCTTGAATAAAGTTTCATTCACTTACTTCATGTTATTCGGCAAACTTTTATCGATTGAGCATTCATTTATTTCACGTGAAGGAAATGTGTGAGGGTTATTTTTAAAAACACAATCACGTTCTCAATATTATTTTCGACTCTTAAGAGATGTCCGCAGAAAGATCAAATGCTTCAGTTAAGTGGATTTTCTTACTAATAAACATTTACATATTAATTTTTATACAATATTGCCATTGAACTAAGTTTTTTCTTTGGTAATATTTTCTGAAAATATTCCAATAAAATTAAAGATTATATAGCTGTTTATATTTTTTATACGTCTTAATTTTTTGCGATAACACCTGTTAAAGTACTGCAATTTTCTTACCATTTTTTTTACAGGCTGGATATCTTCTGAAAGTTTAATAAAGTTCCGGAATGGAATGAGGGAGATTAAAAATTTTTCCTAAAGCAATAGTTAAAAGCAATTGAAACAATCTAATGGAAAATTCCATAATTTCTTAACAAAGAACTTTCAGACCAAAGATTGTATCGGTTTCTTCTGTTTGTGGAAGAAATCAAATACAAAGGAATTTATGACAGGAAAAATTGCGAAAATTTGAAAACACATGAAAATAAAAAGGATAAAGACGTTGGTTAAATTGAAAACAAGAAACTTATTAAATATAGTTATCACGAAAATGAGAACCTAAATATTTTGCGAGGTAAATAAAATTAAAAAAGCTTTTAGAAGCTTGTGTCAAATCAGAAAGCTTTATTTTGTATATTATTGTATTTAATTTTATTGAAATAATTGTAAAATGAATAAATCAATTTAGAATTTATTAATAAAATTTATTAATCATAAAATGTGGTAACTCTCTCTCTCTCAGGTTTATTATTTCAAATTCCCAAATTCAACATCATAATAATGTAAACAGTATACTATATCCCAGTTCCCTTTAAAGTATCCAAACACGTTAAAATGACCAAATTTGATCAAAAAACATATTTTTTTAAATTTTTTTTATTTTATTGAATAAAGATATCTCTTGGATTTACAAAACATACTTTGTTTTGTTTCTAAGTTACCTAGAGGCCAAGTTTTCAACCAATTTTATAAAATTATAAAAATCAGAAATGGGTACTTAATTTACCAGAAGTAGGCATTTAAATTGTTCAAGATCTATCACGGTGAGTCTGAGGTTATATGAATGTATTTCTATGACATTTTTTGAACCTGATATTTGCATTATTTTCCAGGGAATGAACTAAAACGGTTCTTATTGTAAGAATATTTTTTGAGTTATGGCCTTTTATTTGAATAATGGCTTCGTAAAAAATGTCCAATTTCTTATGTATTTACTCGATCAGCTTTAAAATATATTTACATTTTAATAAAACATTAAAACTTGAGCACATTTTATAGGTAAATGCATCTAATACTTTTACTAATATAAGTTCACTACTTTTTTTCTCTAATTGTTTTGAAGTTATTTAAAAATATTGCTAAATTCTTTTCAGTTATAATTGTGATTTTTGTAAAATTTTGTTAAGTGCTTTTTTTATATATGAATATTGTTAGTTAAATATTAGTATTTATTGGTAATGATTCCTAAAAAAGTATTTATAATGTTTTAGTGTGCTATTTTTAAAAAAAGTACTCCAAATGTGTTTGGATACCTTAAACTAAAACTCAAGAAAAAAAAATTCTGTACTTTAAAATTTTTTGAAGTAACCAGCAGCAAAAATAAAGGCTTTACAGTTTTTACAGAAAATAAATTATTGCCACAGTTATAATTTTCTTTCACATTTAAGAAAGTCTCCTAAACAAATATCATCCTCTCAAAAATGGACACTATGTTTCACAAGATAATTCCTTGCGTTTTATAAAGGCTTTGAACAAAATACTCACAGTCCTTCAGAACCAGCTCCTTGTGTGTCTTTAGTAAGCCCTTGTTGTAAGAACAAGCCATTAAGCGCACTTTTCTTAGCTATGATTCGTTTAGAGAAAGAGCTCTGTTATTTGCGAAAAGATTTATAAGCTGTCGAAACAAGCGACAACCGTATTCTTCTGTTGCAAAGGAATAAAGAACATCAGTCTGCTGAGGATCCGGGAATGCGATGTTCTTGAGAATTGTTGATTGTGAGATCTGGAGAATAAAGGATTAAAGATGGCTCCTTCTTAATGTCTTAAAAAAAACAGATACAACTCACGAGATATTTATATCTTTTCACTATGCTCATTTAAATAAAGTGATCTATTGAGGACTCGACTGAACATAATTCTTTCCTTTTTGACATTAACAATGTATTTATATTAATACTAAAAAAGAAATAAAATACAAGAAAAATATATCCATAATTATTACTACCGAATTTGTAAAGCTATATACAGTAAAGATTTATATACCTTTTTCAAAACCTCATAAAATGAAATGAGATGAATTTTCATTAAAATATAATTATGTACAGTCTAAATGCCTTGAATATTAATCTTTAATATTTCCTTTTAACAAATTTTTCATATAAAAGTAACACAAATCCAAAATGTTGTTCGATAGGCTCTTAGATGATGTATGTATACATAAGTATGTATACATAATTTCATACATTGTTATATTATTTAGTAAGTATCTTAGGTTAAACATCTCTCAGTTTAATGAAAGAGAAATCAACAATATATGACAAATTTAAAATTACAAAAAATATAATATTTTAATTCTTTACATTGATTATATCTTTAGCTAAAAATAAATAGCAATAAATAGATGAACAAAAATAATATTGGGATATTAATAAAGTTAAACAGGTAGGTAGTATAATTTTTGAAAATTTACACGAAGAAATGCTAGCAAAGGTTTGAATCATTTCCAATTACAGTGAACAGTAAAATGAATATCATTTTTCTCTTACATAAAAATTGTAATTCAAAATTTAAATGAATAGTATAGTTCTAAGAAAAATAATCACATACTGTTCAACAGTGTATATATATATTTGTTTTATCACGTTCAATTACAGTGGTTGATAGACATATTATTCACAGCAACAATGTCAAAATTTTTCTATGAAGCATTCACTTTAACCAGTAAGATTCTCCTGGTATTGCTTAGAATCTTGCTAAAAGAGACAATAAAAACTAAGCAATACATTCTTTTCGACTAGTATATTGTAGAAATAACATTAAGGAATTTTATGAATCAGCTTTCACCTCTGAAAAGCATTTGCAGTATTATCCATAATTGCAATGGAATATGTCAAACATATATTTTGAAATTCGTAAATAAAGGCATGTTTATCGTAACTAAATGCTCTTAAAATAGTATCCCTGTACTAGTTAAAACTTTTTCGACTTTTCAATGTTTATAACATGATAAAAGTTGTGCTTCAAAAATGTATATTTTAGTGCAATTTATTGGCATTTCAAGGTTATAATATGAATTTCGAATAATCCAGTTTATATTCTGATAATAATTTGCCCAATAATCTGTTAAAATAGTTTCATATCATTTCATTTCTACTCCATAGTCTTTTAATCTGTTTACTATGGTTATTTTATAAATATAGAACGCATTCGCAGTATCAGAAAAAGTTTTAAAATTTTATTCTGTGTTTGTAAACCGTAGAATTATTTCCAGAGTTTTATAGTACCCATTATATCAAGTAAGAGAACGTATAAACTTCTTGTAGTGGAAAAGAAAATGCTTGAAGCTTTCAAAAATGCTTTCTTCGTTAATTCCATGCCACTAGATGCGCATTTAGTTTGGGAACCAAGTCAGCTATATCTTCAGGAGGAATTAAGTCTTCACAATGTGTCATACCTATAATGTCTTAGTATTTGAATGTCAGTATATATTTGGTTCACAAAAGATTTAAAAAATTTATGAATGTTTCTACAAGAATTCTAAAGCTTAGCATACATTTTACTTGTTTCACATTAAGTGCATAAATGATTAACACAAGTTTATTTTCAATGTGCGCAAGTATAAAACAGAATGAAAAGACACAATGCTGTACTTCTTTAGTACCTATCATAATTTATATGATATTTCATTTGCCTTACTCACTGTATTAAAAGCTTATACTTTTGGTGAATCACGTGAAATATATCTTTTCTTAAAGCCAATTTTTAATCTCTTCGAATTCATTTTCATAAAAATAATAAAAATTACTCCCGCAGAAATATAAGGTGAAAATAGCAAATCTAACTTTTAAGTGTATCATCTTTTCTTTTTCAATCTGGAAATTGCAACGATTTCTTCGCATTTGATAGAATATTTAAAATCCTATCGGCTATCCCAACTCATATGATACTTCGGAATTTTCTCAAAAACCATCTCATGTATTGACACGAAGACTCTTTAAATATTAGTATATTTATCAGATATTTAAAAAGACTGTTGGATGGTGAGATATCCCAGCTGAGATGATGTGGATTCTTTATTTTCAGTAAATGAATTCCTCTTTTGAATCGTTTGACACTACAACAAAAAGACGACAGTCAAGAAAGTATTGAAGGATATTATTGATATCTTTGGTAACAGCAAAAGAAGTATCTACCACCAGGTACGAAAGTTAACTAGAAGCAGCGTGGAGCCCTGTTGTCGTTTCGCACCAGAAGGTCAATTAAGAAGCTAAGAAAAATATCCAAGTTAAAACTAATAATCGTGGAATTAATGAGTCATCCTTAAGGAGAGAGATATTAAACTGTAAGAAAATGAGAGCGCAACCAACAACCAAGTGTTCGAGCTATCACAGCAGGCTTCCAGCGAAAGCATAACTTAATTATCCCGCATTTATTTTCCCCTTCCACCTTCTTGAAAAGTACCCTCAAAGCCAATGTAAGAACTTTCCCCCCTTTTTTTAGCTTCTTCCTCCTTTTCTGCAGTCTTTCTAACTTTTAATGTCATTAAGATTCCAAGAGTGGCCCGTAACAGATTCCCCGTGATTTCATTTGTGTAAGGGCTCTGGTCATTATCTTCTACAGCTGGTGCTCCCTTTCGCTCTCTTTTCACTCCTTACCTTGAAACACTCCTTCCTTCCTCTTGGATGAGAACATTTTTTGTACTCTCTTTCTTTCTTCTCAACTCTTTCACTCTTTCATTTTCAACTATTCGCAGCATCTTACGCGACTTACTGGAGTTTGTACTGGGAATATTCTTACAATTACCTCAGTGATTAGAAAAGAGTTTGGCACAGACTCGCGTGCTCAGGTCAAATTTTTATGGAATATTTATTACGTGGTAGACTATTACGAATTCTTTGAGAATGTTATCTAAGGCAGTGTGTATTAAGAAGATTTTGGAATCTTTGTCAAGAATGTTTTTAATTTCCTGAGTCCTTTCAGAGTATTTTTAACTGATCGATAATCTTCTAAAGATAGACTTGATGAATATATGAAGATAGAAATTTTTTTTATCTTTATGCAAAAGTTGTTTTTAACAGTTTCTTAAATTTTCTTATGAATTCATTTTTATTGATAGTTTAATTTATTTATGGCTCTAGCTAAATGTGCAAGGGAAGAAATATTTTATGATGTAAGTTATCAATATGTAATTTATTAATTCAAAAAAAGAATTAGGAATTCATTTTTTAAGTAAACATATCTATAGAGAACAACTAAAGATTAATTATTATATCTTTAATCACAATATCAATTATTTTCATAAGATAATTAACATTCACACGGAATAGCACTATAACCAGCTTATCCAACTTATACTTAATTGATAAGTTTACTTTTGATAAAATGCTAAAGATATGCAAAATTTAGGGAAGACTGTAATCATTGAAATTATGTCAATGCTTATGTATCTGAATGTATTTTTTTCAACAATTATCGAGAAAAATATAGAATAAATCTTTTCCAAGAATATTCCAAAAACATTCATGATGTATTTGCAAGAGTTTATACGGCGTAAATGAATTTCAAGTACTCTCAGCAAATCGAGCCTTTTTGTTAAAAAATATGAATAGAATAATAACAAAATGATCTTACCCAATCTTTAAATTTGGACTCCTTTTTAAATTTGTATACGTAGTAACTGAATATAAATTCGTCAAAACTTTATACTGAGTATTTTCTTTTTGAGAAAAAGAAAGAAAAATTTATTCAAACATCTTAAAATGAATTCAAAAATCTTAATAAACATCTTGTTTCTCGTATGTGATATAAAAACACTCCAAATATTTTCCCTGTTTCCCTCAAAATAATTATATTAGGATAGGATAAAAAACATTTAAAATGGGGAGAAAACTGTGTCTCTCTTTCTTCATTATAAAAAAATAATTGATTAATCGTTTTTATAAAGCAACTCCAGCTACTATTAATTCTATTTAGTTTTAATTAACACACACAATTTAAATTAACTCTAAAAGATATGTAAAAAAATTTTATTGTTTCTTTGTGAATAATTACGAATTTCACAAATGTTTGAGAATTTGGTAACTTTGAACTTTTTTAAATTGCATCTACTGTATTTTTGAAATAAAATTTTCAAACAACAAAATAATTTGAGTTTGTTAGGCATTTAAATTTGATTCCAATATTTTGTTTCCTTTATAAAAATGCTCCAAAAACTTTTCCTTAAAAAAATCCCCATCAATCAATGAAGAGAACTTTTAGAAACTGTTCTGCAGTAATCGAATGCAGAATTTCCTCATGACTTAGGATCCCCTCCTATACGCAAAGAAAGAAAGAATTACTTCCAATTATGCAGTTAGGATCCAATTCAATAACAATTGATTGAAGAAGCACTATTTTATATAATAAGTGCTATTTTCGAAATTCAATCAATAGATAGGAATTCCTTTGGTAGTTAGAACATTTTTTCCGACCTGTTCTCTTGGCAGCTCAAAATAATCATTAGCACACAAGTAGCATTTCTCTCCATTAGCAACAGATTTCATTTCCTATTGTAGAATCCCCGAGGATTCTTTCTGATCATTTTCTGAGAAAAGCGTCTTCCAGAAATTCGCAAGCTATCGGATTAAGCATTTAATCCTTATTTTATTCCGCGAACGTATTTACAATTCTCCAGGCAACTAAAAAAATAACTACTTGAAATGAATACAACATACTAAATATAAATATAGGATAGAAGATACAATTTGCAGCTATGACCGAATAGAAACCTAAATTAATAATCGGCTGATCTTTAATAACGCAAGCGATTATATACCAGAACGACAGCATTCTCTATGCTCGGCCTTAACTCAAAGAATCTCTCGCGTTTATTTATCTGTCATCTTCAGTAGCGCCCACAGAAATTTTCTAAGGGGGGAGGAGAAGGGTCGAAAGTCTATTTTCGTATCATGCTCCAATACGCCACCCAACATATTCTTTTGATTTTGTCGATTTTCGGGAGCAAAAATAAATACTTATAGTTAAATTTTACGTACTCTATACATATAGGATTAAAATCAATCGAATAAAAATCGAAGGTTTAGAAGGGGTGTCCGGACCCAAGGATCCCACTCCTTTTGTGCACCATTGGTCATATTGCCTCTCTGCATAAAGATTATAAATGAAATTAAAAAATTAAATTCTCCCTAGTTCTTATCTACACTAAAGATTTGCCATGTAGAGGGGTCGATCTACATTAAATTTATCTTGACTTAAAGTTCTCACGTTGGTGTGGTATACAGTTTAATTATTTTAAATTACACAAGCATTTTTTTATTGCATTTCACAGAGTATTTTACCTAAAAAATAGCATTGGAATATTTTTCTATATTTCTGCTTATTGATTTAGTAAGGTCTTACATATTTTTCATAAGAGCAAAAAATTTCTGTCTATAACCTAAAATTATTGAATCATGCCTGCTTTCCTTTAAGCCAGGGGTGGCCAACCCGCGGCACGCGTGCCACAATATGGCATGCGAAGACAAACAGAAAAATTTTGAAAAGATTTTTGATTATAAATTAAAAGATTAACCCTTTTTCAAAATTAAAAATTTTGAAAAAACATACAACTATTTTTTACAATTTTATTGAAGTGGGTTGTCTCAGACAAAAAATCTCAAAATTTGAATCAAAATATGTTAGTGAAGGAATATATTTTCTGCTAATAATATAATAAAATAAATATCACTTAAAACTGGCTGAAGTGCACCTATAATAACCTAATTTTGTTAGAATCTGCAAGAGAAATAATCCTAATATACATGATTTCGAAAAGAAAAAAAGTAGCAATTCAAAAGCCATATTAAGTAAGTATTGAGGTTTTAATAATTATCATGAAATTGTGCTCATTTTCATTATATATATAACTATCCTAATTGATTGAACTTGTAAAAAGTTTACTAACAATGGAACCTAAGTTTGTACTTTCGTCTTATTTATAATATTAATTTTAAATTTTGACTACGTAGATTTGCATTAAAAATTTGCTATTTGCGTAAAAACCCTATAATAAACATATAAAGTAACATTCTTTTTCCTCCATAATTGTAGGTTGGAAAAGTTGGAAGTGGCACGCATAATTATTTTTCATCAAATAGTGGCACTCTTTACACGCTTAAAGCAGGTTGTCCACCCCTGCTTTAAGCGTTCAGCCCCAGTGGCGTAACGTACACCCCCGAAACTCTCGCATCGCGAGGGGGGGAGGCACATTCTACGGGGCTCAAAGCCTGGTGTTATGCTTTTGCAATCCTTTGTTCGATCCGACTTGAGACCCAAAACCTGACTTTGCAGGAGGGCCCTAATATTCTCCGTTACACCATTGTTCAGCTCATCTGAAATATTAATGCAAAAGTTCTTCCATTAAGTTTTGTTAATAAAAATACGGACTGTTCATTTAATAAAGCAGTTTAGTAATTTATACTTCAGCCATTCAACTTTTCTGATGCTGATGGATAATTTTATACAATGATTTGTAAAATAGAGGAAATTGGCTTGCAGTGAAAAATAAGACAGAGAGCTTCACTATTTGGCAGTAACAATCAATAAATTAATTCTAGGATATCAGCAATCTGAGAAGCATCCGGCTCAGATGAAGAAGTGTTGAAAACTATTCTTTAATCCACAACTTTTTTAGATGTACACATAACAGCATTGTCCGCAGTATTTAATAACTAGCACTGCTCAAAAGGATTTTTCAGTCAGCGCTAATTGGAATTGTTCATCGAGAATTTTCTCTAGACAACAAGTCGTCTGTTTAACTGCTTCAGACCAATCATAATAAATAAATGCAATGCAATTTATTCGTCACGCTGATCTGTTTTTGAGTTCTTTGGCAGGAAGTCGGAATTCAGAGCTTAGATTTCAGTTTAGATAATCACATCCCAAAAAAGCAAAGTTTTCTGTTTTATCTCAATCTTTAAAGGCTAGATATCAAAGCTGTCGTAAATATACAAAAAGGGAACAGTTGTCTGTCGACAAAACGATGATAGACGGATGCGCACGGACAAATGTGTGAAATTCTTAGTTCACGATGTGCCGATGATTCTAATAAAGTAAATACTACAGAGCTTTTTCTTTTATCTCGGGGGGGGGGGGGAGTTGAAGATAAGCTTAGCAAAAAGTAAACTGAAATAAGAGAGTAACCAGAGTCGTATTGATGACAGCAAGATGTAACTGCGTTAATATCTTTTTTTTATAAGCCGGACTATTACACATAAATTTCTAGTTTTGACAAGGAAAAAATTGATTGAAATGTACATTAACACATGCAAAATAAGCATTCAAATAAAATACTCTTGAGAACATTTTGTTAAGATTGGTATACTTTATATTTCCTAAATAAATGCTTCATTATATCTCTCTTCATGATTTATACTTGTTTTTCATTCATTAAAAAAAAATGCTGATCTTATTCTAGATTAATTTAAAGCCCAGATAAACGCTATTAAGAACTGCCTATATAACTGAGGACAGTGTATGAGTTTATCATAAACGGACGCATGTGTTACACTTTGGAAAATATAATCAAACTACTAATTTAATTTTTCTATAATCACAATGTTGTTAAGCAAAATAATTATGTTTTTGACATGTATATCTACAGAAAATAGGCTTTACATGTATGTAATTACTACAAAGTCAACAGTAAAAGTATTTGCCTGAAATATATTACCAGTTTAAATTTAACAAAATCATAAGTAATTATTATTGTATACAAATTTTAATACAAAATGCTTTTTTTTATAATTCTTCTTTTGACTTATTGTAACTGAGGAGATTATAGGAATAATTCACCCTGTTATTATATGATCTAATTGTGCATCTGTAAGTTTGTTTGGATGCTGTGATTTTATTTTTTTTACACAATTGAAAATAAATAAATATATAATATAAAAATAAATAAATATATAATGCATATATAATTATGCAAATGTATGGATTATACAAATACTTTTATAAATATTGTACAATCCATACATAAAAGTTTCGTGCACGATTTCTCAAAATAAATAATCATTTTTATAGACTATCGCTTCAAAAAACTCCTTACTCCTTGCTCTTAAAATAATAGATTAAGATCTCTTTTTACCAGCTCCTGATATTTCTAATTAGAATTAAACGTATTTATGAAAAAATTTACAACTTCCTCAAACACGTCATAAAATCGTCCGGAATCTGGAAGCAAACCCATACAATAAAGCGTCTAGTTCTTAATAATTAATGTTAACTTTTATATAAAATGATTCTCTGTAAAAGTTTCACACTTTTTTAATTGATGTAATAACATTTAAGATGTTAGTAAATGATGAAATTTGATATACGGTCAAGTGCAGAGCATTGTTAAAGTGCATCTAAAATTTGCTGATGCAGCAATGATGCCAGTCGGACGCCGTATCGTCAATTACAGCAGTAAATGATCGGGATGCCTTTTGGACACTAAATTAGTAAGAAACTTTCCATATCCTCGGAAAATTCCGGAACGTAATCAGTAAGAGGAAGAATTTTGTTATACTTTTTCACAGTTGGAAGAAGTTTGAAATGAAACATTAATTAATCTTAGTAAATTTTTAAAAAATAACATAAAAAGCAATCTTAACCTGTAACAATAAATAAAAATGATACATCTGTGTTTTTCTTATTAAAATGTTTAAAACTCCTTTCAAGGATTACTCTGTTTTATATAGATAAAGAAAAGAATTATTAAATACTAGCATGAGAAGAGATATCACAGAAACAGAAATGTACCAAAGATTAAAAAGGGCTAAATCTGTCCTTGCCAAATATAAAACAACCTGAACTAAACGCGAAACACATTTTGAAAGAGAAAACTGTCTCAATTTTCATGAAAATTCACGGCGATGCAATTCACACATCTGCTTAAAATACTGCGCTTTTAACATTTGAAAATATTCCATAAATAAGCATTACTTCCCTTTATCGCGTAAAGAGAAAACTCATTTTGTATTACTGTGTAATAAACGAACAATAGAACACACTTTATGCAAGAAAAAAATGGATCAGCGTAGGAGAAAATGAGTAGTATAAAAAAAATTGCTACTCACAATATGATAGCATAATTAGAATATAACATTAGTATTGGAAGACTTTTCTACCAGAAAAAAAAGTTCAGATTTTGGATACTATTCTTGGATATTATTGAGTGAAGACCATTTTAAAGTAAAAGATGTAAATTTTACATTCAATTCCGGACTTTTGCTTTTTTTTCTGCAGTTACAACTGTTGTTTAGATTATATTCAAATTTTCTTTTAAAATAAGAATCGAAAGTTGTGCTTACTTTAGTTTTCTAAAATTTAAGCAAAAATAAATTTCATCAAAAACAACTAAATTCTTTTTTATCATGAATGTCAAAATACACCATCAAAATGAGGGGAAATATTTGATTTGTTAAAAGAACATATTTATGTAAAAGAAAGAGAGTGTAACATAGAAAAGAATTAAAAAAAAAGGAATTTAAAATCAATTGCTTCAAAAGATTTGTATTGAGTTTTAAGAAAAGTCATGAGTGCTATTTGAAATACAACCAAAAGGTAATGGATTCTGAAATTTTGTTTTAAAAAACTATTTAATTTATTTAAATTATTCTAATTAATTAAATGAATATATTTTTCAAAATTATTTTATACATGAGAGTTCTTCAAATAGAGAATTTCTGAAGTATGAAAAAAAAATACACTCTGCTCAAAAAAAGTTAAAGGAGAACATGGCTTTAACGAAATAATGCAAATATTTCTATTGATAACTCTCTAAGACAAAACATCTTCAGCCTAATATGAAACAGAAAAAGAAAGTTTTATATAGAAATCAACTTTTATGACGTAATAAACCAAAAAATGTGAAGAAATCACGATTCTCTAAAAACTTCTTTTTATCATTGTCTCAGTTGTAGCGTGCAATTGTTCAGGTTTTGTTTTGTGAAAAGGTGATTTGAAAATATCTCAACAACGTGAATAACCGGAATCCATATGATTTGGAAAGCAATTAGGAATCTTGAATCTGAGCACAGACAAAGACGTGCAACGGGATCCGATTCCACGAAGTAGAGAATTTTAGACGTTTACTAGGGCAAGATCGTCCATGCGTTATCACAGCAAATGATGACCAATATCTTCCATTAATAATTCGTCGAGACTAAACAAATAATTCTATTCAGCTGCAAAAACAGTTGCTTTTGACAAACAGTCCGAAACAAGCTTCATCGGGGTGGTCTTTATGCACGTAGAATAATGATGTGTATTCCATTGACCTCAAGACACCAAAAGACCAAAGGAGGGTAGGCTACTTTAACACTGAGAGTGGATGATATATAACATTGATATATGAGCTGGGTTGATAGAATCGGCTTGTATCAGCGTAAGTGGACGTATGGACCAGCATACCATTCAAAACGGCAACTTGACGACCCAAATCAAAGCAAACTAGATATTGAGAACACTTGCTTGTTCCTTACGCAGTAGCTCTTCTTGACTAATTTCTTTAAAGGCTCGATAATGCCTTTTATTCAGCTTGACTTGTAGAGATCATCCTTGAAGCTGAAAACATACAGCATGTGATAGGTCAACATATTCTCCCGACTTATTTCCGATTGAGCATGCTTGGGATATTTTCAGATGATGTATTGTGGCAAGATCAATGCCTCCGTTTACTGTTCGGGACTTAGAAATTGCTCTTCTTGAAGAGGGAAACAGTATCCCTCAAAGTCTTATCGATATCCTCATCGCTTCCATGGAATATAGGTGTGCACCAGGCTTTGTTCTAGGGGAGGAAAACCACACGTCGTATTAAATATCTTGTTTCCTTGCCCAATTCTATTCTTTGGTCCTTTTCATGGAGCTAAATTTCTGCCCAGAAATATCTTTTCATGTTCTTTCCATCGTATCAAAGAATTAAAACTTCCATCATCTTTTTGTGTGTGTCTTCTTTTTTTGTATTGTGTTTTAATACATGTATACTTATCCATTTCATGCTCATGCATGGCTGTTTCGTATAGTTTTTTTTTACTTCTTTGCTTGCTCATTTAATTTTTTTAGCAATGTTCATGATACCATTATCCGCGCAATACTGAAACTGATTTATCATTATTATTTTTTTTACTCTTTTGTGTACATTTCCTAGTATTAAAAATGTAAAGCATAACTGGTAGAGTTTTAATATTTTTAGCATTTAGTATAAAAATCAGATTCTTTAAAATTGCATTTTTAAAACAATACATTTTAATTATCAAAATTTATGTTGAAATAAAAACAATGCTTCAATTTTAATTTATATTTTTTGAAATATCTCTATTTATAAGCAATGCAATTCTCAAACATGCTTAAATTTTCATAAATTATGTGCAATATAAAGTAAAATAAAAAAAAATGCAGAGACATATATGTGTAATGTAAATATATGTAATATATGTGTATGTATACAACTTTATATTTAATTTATTTTTAGCAAATAAAACTGAATGTTTTTTAAAAATTATGTTGCATGCATAAACTAGAAATATTTTTAAAAACTAAAAATATATAAATAAATAAAAAAATTTAAAAAACATTAATATATATACAAGGGGTGATCAAATGAAAAGGTACGAAACGACACGGTGGGTACAAATATAGACTTTATTCAAAATATACACCATAGGCCTGAGCACAACGATCCCACTGATGAACAAGCCGCAGGATTCCTTGTTCCCAGAATTCCTGTGGCTGTGACGAGACCCAGTCCTTCACAGTGTCCTTGAGTACGTCGTCCGAGTTGAAGCGCTTTCCTTTCAGGTGTTTCTTCAGTGGACCCAACACATGGAAATCGCAGGGTGACATGTCCGGACTGTAGGACGGATGGTCCAACGTCTCCCATTGGAACTTGTCCAGTTCCATTTGTGTGACTCTGGAGACGTGTGGACGCGCGTTATCATGGAGCAAAACCACACTCTCCGTGAGCAGCCCCGGTCTTTTGTTCTTGATGGACCTGCGTAGGCGTCGGAGTGTCTCACAGTACACATCGGACTTAATGCTTTTTCTGTGCTCGAGTAATTCTGTGCTCGCATCAATTGGACGCCGCTTTTTATAAGAGCCTTTGCTCTCTCCTGCGCATGCGGACACCCGCGCATGATCCGATCCCAGTCAGAGTCTCCAATGGCATCCCGAGATGTCTCGCTACATTCTCCCTTGGCGGAATATGCAAATATTTAACTGTTTCATTTTTATGTCGTTTCGTACCTTTTCATTTGATCACCCCTTGTATATATATTTCTGTCCCACGCGAAGATTATTTAAATCTGTCTGAAATCTCTGTAATGTTAAGCAAAGTATAAAATCCACTCAGAATTTTATCTATTACTAGCTGTTACCCGCCCGCTTCGCTGGGTATTTCATGATGTTTTATAAATTTTTACTGCTTATATATATGTATAAATTATTGATATCTTAGTCCTAGCATTAAGAATTCGATTGAATTGAAAAATATACTTATACCTGTAACTGTCACCTGTTGATAAAAAAAAGAGCAGAACTCATCTAATTTGTATTTTATAAAATTCTCTAAAATTGAAGCATAGAATGATGTTTGCTCTTTCGTAACTCAAAAACCAAGTATATTCCCGCAAAACCAATTTCCGGTGGATCTCTACTCCGTAAATTGAACATGCAAGCCAAATTTCAAGTCTAAATCTAACAGAAAAAAGCAAAAGTTTTACTATAAATATCCTCGTAATCCCGTTGAGAGCCGTTTTCCAAAATTACCGCTCTTAGCGGATTTCAATTCAACAAAAGAAAAATGCAAACCAAATTTCATTATTATAGTCCTTGTAGCTCGAAAAAAGTAATTTTTTTTGTCAATACGTCCCAGTAACCCCCTGCAACCCCCCAGAACTTGATTTGCTTAAAATTTATTCTTAGTGGATCCCTATTCAACAAAATAAACATGCTTAAAAAATTTCAAGTATATGGGTCTAACAATTAAAAACAGGAATTTTTTTCTGTAACTCCTCTTGAACCCTCGCAAACATCTTTGGGGGTCAATTTTCATTTTACTCTTTGTTAGAGGAACTCTATTTCATGAAAGGAACATGCCTACCAATTTTCAAGCAGGATGATCAAGTAGTTTAAAAATGAAAATATTTATCGATTACGCCTCTTAATCTCCCGAAATTAAACTTGGTAGTTGATATTCGCGAAACCCTTTTTGTAGCGGTTCTCTACTTTACGAAAGGAATCTGCTTATCAAATTTCAAGACTGTACGTCTAACAGTTTAAAAATGGGGATAATTGTCTATAACGCCACTTCTGGGTCTTTCTTCACAAAACCCATTTTGTAGGGGAATTGCACTCTATGAAAGGAATCTGCTTAGCAAAATTTGAAGACTGTGCGTCCAATTAATTAAAAATGCAAAATAATCAATAACGCCCCTTGAACCCCCGCAACACCACCTAGGGGTCGATTTTCACAAAACACATTTTGCAGTGTATTTCTATCCTATGAGAGGAATCTGCTAACCAAATTTCAAGACTGTGAGTCTAATAGTTTAAAAAAATAAATAATTATTTATATCTGCCCTTGGGGGTCAATTTTCTCCAAACCCGTTTTGTAGAGGATATTTACTCCATGAAAGAAACATTCCTACCAATTTTCAAGCAGGTAGGTCAAATAGTTTAAAAACGAAAATATTTATCTCTTACGCCACTTATTCCCCTGCAACGCCACTTAGAGGTCTGTTTTCACAAAACCTTCTTATAGCTAATCTCTACTTTATGAAAGAAATCTCTTTATCAAATATAAAGACTGTGCGTCTAATAGTTTAAAAATGGAAATAATTATCTGTAACGCCCCTTAAGTCCCCTCAACGCCACTTGGGGCAATTTTCACGAAACCCATTTTTAGCGTATCTCTACCCTATGAGAGGAATCTGCTTACTAAGTTTCAAGACTGTACGTCTAATAACTTAAAAATAGGAATTTATAACGCCCCTTAAACCCCCCGCCCCCGCAACACCCCTTGGGGGTCAATTTTCCCAAAACCCATTTTGTAGCGGATATTTACTCCAGGAAAGAAACTTACCTACCAATTTTCAAGCAGGTAGGTGAAGTAGTTTAAAAACGGATATATTTATCTATTACGCCCCTTAATCCCCCGCAACGCCACTTAGAAGTCTGTTTTCACAAAACCCGTTTTGTAACTGATCATTATTCTACGAAAGGAATCTATATATATAAAATTTAAAGACAGTGCGTCAAATAGTTTAAAAATGGAAATAATTATCTATAACGCCCCCTAAGCCCCTGCAACGCCACTTGGGGGTCGATATTCAGCAAACTCATTTTGTGGAGGATCTCTACTCTCTGAAAGGAATCCGCTTACCCAATTTCAAGATTGTACATCGAGTAGTTTAAACATGGAAACAATTATTATTAAAGCCCTTAACCCCCCGTAACGCCCCTTGCGTTTCGAATTTCGGAAAATCCTTTCTTAGCTGATGTCTACTCTATCAAAGGAACATGTCTACCAAATTTCAAGTCTGTAGGTTGAATAGTTCCAGAGATTTCGTGATTAGTCAGTCAGTCAGTCAGTCAGTCAGTCGCTTTTCTCCTTTATATATATAGATGTTTATCTATAAACTTCTGAATAAGAAAAGCTGATGTTTCCCTTGTATGGTGAGCATGAATAACTGTCCATTTACTAATCTGATATCTCAAGTATTTGTAACATTGATAGATTTGTGTGTTTGTTGCTGTTTATTAGTTGTCAATGATATCAGCCTCTTTATCTTATTCATTAGGAAAGGAAGTGGTTAATAACTGAAATACAGGGGCTTAGCTACCGCCGTATCAATGATACGGGGTCCCCAAGTTACAGGAGCCCCAACATAGGAAAACAAATAAAGCGTAACATATTAAGAGGACCCCGAAAAGGGTTTTCAAGACATTTTGATACAGGGCCCACTCAGAACTAGCTAAGCCAGTTCTGCTGCGAAATAACTCTTATTGAATTAACTTTAAACTATGTGAGATTGAATTGGATGGCAATGTCTCCTTCTTAAAATCTCTTGTACTTATAGGAAATTTAATTAAAAAAATTGTTTGGATAGTTTATGCTGTTGTTGTTTCTAATGCCACCTGTCTGATGGTGTCAGATCGAGGCCCACAAAATTCATCGTGTCAAGGAGCTAGGTGTACGCCAGTCGTTAGCTTTGAGCACCATGTAGGTGACAGTACGATTTGGCTCGGTTCTTACACGATAGATGGAGACACCACCTATCTCCACCACCACAATTTAGGTATGGAACTGGAGGAGAGGGAAATATTCACCAGCCCCCTGCACCCGTGGTTTCTGCTGCGACCGCCCACAAGACTTTCGGACCCACTGATTTAACGAGCACGTACTCCGTGTGTACTCGGAGGGTATTTGGTGGCATCGAGCATCGAACCCGGGCCTTCCGGTCTGCAGTCCGATGCTCTAACCACTAGGCTACCCACGGCCCATTTTGATAGTTTAGTGCTATGTTAATCATTTTCTTTTTTTCATCACTGTAGGTTAATATTTTTATTAGATTCTGAGAAATTTATACGTGATTTCTTTGTATGTTCCAAACCTCACTTATCAACTGGTAGTCTAGATTTGATCTGATTACTTATTAAAATTGAACTTTAAAGCTACTTTAGAGCTATTGGCTCAGATCGATACTTGAAATGTCATATCACTCTCCAATCTTCCACGTATTACCGACGTCAAGACTTTGAAACTTGACAGATTTAACGTGCATCAACCCCTCTACACGGTATGTTTTCATTAGCAGTAGGAACGACTCACGAACTGATAACCTCAACCACGAGTTTTCTACTATGAACACCTGATTACCGCTGTCATAATGACAGTTTAGAAAAGGAGACAATTTTTAAGCCTCTGAAATGCACTTAATAACAGTTTAGGTTATAGTATAGTTATTTCAAAGGAAATGGGAAATAATATGTTACCACTGTCATGAAAACTAATTACGATTCAAGAAAGGCAAACAAGAGTTCAATGTTAACCTAAACACACCCTTCCACAACTGATTTCATTCAAAAGGAAGAATCTGCCACCAGTTTTGTATTTCCAAAGCGACACTTTCAACAAAATTTGTATCAAACTAGAGAACTGAAAAGAAAAGTGATACTTTCAGCTCAATATTTTTAAGAAACGATCAACAAGTCTGATACAAGCTAGTCAGTTATGTTGATAAGATTTAGATAATTGTTTTAAATTGTCAGAGGAGTGTTATTCTGAAAACACACAAAAAAATCTAGATTATTATGAATACATGTTTAGTAAAATACTTTATTGATAATCATTTGATGTTTAATTTAAATTTCGTTCTTTTTCTTAAAAAATTATGAGTTACTTTCCGTATAGAATTATTTACAATAAGTAGTAAGTAAATATGAATGGGTAACACATTATATAAAACTCAGAAAAAGCACACCAATTTATTTATATACATGCAATTTTTAACTACGTATAATTTTATAACACCTTAATTACATGATTTAGAAAGAAATTAGGCTCTTTTAATTCTATACAAAGCTATAGTTCTTAACAAGCTCCTTTTATGCAATATTCAGAGTACTAATTCTGCAAAGTAAGTTATATATATATAGTATATATATTTAAATTCTCAATATTATAAAAGTACCTCATTGGGAAAATAATGTACATGTATTTGTATTCAGAGATATTATTATTACTTACATACATACAACACGCAATAAATTTCTTGCTTCGAAAAAATCAGAAGAAAAAAAAACTATTAACATTTTATTTAAATATTGCTTAATTTAAAAATACCCAATTATAATTTTATTAATAGTTATTTGTATAAAGAAATTCTAAATAGTAAGAATTAAAATACCTTTGAATATTAATAGTTTATTATTATAAATTTATCATTTTTCCTAGATATAGTTGCCGGATATTCAAAAATTATACATAAAATTACTTATATTCTCTTAGTTTATTTTAACTATCGTAATTTTTTTAACATTTAAATTCATTTATAATCCTAGTGTCCCTAAAGTAACGGTAGTATTTTTCATACTATTTAAATATTTTAGTTCTATTAATTTCATACTTTTGCTAAGTGCTACTATTCATCCAATTCCATGCTTTGAATTTGTATTTGGTTCCAGAATCTGGCAATAACTTGTTTATTGTACTTAGATTTAGCACGGGCTATATATTTGAATGCAATTTTTAAGTAAATTACCTTTTTCTTGTAATGGATTTAAATTTCTATCCAGTATTTTCAGTAGGATTTTGATCAGTATTATTAACAGAAAGGGGGAAGGTTGGCTGGCCAAAAAATAATGTTCGACCCCATTTTATATAAATAAGAGCTGTCCTAAGTCAGCAATGTTTATAACACTGCAGCATCTATATATATACATACATTTTAAATTCTATTATTTTTATAATTTCAAATACATCTTTTCTAAATTCTTATCTCTGGTTTATGTTACAATTTCTATTTTTGTCTGCTTCAGTTATAGTGATTTTGATTCATCTCTCGATAATAGAGAATATTAACTATATATATATGTAATATAATTCTCTTTAATTTCATCTAAGCAACTTTTTAATTTGTAATGGTCCTGGCCTTCAGGACTCGCGCGTGAATAATTTACTAGCTTATCCGCTTAACAGGATAATCGTAACCGAATCTCTTAAACATTAAAACCCCAGTTTATTTAAAGTAAGATTGCATCAGAACCTATCGTGCGATATCTTTTCATCAAACCCGCGGTTTGCAAGACTTCAAGTTGTCGCGCTTCATATAAAACCGCGATATTTTTTGGAAAATCCAGCCCGTCTCTTGTCTTTGCAATGTAACCTGCTGCAGCTTGTACTTTGTTGTTGTGTTGTGCTGTCCATTTATATGTTTGCTGTTTGAAATGTCCTTCTACATTAATAAATGTAAATTCAAAAGTACCAAGCCTCCTCAAGTATGCCATGGCAACATAAAAATAATAATTAATAATCAGGAAAAGATATTCTCTCTCGGTGAAAGGCATTTCATATACATATCTGGAAACACAATTGCATTGCTGTTACATTGACAATTTTTTATTTAGTTCTCCAGAACTTAATTGTTTTAAGACTTATTTGATATTCCTGCAGCTAAACTTAAAATAGATAAAAAGGTCCACATATAAGAACTTCTCTTATTTTTTTTTCAAGGAACATTTAATACACACATGACCGATAATACGTAAACTAAAACTAACTAGATTTGTCATTCCAGGGAATTATCAATGTCAGTTAAAAAGAATTTACGAAAGAAATAACTTAAAAATATATAAGCTTAAGAAAGAACTATAATCTTAAAAAAGAAACACACATACATATAAATATATCACGTCTTGACGGTTTTTTAAGATGGCAAATTGAGGTGGATCATATGAAATGTTGTTTTCCTGAATAAAAAGGCAGTCGCTAATTGTAGTTTTAATTTATTATGATCGTGTTTAAGTGCAATTAATCTTCAATTACGCCAAGCCATGCTTGTACAGCCCATGAAAACTTGCGCATCTTTTGCAGCAGTTGTCAGATGAGAAAGAAGTAAAAAGAGAGAGAAATTCCAAACCCGCTCAAGCTTTTATAGTTTTTTGAAAAAGGAGGAGTTCCCGGGTTTTTTCTGCTAATTCAACAGAGTTAAAAGTATAAGTACATCTAATTCTGTTTTTACCAGGGCTTCGAACCGAAAACCGGAAAAAATCTTTATTTTTGACGAAACGGAAACTGGAGCTGAACCTAAAAAATATCGCTTTATTTCGGTTCGATGCATCTTCAGTCATTTTGTTATTGTAACAAACCATCGGTGGTTTGAACTCGGTACCTTCCGATTCATAAGCGCGTAACTTACCACTAGACAAAAGTGATCACTCCTGTCTGGAGGCTGTTACTGGCTTAATTAGATTCCACCACAGTACTCTCTCACCAGTGAGTCGGTGGATAGGCGAACGAACGAGATATTTGTTGTTATGGCAAGCGTGGGAGTTTCTACTATTGCGTCAAGTGAGTCTGACGACTTTGCTGGGCCGAGTGGGTCCAGCGACTTTGCTGCGTCGAGAGGGTTCGACGACTTTGCTGCGCCAAGTGAGTCTTGACGACTTTGCTTGCTCTTCTTGCAGGTAGATGGCGCCATGACACATCAGAAGATTTTGCGTTTTTCTTTTCAGCCGAGGTCACCAATATCGGTGGTTTGAACTCGGTACCTTCCGATTCGTAAGCGCGTAACTTACCACTAAACAAAAGTGATCACTCCTGTCCGGAGGCTGTTACTGGCTTAATTAGATACCACCACAAAACTTTTATCAATTTTTTCTAATTTAATATCAACCGTATAATTATATCATCAGTGGTGTAACGTACATTCCCGCATTGCGGGGGGCCCAGGGACTCTAGGGGACCCAAAGCTTGACTGATGCAAAGTGCGTATTTGGGCTTGGGGTACAAAACCTGACTTTGCAGGGAGCCCTTATATTCTCTGTTATGCCACTGTATATCATCATTACATGTACAGTGCTTCGAAATTTCCTCTGTTTTCATGTTCACTAGTACATTTCCGTTTCAATTTCGCATGAAACTACTTGTAGAAGGCAGATTTAATTTAGTTGAATGAACTGGAAGTATATTTGATTTAAGAAAAGAATATTCATAAAATAAAATTATTCATTTGGAAATGAACCGAAAATCGTAATTTTTGGTGGAATGAAAACCGGAATTGAAGGGATATATTTATTTTAGTTGAACAGATAAAAAAATACGGTTCGAAGCCCTGGTTTTTACACAATAGATACGTTTCCAAAGAATAAATGTAAAAAAATATATTTCATCAGTAGAAAAATAGAAGATTGGTTCCAGTTCTAAGAAATCTTCAAAAATAACGCAATAAACTATGAGTTTTCATGTTATCATTTATTACATTAGATTAGAAACATTTTATTTCATAAAGATTATACAAATATCATGCCAAGTAAACTATGATTTGAAAGAAGAAAAAAAAAAAAAAACACCAAGCCACTAATTCATTATTCCCCAAATTTAACCTTTCCTGTCTTTCTCGTTTGTAGTTTAAATTTCGATGTGTGTGTGTATGGTGTATTTTTTGATGAGTCTGTAATTAAAACTGGCATCTTCCGCAAAAGTTCAGTTTCGTACTTAAATGGATTAGCTAGTGGATAGTTTTCATGAATTATAGCCAATATTGTGTCATTAAGGGCCTTCGTTATTTTGAGCATAGTGCTGTCTCTCATCGGGGAGTAACGTTAATAATATGGCTAGAAAGACTTTGCCTATAATCTGCTTGCTCACTAATCAGCTGGAGGTTCAAGCACCAGTTAAAAAAAATCTTCTCATCGTGTATCGTACTTTAGTTTCTAAATTCTTTCACGTACCTTAATTGTCATTTTTGGTATCGAGAGCTTGATACTTTGATATTCGCAATGCAGACAAATTTTCGTATTGAGGCAGTAAAATTTGGGGCATTTTCGCAAATGAAAACCGCATTACGCTCCTCGTCTCCAATGTCGTAAAAATAAAAATAAAGCAACATTTTGTTAGAATGTGAGTTTATCGTGTTAAATAAAAGTAGGTCGTGTGAAAAAAGAATTTTTTCTTCTAATTTATGTTTAATAAAAATCATGTAAAAATATAATCGGACGATTGGTTGTAATTGACACACACGCAAGAAAGCTTGGCAAGAATGAATTTGACTAAGCGTTAAAAAAATAAGTTATATGATGTTGATTCAACATATACATATAATTTAAGAAGCTAGTTATGGATTCCTTGTAATCATACAGATACAGATTAGTTTAAAAAATCAAAATGATTCGTAACAGAAAAGAACTTGGACTTCAAATAATCTTGGATCCTTTAAAAAATACGCGTAACAAACAAGAATGAAAATTGCTCGACGACTAATAGGAGATTTGAGTAAACTCTTTTTGAAGCCAAGAGGCGTCGAATTACCCTAGTTCCATGTCAAAACATCTAGAGGTAAGAACCTAACAGAAAAATGAATTGGTTTCTCACACTTCGGGGTAAAGTTCAACTCGCATGGGAGGAGTATAGGGAAGGGGGAATCTTCTCATTTAGCAGCTGTTTCGTCTTCGCCATAAACACATTTTCAGCTGCACCCAACTGGATGATATAAAAACATAAACGGAGAAGCTTGTGGAGTAATTGAAAAATTCAATGGATGGCATTTTGTTCAAGCCTGAATTAGATACAACGATTACAGGAAAATAAGAGACATATTTTATCACAAAACATGTTAAATTAAAAAAAAAACAGTCATATAGGCAGTAATGATTAATATTATTAGTAATTATAATGTTTGTAATTAATAGTTCTTATTGTAAATTATGGTAATAACTTTTACACAGTTTCGGTATATCTTATTTATAAGAAAAATGTTTTGAAATGTACAACTCATCTACCTTTAAAAACGTTATTTTTTCCTCTTGATTCTTTTTCCAAGAATGCAATGCTTAAGGAAAAATTTCATATTTAACAAGAATTTTTTTAATAAAAAAATACTTAAAAATATTGAAATTTCTGAAGTGAACGATCCTTTTTGTAAATGATATTTTTTTTTTGAATTATTAATCTACTATCTACATAATATACAGACAAGATTGCAAACTGAACGAGTTACATGGTCCTCCTCCCTAAAAAAGGTTTACGTGAGTCGTAATAAATATTGAATAATGCGCATTGATAAAATACAGTGAAAATCGCTTAACACGAAACTGAAGGGACTGAAATATTCTTTCGTGTTGAAAGAATTTCGTGTTAAAAGATATTACAAAAAAAGAGGGGAAAAAAACATTTTTCATGAAAATTAAGTTTATTAGAGTTTATTTTATTTACGTAGATTTGCATATATTAATAAAACTCACAATGAAACAAAAACATTTATAAGAACTTAATGAAATGCAGTTTAAAAAGTTTCAATTTTTTTGAAAAACAAAACATTTATTGAGTTTTTGCGTCTAAATAACTGTGTTCACTTTTCATGACGTTCCTCGTTTTAGTTGATGTGGGAACCGGAGCTGCATAATTCGTCGGAATCTGCACAGTATTTTTTTTATCTTTGAACAAACTCTAAAATGTCCTTATCTGCCATAATTGGACTGTACACATATTACCATCGTCTCCTGCAATGAACTCTTCCGATAATACAATAGGACAGTTCAATCCGGCTGGTGTTTTCCGTTATTTTGTTCATTCCCCCACAGGAAATCCTTCCCATGTTAAGCGATTTTAATTTCGTATTAAGAGAAAAAATTGCATCAAAATATAAAGTAGTTTGTCGGGACCGTTGTATTATTTCGTATTAACCAATATTTCCTCTTAAGCGTTTCCGCGTTAAACGTGTTTTACTGTAATCTGAAAATGGAATCTTCGACTTGTAGAAAAATCCTTTTTTCTTTAAATTTCATACTTCTAATTATCGTTTTATAAGTATCGATATTTTTGGTAAGCAAATTTATAATATTTGTGTCCATTTTCTAAGAAATAACTTCTTTTGAAAAATTCTCAGATTCCATGTGCAAGAAAACGTCTGATGTTTACAAATTTCCAGTTAGTAGCTTTAATTCATAAACACATTTTTTAATTGTTAAAAGTAATTCATCTCTTAAATGAAACCTTTAAAATTATTTGCAAAGAAAGCATTTTTTTAAAGAAAATTAATCAAGCTATGTTATTGTTTTCAAATCTGAAATATGAAGAGAAAATACAAAATCAATTCCCTAACGTTGAAGCAATGAATAAATTTATTTTAATTTAATAATTATAGCAAAATTTAATTTTTTTATCAGACTGAGTCAACAGGAAAGCATTAAGTTGATTAAAAGGTTTGATAAGTATTAGTTTTATAATAACTATATATTGGCAGCTATATATATTTTCTAAAATTGAAAGATTTCACTCAAATGTCACGCTTTAATATTTTTTTCACATTTTCTCCTGATGTGTATATTTTAAAATAATTAATAGCAGAGCGCCAGCAACAGCCTTTCTTTGCTGAAAACTTGAATGGAAAGAAATTATTAATTGACTCACGTAATAAACACTGCGTGCATTGAAACCTTAGATAAGAAAACACAATAATAATATAGAAATAAAAATAAGGATTCTTAACAGTAATAGTAAAAAAAGAAAAATTTATGAGTTCAAGCAATAAAGGTAGCCATTTCTTGATGAATATTTATTTCTCCTATGTTTTTTAGGATAACATTTGGAGCAGAGTTTCTTAAAATTCATAATTGAAGTGACTTTGCCGTTAAAACTGCGTCTGTGTATAAGAAAGAACATAAACCACGCGCGTATCATGTTTCAGAACTAAAACAAAACCAATAACTATAGCAAAATTTAATTTCTTAGATCAGACTGAGTAAAAAGGAAAGCATTAAGTTGATTGCACAGTTTGATAAGTTTTAGTTTTTATATATAGTATGTTATTAGTTTTAATTACACTTGTAACTAATTATCAAAATATGAATTTTTAAGAAAATGGTCTCAATAGAAAGAGAAAAATTTAAGGTATAAATATTTCTGGCTTGAGAACATATCGAGTTTCCCATTTTGTGACGTTGTTTTGAAAGTATAATTGCCATAATTTTCAATATTTAAGATTAAAATGATAAGATAATGAAACAACTTAAAAATTTCAGATCCTTTTATCACAATAAATTTTAAATAAAACATGTTTACAGAGCGGATATGCTGTCCAATATTATTTTTTACATCGTTAGCTACTGAGAATTTAAAGTAGATACTTTTATAAAATGAAGTAATCATAATTTTTTAAAAAATAATTTAATACAAAAATATATCAGATGTTTTGAAATTTAAATATGTGTTATTTGTGTATGTGCAAAATGTAAAAACTTTTAAATTGTTGTGAGCATTAGAAAGTCACGTTGTTTCGAATGAATGAAAAATTCCAAAATTTTGGCTCTTTTCAATACGAAAAATTGTTTGGGTTTTGTGCCATATTCTTATTTTCCATTCAACTGGTGTGACTCGGCATAGATTTAGGTTAAAAGAAAACAAAAACCTTCACGAATTTCCACGTCATTTTCAGATATTGCATACCTACTTAATCCTTCAAAGCACGTACGTTTAAAAAAATAACTCAAATAGACTTGAGGAAGAAAAAGTAGGGAGTTTTCCGCCAAAACAAACACGTCGTATCCTTCTGGTAAGATCAGTAACTGTTCTGGGACGACGATGTTGACAACTTACTCGCTTTATTCTGCCACTTCAAACTCTTCAGTTGCCATTTCATTCGAAGTGATTCAGCCCCACTTGATTTGGCAACGGCATCTTATTTTGTCAGGCGCAATTTTTACGTGTCTCATCCTTGTCTCTCTGTTCTCTATTTTGAAATCCATCAGTTTTGTAATTAACTACTGCTTCAGAAAACGTTCAGAGGCATTGTTTCTTTATGTTTGCGGGAAGAAAGGGTAAAAAGAAGTAGTTCCGGCTCCTTCTCTTACACAAAACGCCGACTAGTGTAAAAATTTTGGGGACGGTGTTACGATATATCCGATACTTGTCTTTAAATATATGTTGAACAAAGCTATGCTTGTAATTATTTTTATTGCAACTCCCATTTGCACAGACTGTCATGTCTTTAACTTGTCAACACTTCCCTTTTAACTAAAGATATCAAGTTTTAGGTGAGTTTGTACTAACACTAAACTTACCAGAGGGGTCAAATGAGTGGTTCTTAGAATTTGAACAAAGTTATTGAACCCGCTTTTATTAAACACGCCACACAATTTTTTGTATAATATTAGAAATACGACTTTTTGAATACTGATGCAACGCTATATTTAAATATTAACCCAGATTCGTAAGGTTTGTATCATGCTTAATTTAAGATTAACTTCCCAGATTACTCTCTTACTCTATATTAATAATTTACGAATTCACTGAATGAAAAGATGAAATTTCTCGATTTAGCTTATAGAATTTACAATTATTTAAGCAATTAAAGTTGGCACAAAATGAATACACAAAATAACCACTTACCTGAAAGATAGGAGGGAGAGAGTCGCTAAACAAGCCGCTGAGAATAACAGGGGTCGTATATTGTGCTGCTGGAGCCCCGTATCAATACTTATAATACTACTTAGTTTTTCAATATCTGTCCCACTTCTTTTGTTTTTCCTGATATTCTTATTTACTCCGCCGTTATCTACCATGAAATATTTTTTTGACCCCTGGAAAAATGCATCAAGTTTTATAACGTTGTGTGCTCTGAAATCTCAAAACTACTTTTGTTTTTAGTTTTTCAAGAAAACTTCATAGAATTGTGTTATAGGAGCCCAATATGTACTTATGTACAGGTTGTTTTTTGGCTGGTACAGATTGAGGTTATTGATAACACACGAGGTAAACTTAAAAACATCCACTCTAATTTGCTCACTGACTTTGTATGTAGCATTATAAATATTTACAGCGTGATACGTTCTATTTGGAATAGTAATAATCTACAAACTTTCAAAAGTTTGAATAAATTTTTAGGTTAAAAAATAAACAATAAATAAAGGCATTTAGCAGTAATTTTTGCACTTTATTTTTAGTATATTATTCAAACTCAGATTCAAATATTTACACCTAAAATATCAAGAAAAAATAAATATGTTTTTGAAGAAATAACTAGCAAAAGCATGCTATGATCTAAAATCGATGAAGGATAGAATTCTGAAAATGGAGGTTGTTATATCTGGGAATGATAGCGATTTACTATACGCTGACTGAACCATTGGACACAGATAAAGGAGTAATGCTTAAAATGCAAAAAAACAAAAAAAAACATGTTTTCTAATTATTACAGGAAAACTATTTTGTGTTTTAGTGCCCATGCTAAATGCTAATTTATCAATTATTTATGATCAACTAAAAGAGAATATAACGATGATTTTGAAAAATGATCATTTAATCGCCACCGGCTGAAATAGCATATACAAGATTGTCGATTGGTTTAGTGCTAATGTAGTGTGTTAGAGCAATACATTGGATGATGAACCATGTAATTCTGAAGTACAATCGAATCTCGAGGACAGCACCAGAATTTACATCTTGTTATCTTCTAACTTCCACACCCAGCTACGTAAAAATTTTGAGGCCCAGCTGAATTTAGAAGACTTCAGACTTCTTTATTTCACGGGACGTTCTTAAGATGGGAGCAGGCCGCAAATTCATTATTCAAGCTAATTTTCTACTAACCAGGCTATTAAAGATGGAATTAGGTTTCAATAATTTATAGAAGATAATGTACTAAATTTACTTACTAAGCAACTCAATTATTAAAGTTTTAAATGACGTACTGAATTAGCGTAATTCTTTCAAATTGTAACGCTCTGTAAAGACAGTGCAAATTTATTACCATTTTTGGAAAAAAAATGGCAACAAATTAAGAAAAAATAGATAGATTTAATGTATAGACAAAATTAAACTTTGAATTGACGTGAATCCAGATCAACATGGAGGCTATTGGCTACGGACCTCATAATTTTGAGCTATGGTAAATAATGAGGTTAACAACACAAACCAATTTTTGTGGAAATAATGGGGTTTAATTATTTTATCAATATCAATCTATTTTTAATGGTTTATTTAAGTAATTTATGAAGAAAAATCCTTTAATAGATACGGAATGCATATGGAGTTTTGATTAGCAGTTACAATTCTTGGAAGCAATTAGATATTACTCTTTTCATTTGTATGTCATCGAACATTTACTACACACATGGAAAACTGAGGCTATGTGAGCTAACATAAAAAAATTACTTAAGTATCAGAATACATTATCTTAATGACATCGTTTAAAATATATTTAAGTAAAATGAAAGGTAGTATAATACACATTGAACTCCCCGTATATCGAGATATTTAATAAATTACTGTTTATTCCAATTAGGAATGATTTAATTTTTTTATAAGTGTCATCCATATGTTTCTCATAAACTAAAGATAGAAATTCATATTCCATATAATATTATTAACTTACAAAGTTTTAATTTTTGATTATAGAATGCCATATAAAAATTATTTAGTTAATAATAATATTATATTTGAAAACGTGGAAATTCACATTACCCAAAATACATGAAAACAAATTGAAAGGTAAATAAAATCGTTGCTTCTCCGGGAAAACGTTTAAGAACAGCAAGCTTAGGTGTCGTCATCGTCACTTGATCATGGTTCAAATTTACGAGGTTCATCGCCACAAAAGCCCTCGAGTAGCTGAATAGTACAACATTAATATTTACTACTCACTGCGTTCTTCATATATATATTTTCAATTATGTATTATTATCCTCGGAAAAAATATGACATATACGTAAATAAATTTGCTATAAAATTTTAATTTTCATCGAGCTTTTATCACGTGTAATTCTATTTTTTACTTTGTCCATGTATTTAAAATGCATAAGATTAAATTACATTACTATACTGCAACTCAGAAAAAGTAAAAAAAAAAAAGTTTTTCTAAAATATTGCCAAGATTTCCTTTATTGTTTCTCTTTCACTGAGAATTAATTTGAAACGACTATAAAAATATTAATAAGACACCAAGGGATAAAAAAAATTTTCCGGTTTTCCCACTTTCTTCTAGTTTAAAGTCATCGTAGGAGAGCGAATAAATCAATCCTTATTCACTTTAAAAATGCTTTATAAATGTACACAAGAAAACTATTATAGCAAATTACATACCATATAAACTAAAAGCAAGTTTTTTTTTTTTAGGGAGTATGAGCCATCCTTTCAAAATTATCTGTGCCTTAGATATTTCACCCGAATACAAAACTTTGTTAACTTTATATGTTTACTTTTTCTTTTTAAAACTGATAATTCTATTTCAGTTTTTGATAACAAGAGCTAATATTTAAATTCGAAGATTGAATATATATATATACAGTTAATGCATGTCGATATTAAAACAGCCTCATTCCTGTGGACCACAATTAAAGTTCAAATGCTACCCATTTAATGAGACTTTCTTCTCTAGTAAACAAAATAACGCTCACGCGAATATTGGCTTTTAACTGCGATACATATTGGACAAAAATGAAGTGCTTTTGTTTCCAATACCGCAGCAATAGATCTTCTGCAGATAATCATTGGTAGCTTAATTGTTTTCTTTGACTTTCGTGGGATCTCTACTAAGTACTATCCTAATTAAAAGACAGTCAGTTGGAAGAGACCTCATTTGATGGCGTCTACTACCAGTTTTCCTCGGACGGAGCAGGCATTATAAATTTATTAAGAGTGCGCATTAAATTCTCATTATATGGCCCCTCGTTTAACTTGTCTAAATGAGGCAATCCTCTGCACTCATTAAGGGTGATGAACTCAATGCTTGAATCCATAGGTCGTCTACAAGGCAGTCTGTCGACCGATTCTCAGGCCTCTCTAGCTACCACCCCCTAATTACTTGCTGGAGTTAGTGGACTATACAGTCACTACACATACGAGCGTCAACGCGCAGAATCGATGGGCAGTCATATTGTACAATTTGTGTGGCTATTTGTCATCATTCGAGACGTAGCGATTTCTTAATAAAGAATAAACGAGGATTACTGGTGGTCTTTTCATTGTATTGTTCCTGGAACTGAATCTGGAGAATGATTTCGATAGCTACTCTAAAAATAAATCCAAGAGAATGTTTGAATTATGTGTTTTAAAGCAAGAGATTGATTAATAATTTTTACAATGTTTTTGTACCATTTGAAAGGGATATAAACTTAAAAGCCGATCTGTTGAGAAACACAACTAAGAATTATAGCCTTATATTTTGGGTTTTCTAAAAGCAAAATAAAATTGTAATGATCTTGTTCATTTGTTGGAAGATGTGCCTTATGTAACAATATTTATTTCGGTCAAGAAATGATAGTTTTATATCGTAGTTAAAATGAGCTTTAAATTAAAGATGTGGTTTTGTCTAAGAAGATATTTTTAGATGAATAGATAGTTTTGTGAAAATTCCATTCGAAATATTTTAATTGGCTTTCTTTGCTTTATTAATTTGGAGGTAGCTATACTTAACATATAAATACCTTTGATTTCCACTGAAAGGATTTCTATTGAAAAATATTATTTTTAAAGAAAAATTTAGATTTTAATATATAAATACATTATTGAATATGAAAAATGAAGGTTTAATTAGTTTATAAGTACATATATGTGTTATCACACCTTACTAAAAGAGTGTTTAATATATATTTAACTGCCATTAATATTTATCTACTCTAGTTCTTTAAGAAACTTTCTAAAATTTAAAAATACTAAAATAAAATTAAGTATGTTGAAAAAATAATGAAATCCACCACATTTTTTTCCGATTTTTACAGAAAAAAAATTTCTTGAAAAAAAAATCCAGTTTTTCTTTTAACAAGGTTAATGACACAAAGCAAGTCACTTAAACTAGATTTTTTTGGTTTTTATATATATGTTCTAATTAATAAAATCTAATGCATATTTGTTTTTGCAAATTATTAAATTATAATATCTCCTAATAAGAATGTGCAACGTATTTTGAGCATTAATAAAATATATTCCCTGCATAGAAAGTAATCGTAATTTATTTTACTGGTTTCTTAATTATATTCTGAATATTGGATTTGTGTTATAACAATTATAAACTTAGAGATAAAAGAACTATAACAAGTTTCTTAAAGAAAAGAAAAAGTAATTCACTTCCACTGAATTAAAAAATATCTACTTTATTTCCTAGCACTTTCGTATGTAACTCGGAAACAATTATAAGTTTAAAAACCGTTTCTGAATTTCATTCTATGTTTAATTTTCTTTCCAAAACGAAAATGGAAGCATTTGAGAGGTAAATTTTTGTCATATATTTCCTTCCTCGATTGTGACCTATTTTGATTCTCTTTGTTCTAACTTCTTTCACTTAAAAATCAAATTATTTCCATAAACCTAGATTACTTAAAATAAATAATATTTGAAAATTTCTATACAAGTAACTAATAAACAATATTTTAGCAAATTTTTCAAATCACCTTTTCTAATTATTCTTATTTTTTTCCGCTTAAAATATAATAATGAATTATATTTTATATGTTGATGCGCTATCGACTCGCGTTTTCATATACATTATCTCATAAACTCATAAACAAATTTTATAGAAATTTTTTGGAGCATACATCGAACACTCTATTTTACTAATAAATGCTCACATAATTCAGTGAATAGAAATACTTTTACAGTTTGAGTTGAATAAAAATAATTAGAATTTAGATAAAGTGGGCTTGCTCAGTTGCTTTTTATTCTGTACAAGGATTGTAATATAAATAGTGATTTCAAAACAAAAAGAGAGCCCGACAAATAATAAAGGGAAGCTACTTAAATATATATTTGAATATTATTTTTAATGATTAAAAATCGTTCGAATCGTCAGTAAAAATTATACAGCCATGTTTAAAACACTACTTTTTAATTGTTCCTAAATGACAAAAAATCAAATCGTTTTACTCTTAAAAAATACATACATGAATGACAAATTTAACTCTCATTACACATTAAGGCAATATGGTACCATCTTCACATTTTTTTTAATTTTTAATATTTGATATTTGGTTTTAATTTTATTTTATAAAGGATAATATGTAATAATGATTCCATACAAAAAATTTTTAATTTTTTGAAAAATGTTTGTAAAATCTAAATTTTTTGAACTTTTTTAAAATCCTAAGTCTTTTTTAAATAGGTCTTTTTTCTTTCAAATTTTTTTCCCAAGTACCTTATAATATACTACATAAAACTGTGCATGGGTTTTTTTCTGCTGCTGCTTTTTAATTTTTTTATAGTTACCTCCGAAAAATCTAAAAAAAAAAACATTAATTTTGATTTTGAAATTTTTTAGAAAAAGTACTAAACATGTTAGAGTTAATACCATGCACAGTTTTACAAAACATACATTTCAGAACATGTATAAAAAATTTCAAACCCATGCTTCAACTATCAAAAAAGCCTTAGGGTTTTGAATAATAGTATAGGTACAAATATTCAACATGGAGAAATATGAGTTTGAAGTTTTCATTCCATGAATAGCATGATATAATATTCCTCGAATAGTCTGAAATTTTTATGAAATGTTAATTAGCTTATTTAAAATTGCTTACTATAAAAAATTGCTCAAATGTAGAACAATTAAACAGTATACTGCCATAATGAATATATAGAAAAAAAGGAATGAAAGATCAATATTTCATAAAACTTTATCTTAATAATTATAAAAAAAATAAATACACACACTTCAGAGCTAATTCCATGCTCAGAGTTAATGCACATGTACAAAAGATGTTTATGCCTTTATTTTTTATTTCCATGATTTTAAAAGCCTTCGCATGTTAAATATTGTACAGGAAAGAAAGCAAAATCAAGTAACAATTTATAAGTAAAATATATCAAAATATAAGAACTGTATATGTGCAGTTGTTTAAATAAATATCTTAAAATAATTTAATTGTAAAAATGTTGAATTTCACACACATGGGATATATATTTATCACCAAAAACAAATACATAAAAACGGGAGACTTTTTCTATTCTTGCGAATTAGATTTTTAATTATCTGAGTTATCAAAATGAGTTTTAGTATTTGTGTTTTGGGAGAATCCGTTTTGAAGTTTGAATTTCATTCATAATAATATCATAAAAAGCTCGCAGGACTTTTAAATCTTGACCCAATCCATTTGCTCTTCAATAAATAATTCTCAAACTAGAATTTTTGCATGAATTGCACAATTCTTTCTTGAGATGATTTTTCACTGCATATATGATTTAAGTCTCATTGATGCGCAGTAGAAAAAAATTAATTCATTTTTTATTAGGCTCTTTTCTAGAATATAATCTGAAATGTGGGCGTGATAGTTGCTGTACAGCATCAAATATTGGTCCATAACTTGATAAAAAAATGCAGGTAAAGCTTTGAAATTTTGAAGGTATATTTATAAAGATTCGGGGTATCGAGTCAATTAAAAAATTTCGACTGGCTGTTGATTTTTAGGGTACCATATCACCTGAAACGCAAGTTTTTCGTAGCGTGCATACAAATTCTGATCTAAGTGTATACATATATATATGACGACACTTCAACAGATACCTCACTCTTTCCTCATCATGGTGTATGAAAGAATCGAGACTAAAATGAGATATTTGCTTTTGGTCAAAGCCACACACACAAAAATTGAAACCTTACATTTTTTGAATCACAGAATATATATATATATAATACAAAATTACAAAAGATACTCCTTAAAGTTACTAAAAGACATGCCAAATTTAAATAACAATCCAACTGTGGAGATCTGACTGGCTACATAAATGTTTAACATAACTAGACATTTTAAGTAGAATTTATTTTTTTATAAACTGGAGCATTTTAAATGGGAATTAGAGAAAACATTCGCGAGACTTATAATGCCTTACAGTGAAAGTCAGGAAGTGTCAGCGGTTGCCTAGTGGTCAAGGTGATAGACGGGTGGCTGACGTGTCCTGAGTTCGAGCAGATGAACGTTAAATATGTCCCAAGCTCAAACCTTCTCTCGTTGGTGTAGTGAGGAAGTTTGAGAAGAGGCTTAGGTGTCGTCCTCATTACTTGACAGTGGTTCAAAATTACGTGGTCCGCCGCCAATAGCTTTCCTGTAACTTCGAAACGCGACGCGTAAAGTCATTCAAGTCTCGATTCTATGAACCAAGTTACAACAATATTGTTAGCAGATTTATTACACAATATTTTTCAGTGTACTTTTTAAATACATTATTGAATAAGAAAAATATCCCAAAACTTTATTTATCAGTTTTATATTCATAATAAACTTTTCTGAAGAGGTGTTTTATTGTTTCATTTTAAATCAATAAAATCTGGTGCTGAAATAAATTAAACAAATATATATGTGTATGTTAAGTATGTATGTACGTGTGTGTGTAAAATGTGTATGTGTGTGTGTGCGCGCGAGTGCGATAATAATAAATTATTGCTTTCAATTTTTCTAACCAGAAAGTCCTTTTTTCCCGAGATGAATAAAAAACAACTATTATTTTTATAACTTTGTCAGCTAAACTTTAAGTAAATGTTCTCAAGTAAAAATATATTTGAGTAGAATATAAAATACTACAAAAATGTGGGCTTAGAAGCTTTTCACAACAGAGAAAGTCTTTTTCTATTGATCTGTTAGAAGGCTTATAACTTTTATTTACGGATAAAAGATTTTGTTTAATGGAATAAGTGAAAAGAATAACGAAAGCAAATAAAATTTGTGCTTCTAGGTATTTTATTAAAAAATAAAGGGAAAGGAGAACCTAGACGAGAAAGGATTTGTATTTCAGTTCTGAACTCTTAGAAGACAAAGCTCTAACCTTTTAAAGAAAGGTTTAGAGTATTGTTACTCAATTCAGACGCATTAGAACAAAGCGGATATTTTCTTTTATTATTAGAACAGTCAACTTTTTTTTCAAATATATTATCACCAGTTAGACTACTTTACAAAAAAAATTACTAGTATTCCATACAGTTAAATAATAGTTTGGTTATTATAAAATTTCAACCCCAGAACTTCAAGAAACAATAACGAAAACGGAATACTGCATTTCAAAAGAAAACATAAACTAGACACTCTCCCGCAATCCATCTTATCTTTGTTAGGAATGAAGTGCTCTTCATTGCTTAGGCGATAAAATGAAACGAGCCCAAAATTTTTTGCAGTCTCAAATCAGTCGGATCATCGGATCTTTTTCTGAAGCGTTTTGTCCGGCCAGGATCCTTTTATAAAAGCAAGCCGAGATCAATTGAACATCTTCCGATTTTTTTCCTCCTCTCTGGCATCTTTACGTACCCCAAAGCGCCCTCCTCTTCAATGACTACTTTTCCGCAAAATTCCCAATTAGTAATTGAACCTCGAATTAAAAGGAGTTCGAAGTGCGGAAGGTAAAAAAGTTCTTTGCGAAAAGGGGGTCGGAAAAAGAATTTTGCTCCGATGTAAACAGCGAAGGCCCAATCTGCCATCGGGTCTTCAAAGAATAAGAACAAAAGAAAAGGGAGGTACCGAACGGGAGTTCTGGTAATTAAATCAGCACTCGAAAGCTTCAGGTCTTTGTTAGAAACAGCTTCTCTGATGTTCGGGGTACCGCTTACATTTCACAGCGCTTTGACTGTCTTGTTTTCCAGGCGTTTTTGTACGGGCGCTCGCCTAGCTTCTAATTAACGGAAGAACGTTTTGCTGTAGCAGATGCTTTAGGCTAAAAAGAAGTGCTACTTCCCATTCTAGAGGGAAAGCTGCGTAAATGTTATCGATTCTGGTCTTTTAATTCCTTTTTCCAAACCTTTTTTTTGTCATCTTCATTCGCCTCTAAAAGCCCCCGAATGATTGTTTGATCGCAAACAATGTTCGGAAATTCTTTGACGAACATTTACAAAGGGGTATTTATTTATGCACATAATTTTTTTTCCACCGCTTTCTTTCCACTGACTTTTTTTCCGCTGCTGTACCAGCCGCAATTGGTTTCAAAACGTCTTCAAAGTGAATTTTAAGTGGCGCTCAAACATTGAATGTGTTTCTTTATCCAAATTCACTACCTTCCCTTCATTTCCCACGTACGGAACAAAGTTTCTAAGCGCATTAAAAACTGACTGCGTTCTGTTGTTTCGTCTTAATTCGAATAAATGGCCTGTATAAAAGAGAAATAGAGGTACATTAGTTAAATAAGCACAATTTGTCTCGACGTCTTTTCAGTCCATGAGATTCGAATTTCACAAAAACTTTGACGATAGAAAACGCTTTAAAATCCCCACAAAAACATTCCGAAAATGAAAAGATTACGGAAGCTAATTAAGCGTATTAGCATCTTATGGGTAAAAGTACATTTATGAAAGCTGTTAACCTTCCTACAAAATATGTCATAAGCAAAAACAAAATCTGAGGGAAGTTAAGGTAAACAAATCTTCTAAAATCATTTTTACTTCTTAACATTTTGAAAAATATTTAAAAGAATATTTAATAAGTTTACATCATTACGTGTTCATTTTTCATAATGATGAAAAAATAAAAATAAACATTAAGTACTTTTAAAAATTTCAGAAAAGGGTTGTTCAAAAAAAGCCAATATTTTTGCTCCGTGTGTTTAAAAATTTTTAAAAAAAATTTAGATTTGTCTTAGAAAGTACTACAATTTTTCTTTGTGTTTTTGTGGCTGTATATCATTATATTTCATTCTACAGCAATTTTTAAAAATAAATTCTTATTTTTCGTCATTTTATTTCCGATCTTTATATAGCACTATGAGCATTTTTTTCTCTTAATAAATCAGCTGAACAAAATAAAAAAAGTTTCAAATTTCACTATTTTTTTTTTTGAATTATATACATTTTTCAAAGACAAATAAATTTTTAAATATAAGTGTTTTCTATATATATGAGAATTAAAAGAATAGCATTGAGAAGCATTGGATTCTGCTTTCTAGATTTCCTCTCCCCCACAAAAAATTGTATGGTATTTTTAAAATTAATATCCAGTAGCTTTTTTCCCTTATAAAACGAAATGTAAAACAGTTTAAGAGATTTCATCTTTCAAATTGAAAAATAGCTCATAACGTTTTTTTTAAGAATTATTGAGATACATACATAGGTGTTCCAAATTAAGTGATAATTTTAACTTTTGATTGATTATCTTCAAAAGTACTTGATCGATTTTAAGGATATTAAATATGTTTAAGTTGATATAATACAAAAAAGACCAAACATAAGTTATGGAACAAAAATGCGATAAGCGCGTGGCTCATTAACTGCAATGTCTTCCTAAGAGCACCCCAAACATGCTCTGAGTTAATAGAGTTAATGACTGGCTCCAGGTTCATTGGTCGAATATCCTCATTTTCCAGGTATTCGTCAGCCAAATGAGCTCTATGGAGACGAGTATCAAGCCAATTGTAACCCTGAAAAGGTTATAATATAAGGATCTAAGTTTTTTCCCCCTGAAATTTATAGCAGTCACAAAAAAATCTGTTCAAGGCATGAAGAAGCGAGAATCTATCGAACATGCTGCCTGCCAAAATCATTACATCTCCGTTACCATACCAGTCTGATGTTAAAGAACATATAGCACGTTCCTCTAGATCAGTAATTCCCAAAGTGATCTATATCGACTCCCAAAGGTCTATGACGACTTCTAAGCGGTCCAGGTCAGTGAAAAAATAATTTGTGGGTAAGTGTAAATGGGGGTCTACGATAATAGCTCTCATTTAACCAGATCGTGAGTTTAATTTAAAAATTTTTTTTCAAGAGGAAACCAAATTTTATCTTTTTAATAGATTTATTTACTAAATTTAATGAGGTTAATTTGCACAATAGCAAGGTGACAGCATAAATTTTATTGAAACGAGGACCATCCTTTTAAGGTGTCTGGCCAGAATTAAGCTAAAGGAGTATAATATTGGACGTCGCAAATTTTTACAGTTTCTTAATTTGTCACATTTTTGCCAGAAAAATGACGTTTTAATCTACTTTCAACATTTACATTCCCTCTATTTAAATTTCGAAACTACATTTAAGTGAGCTTTGACTATGGTAAAACCATAGTAGGCAATTAATTCATATAGTTAACAAATGTCATATTACAAGAGGAACATCGGAATGGACACTAACGAAGATCTTAAAGTAAAGTTTAGAAATAGAAGTCAGCAATTTTGACTTTAAAAATGTATACCTATTATTTATCCCGAATTATAGAGTATCGTGAGAAAGTTTTTTATTTCTTTTCCTAGTAAGAAGGAATTCAATCTAAAAAAAAACAACTTTACACAACTGACCGAGGAGGTTAAGGGTTAAACCTAAGAAGATTGATGCCAAATATCGAAAATTTATAATTGAAGCACCAGATTCATCCCTTCCATTTAAAGCATTTGTTTGTTGCTCAGTTATTTTATGCCATAATTAAATTTTAATTTAATTAATAAACATATGTTTTTTAAGTTTTAAATAATATACTTCACTATAGTTAGAAACTTTAATCTTTTAAAGTAAGTACTATACTGTTCGAATTAATTGAAACAAATGATAAAAAACGATTTTTTTTTCTAAAACTCCAGCTTTTAGTGATTGCATATCTTAAGTAGACAGACAAATCTCTTTATTAGTATGAAGTATGTCCTTCTACAGCAGAAATAACCTCTTCAGCTCGCCTTGGTATTGACTCCACAAGTGCAGTACACATGTTCTTCATCATCGTAGAACCACACATGCATAGCACTTTTTATCATTGGTTCTGTTGTCGTACAACTCTTCTTAGATAACCTATTCTTGAGAATACGTCATAAATTCTAGATAGGTCTGTGAATTACCAGGTCAATTAAGCACTTTTATTTTATTTTCTTACATAAAAGATTGGACCAATATCGAATTGGGACAAGAAGCCAAATTATATTGAAAAGCTCTGTCAAATGTTTCCATGGATGGAACAATTCTACTGCGTACTATATTTATGTATTTGAAATAATTCATCATACCTTTAAAATGAACTAAGTTTCCAGTGCCATCTGTTGTGAAAAAAACCCTAAAAATCTGTTTAGAAGGGTGTTTTTACAGTCTGTTGGATATGATCTGGCGGCAGAGAGTTTCAACTTCACTTCGTCTAACTATACTTGATTCGTATCCTGCACAAATAAATACGTTTCATCGTGGAAAATCGCTTTCTTCTAGTCATTAACCGTCCAGGATCGGTAGTTTTGGCTTATGCTAAACGTTTTTTTCATCGTTTTCTGAGTTAGAAATTGCTTTTCCTTGGTCTGGATACCATACGGCTAACTTCTGTACAGTTGAGGTACTAAATACAACACCATAATCCAATAAATCCCTTCGAAGGCCCATGCTTGTTTTACTTTGATTTATTTTGCTATTTCTTATTAGAAATTTATCAGTTCTTGGAGTATTCTTCCTTTTCTTTTTGGAGACGATGATTAGGAATCTTGAAATGTTCTTAAAATCCTTGAAACACTTGATTTGCCCACATCAACTACCGTAGTTATATCTCTCACAGTTATAAAAGTGTGTTCATTAAGAGCGATTATTTTAGAACGTTTCCTCAGAGTAATGTGAACAAACAAAAGTAACCCGTGTTATGTGGAACGCAAAATTATAACCACCAGCTATAACATTGAAAGGCTCACAACTGAACTACTAATGTACTAAAACCAATCAAACGAGTAAATTATATAGTCAAAACCGATCCACCACAATACTTCTGAGCAAATATAACCGGTTTGAGGGGGTTCGAGACATAACTGGTAATCACATACTAACTCAGACAAGAAAAAAAAATGTTTGCCCCAATTAATTCACACATTATAGTAGCTCTATACCAGCTGTCAAAAAACATTTAAGTTAATAAATTTGCAAAAATTCAGTATAGGTTAGGTGGCGTCTATCCAAAACATAAAACATGGCAAAGGATCTATGAGACAAAAAAGTTTGGGAACCTCTGCTCTCTCTAAATGAACTTAGTCCAAAATCAGTGGTTAGACTGATATATAATCAGTACTTAATTGAACGTACTCTTTCTCTGATATCTGCTCCACTATTGATGTTCTCTGTACTTTGCTAAAGGCTGTTCAGTGCCCAAAAGAAAGCGGGATACAAAAACTGCAGGTCTTCTTGAAACAAACATCTTCATATATTGTTCTGAAAACAGTAATCTTTGAAAATTGGGCTCTTGGAGCTACATGAAATTCTCGAGACAGCTGAGAAGCTGTTGCAGTCCTGTTACGCAGTGCTGTACTTGATTAATATTGATCTTTATGGTGAAAAGAGGCAACATTTCTCATACTATATTAATTTATTGCGGTGCTCGCCACACATCGGTTTCGTGTGTTTACATCGCTCTGCGTCCGCCAGGCCAGATTCTCAAAACTATTCTAAGGGGTTGCCATATTCCGTAAGGGACCCATGGTCGGGTTTACCACAGAGTATCCCCCCAGTGACTGAGGGTAACAGCCCAAGGGAACGACATAGTTTTTAAAATTTTATAAACATTATTTTCTTTCTTCCCCCTTTTTTTTTTCTTTTTTTTTTTGAGAATCCGTACTGGTAGAAATACATTAACAATTTGAATATAATATATATACAGAAAAAATAGAACATGTAAATAAGATATATACAAATATAATACAAAAAAATTTCCAACTGAAAGTTCTTCTAGAAGGAGAAAAAAATTATGTAACATAAGTGGCTAGTTTTTTTGGAAAATGTACATGTCTTCCTGATTTTGTGGTATATATTGGTTTTTTGTTAGTAGATATTTTATCATCTTTTACACTTTTGCTCACTGAAGGTGGAGTTTCACACACAGTTTCTGAGAGAAGATGTGCGGGTTTGACGCGATCTAGAGAAACTTTAGTTTTTCGACCATTAACGTCAATGGTGATAGTTTTGTCTGTTCTGGACAGAACTTTATGTGGTCCAGTATACGGTTGACATAAAGGTGGTTGCACACGATCGATTCTCAAAAAGATATGAGATGATGATTTTAGTGAAGGATGAATGTAGAATCGATTAGTGCAGTGAGCAGATGTTGCAACAGGATTTAGTTGTTGCATTCTGTGACGAAGATTAGTGATGAAATTATTATCACAAAAAGGAATGTTTGATATATCTATCATGTCACTAGGAAGACGTAGGTTTGTTCCATAAACAATTTCAGCACAAGATTGCAGATCTTCTTTAACTGCTGTTCTAATGCCGAGAAGAATGATGGGGACTATTTCGGACCATCTGTCATTCTCATGGGCTTTAATGGCTGATTTCAAATGTCGATGGAACCGTTCCACTATTCCATTTGAAATTGGATGATATGTTGTAGTTTTGATCTTTTGTGTTCCCAGCATGCGAGTAAATTCAGCATACATTGATGAACGCATCTGGGTTCCTTGATCAGAGGTGATTATAGATGGGCAACCAAAACGAGAGATCCAAGTGTCAAAAATTGCACGGCAAATGGTTTTTGCTTGCATGTCTGGAATGGGGATTGCTTCTGGCCATCTGGAGAAGCGGTCGATTATCGTAAGAAGATAACGATGACCTTCAGATGGTGGCAAGGGACCTACAATATCCATGTGAATGTGAGTGAATCTAGCGTCAGGAAGAGAGAACGTTCCTAGAGGTGTTTTATTGTGCCTTTGGATTTTCGACTTTTGACACGATTCACAACACCGGACCCATTGCTTTATTTGGCTTTTCATGCCAGGCCACACGTAGCGAGAGCAGATGAGTTTTGTAGAAGCTACTATCCCTGGATGTGCAAGATTATGAAGATGGTTGAATATTGTTCTTCGAAACGATGCAGGGACGAAAGGACGTGGAACTCCTGTTGAAATATCGCAAAGCAAATAGCAATCTGAGGTTTGGCATGGTTTTAGCTCTAATTTAAGAGATGATTCATTATTCTGCAGAATTTTTTGAACTTCTGGATCATTTTTCTGTGCTAATGCAAATTCTTTAAAATTTAAATTTGGAGAATTAGTAATGGAATCAATTTCGATTCTGGAAAGAGCATCAGCAACTATGTTCTCTGAACCTTGCACATGCCGAATGTCGGCAGAATATTGGGAAATTAAATCTAAGTGGCGTAGTTGTCGAGGAGAACATTTATTTGGGTTTTGTTTAAAAGCATAAATTAGGGGCTTTTGGTCAGTGTATATTGTGAAGTTTCTGCCTTCTAACATATGCTTGAATTTTCTTATAGCCGAATAAATTGAAAATAGTTCCCTGTCATAAGTCGACCACTTTTGCTGACTTTTGTTAAGTTTCATGGAGAAAAAGGCTATTGGTTCCCATTTCCCTAGTGATAATTGGGATAAAGTGCCTCCAATAGCAATATCTGAAGCGTCCACCCATAGGCTCAATTGAGCCCCTGAAATAGGATGTCTTAAAAGAGTAGCTTCTGCCATAGCGTTTTTCGCTGCAAGAAAAGCTTGTTCTGCGTTTTCATTCCATTTTAATGGTTCGGATGATTTGCGAACACTAGAATGAGATTTCTTTTTATTTGTATGTCCTTCTAGAAACTGAACAATGGGAGCAAGTATATATGCGGCTTTTGGTATAAAGCATCTATAAAAGTTAAACATGCCCAAAAATCTACGCAATTGTGTTAATGTGTTTGGTTTAGGAAAATCTAGAATACATTTTACTTTATCAGGTAGAGGTTTAATTCCATTTTCTGACAGATTAAAGCCTAAAAAGTCTATTGATGATGCACCAAATATGCATTTAAATACATTAATGCATAGACCATATTCATCTAATTTTGAAAATAGGTTTTTTAAATGTTGTTGATGTTCCTAGGGATTTTTAGATGCAATTAAAATGTCATCGACAAAAGCGTAAATTCCAGGTAAGCCACGAGTGACTTCATCTATAAAACGTTGAAACGTTGCGGATGCGTTACACAATCCGAATTGCATTAGTGTACTTTCAAATAAACCAAACGGAGTGCAAATTGCCGTTTTGTGTATATCATCTGGTTGAATAGGAATTTGATGATAGGCTTTTACTAGATCAATTCGACTAAAAACTTTTGAGCCATGTAATTCAGCTGTAAAATCAGCAATACAAGGAATGGGGTATTTATCTTTTAATGTTTGAGAATTTAACGCTCTATAATCGCCAACAGGTCTCCAATCTAAAGTACCTTTCTTAGGAACCATATGAAGTGGGGAAGCGTAGTTACTTTTCGAAGGTCGTAAATGTCCCAGATGCATCATGTTTTGAAATTCTGTTTTTGCAATTTTTAGGCGATCTGGTGCCAACCTTCGGGGTTTTGCTACCACAGGAGGACCTTTTGTTATTATATGGTGAACAGTGTTATGTTTCACTGGTTGATTTGGATTAGGCAATTTTGTGATAGAGGGAAATTCTTTCAAAAGTTTATGATAAATTGTATCTTTAGAAATAGAAATTTGAACAGAGTGGAGATTAGCATGTTTTAAATGGCCTACTGATTGTAATTTTGTTTTAGTATCTCTAAGACATTTGTGTCTGAGATCTGGCACCAATTCAAAATAATGGAGGAAATCTGCACCTAGAATTGGTGTACTTACATCTGCAATCAGAAAAGTCCACATAAAATCTCTTCGTAAATTAAAATTTAAGGTTAATGTTTTCTGCCCATATACATTAATTGAGGATGAATTCGCGGCAAAAAGGGTTTGTTGTGAAGAATTTCTTTTTTGATAGGCATTAGCAGGAATTAAAGACACGTCAGAACCGGTGTCGACCAGAAAGGAGATATTTGTTGTCCGGTCTCGAATGAACAGGCGACGTGATTCCTTGGGCAAAGAATAAGTCGCCATTATTCTTTGCTGGCTTCGTTTCCCTGCCATGTGCATGGTTTAATGCATTTTTCATCTCTACATTTTTTTCCGAAACGCCTGTGAAACCAGCAAATCGAAAAATCACGCTTATTCGAAATGCTTCTTTCACGGGAATTTTTGTTCCGACGGTATGGAGAGCAACCACGAGAGATTGAAAGACGATCAATTCTTTGATTTAATTTTTCAATTTCACGAAACAGTTTAGATTCTAATGATTGCTCTTTTGAAATAGAAAAAGTTTCAATAGGAGATGGCGAGACTTCGAAAATTCTGTCCGCAATGTCGGCGGCTTTGTCTAACGTATGGTCAGAAACAGCAGCTAAAATTGTTTGAACCGAAGACGGCAAACGCTGCAGAAATAACTCCGTCATCAGTTTATCATCAACATTCAAAGATTCTGCGCGCCGTTTCATGTTACGCAGTAGTTCGGAAGGTTTTCGAGAGCCTAATTCTTCCCCCGAAAGAAGTTTCCGAATCTCCTGCTGGGACGATTCCCCTGAACGATTTATGAGTTCGTTTTTTATTTGCGCGTAGGGATCAGTGGCATCTGGGTGCATGAGGACATCGCGAACTAAAGACGCGGTGTCGGGAGGGAGATGAGCTACTAATGTAATTGTACTTAGTTAAAGACTCAGTTATTGGTTTTGGGGTTGCTAAAGCGAATGTACTCTCGCACATAACAAACCACAAGGTGGGATCGGATCTATTATATACTGGTATTTTTACAGCATTTACTTCCGACATTGTGCAAGGTTTTAGAACAAAATTACTAAATAAACAATAAAATAGACATGCATTCAATAATAAAAACGCTATAATAACCAGTAATATTATATTTAATTAGAATTTGGCATTTTCATCGATAGTACACATGATATTTTTTTTTAAAACTTGTATCACAAGAATTTTATTTCATCCGAAATTATTACATGCAATCAAGTAATTTTAGCATTAAATATGAAAAAAATAAAATAAAATATTAAATTGATAAAACAATTCAAGTTAAATTAAAAGCACAGAAAAATGAAACAGAGGAAAAAAAATCCACTTATCTGTGATACATTTGCAGTTGAAGATGAGAGCCACACCCGAAATTGAAACCAAGGATGCTCGGATCCATAGACAAAGGAATTGAGTCCTTATACTAAATTTAGTTGAATGACGATGGGTTTTTTTTTATCATCGATTTTGTGAACTACTATTCACAAGGTAAAGGTTTTGCGTGAATATACCGGGTCACCACTATGGTGAAAAGAGGCAACATTTCTCATACTATATTAATTTATTGCGGTGCTCGCCACACATCGGTTTCGTGTGTTTACATCGCTCTGCGTCCGCCAGGCCAGATTCTCAAAACTATTCTAAGGGGTTGCCATATTCCGTAAGGGACCCATGGTCGGGTTTACCACATCTTCATCGGTCGTCATGGCTCTTGGATGACCTAACACAGGTCATTTTTCTACAGATCTGATCTCCTTTAACTGTCTCATTAGTTTCACGCAACTCAGGATGCTATATGAAAGTCTCTCGCAATTGGCATTTGAGACTGCCCTGTCCCAAGTCTCTTGAAGATTCCTCATCTCGTACTACTACCCAAATGTTGGCGGTTATTCATTTTAACTGTTTGCTTATGAATTTCATAAAATGATGCAAAAAAGAAAAGGAAACCCGGGGAGGGGCGCACAAACAAAAGAAGAACGGAAATTGTGGCAATATTTATGCCTGCCCAATTTATTTTATATAAAGCATACATTTATTTTTAGGTATTAAATTCAAAATGTGATTTTATTTTTATTTTTTTCCTTTTTTCATTTTAAGTTTACTTTAGCTAATAAAAGACATAATACTAATTAATTTTTCTTAAGTTTGTAAATTATTTATAAAATTAATAAAGGTAGTGTATTAACTCCAGAAACAACATCCTCTCAAACAAGTCATGATATTTACTTAACACACTGATGTACCAAATAATTTCGGTTATTTGTTTTCGTTTCGGAATTTCAGCTAACAAACCAAAATGATGCCAGATAATTAATTAAAAAAAGGCAAGTTTAAAAAAAAAGTAAAAAAAGGGCTATGCTGAAACTCGGGGTATGAATTAACTCTACAGTTGTATGCCTATTACACGAAATTATAGATTTATTTAAGCAAATCTTTTTAAAAATTGACAATAAAAATCAAAGCTTTGAGGATCAAGCAAGTTGAAAAATAAAGTATTGATGTACACGCTTTACATATTTTTTCTACCGAAAATAAATTTAAACTGCACTCTTTCAATAAAAGGTTGTGTGTCTCTCTCAAAGTAATTTAAAGAAATTAAGCGTATCAAATCCATTAAAATTAATTACGTGTTCAAATGAAATAAAAATTATTTAGTGGTTATTAGTTTTTTTTTAAATGTTCGTTAACAAAAAGAAAACAAACACTAAACAATAGAAGGTAGTTAAGATTGCGTATGTTTTTCATAAGTGCTTAAGGTGAAATTACTATGTTAATAAAACTAACAATATTTTCTTGTATGAAATCAATTGCATTGCAAAATTTATTTATTTCTTGATTTTATTCAATTATACACCCAGAAGTGTTGATTATCAAGTGTTTTCCCAGCGAAATCAAACATATAGATTAATATCAAAAATGCAAATTTTGATGTAAAATAAAATTATCTCTTTTAATTGAAAAATTAGCCAAGTTTTTCTTATAAAGTGTGGTTTCGTAACCTAAGATAAACAATGCAAAGTGTGTTTCAAAGATATCAGACTAATTTTTTGTGCGAAAGCAAAAGATAGGAAAACGTAGTTTAATGCACATATGCATAGATCTTTTCTGTCTGTAGAAGTAGAAGCTTCAAATCGTCGACAGACCACCGATAATTAAGGAAGTTAGGAGGCTGTCGGTTTTCGTAATAGACTAAATAGTAGAAAAACTTGAAGAACGTAACTGTATTAAATATTGTGTACACCTTGGTGGTTCCAAATACCCAGAAAACCGCAAGGAAAAAAAAGAAACCAGAAAAGGAATCAGATTTCTGCCCAGAGAAGGCATTAAGAAAAATGCGAAGGGCCAGATAGGCACCATTTCAAAACAGGCTTTCCAGTGCTGCTTCTGGCTGTAACAAAATCATTGAGAAAATTGTGCGGTAATCCAAGGATCACAATGTAGGGGATAAGTGTACGATTTTTACCCGATTACAAATATTTTATATGAATAACGTTCAAATATTTTTTGAACATATATTGTATGGGCATGCCTTCATTTATTCATTTATACTATATCAATGCCACATAACTTAATACTGGAAAAGGCATTCAATGCTAAACATATGAAAATGGTTTTGTTTTCTAAGAGAACAATTAAAAAATATAATTATTGTTCAGGATAGCACGGATAACATACTCAAGTAGATACAAATATCGTCCTAAAATCTCTAATCTAAAGTGAATTGATTATCTATCAGCGTCGTTCTGAAAAGTTACTCGAGGTCTACTGATGAAATGCCCAAAGCGATCGTGGGGCCACAGTAGCCTACTGATCAAGATATCGGATAGCGGCTGGCGTGATTCATGAGTTCGAGCCCTGCTCCACTAAAGACTCACCGTATAGGGGAGCGATGGACGTTAAATCTGTTGAGAGCTCAAACGTACTCCCTTCGGTGTGGTGTGATAGTTAGGATAGGAGGGGGTGCCCGTTCAGGTGTCCTCCTCGTCACTTGACCTTGATTCAAAATGACGAGGTCCGTCGCCAAAAGCCCTCATGTAGCTGAACAGTGCGACGTTAATATTCACTCACTCACTCACTCAAGGGGATCGAGGGATTTTTGCGACCATGATCAAGTGAAAGTAGAACATTATGATTTAGTTAATATAATAACAAAAAATTGTTATTATATTAATAAAAAAATTTTGTTATTAATAAATTTTGTTAATAACAAATTTTGTTATTTCATTTTTCAGTTAAAATTTAAAGAAAAATAAAAGTTCTTCCCTGTAAAGTACATCACTAAATATTAACATCTTCGAGCATGAAATTATTTTCTTACGCGCGATTGATATTCTGCTTTTCCAAATTGACACTATGCGTAGTATACACAAGAGAGAAAAAGACTTTAGATATTTATGATGGCATATGTATCTGTGATAATATATGTATTAAGATGATATATAGTGTATTTGTAGATGAAAGATATTTATCTTGAATAATTATCTGTCATGTTAGATATATATGTTTAACAAAATCAATTTGAATATGCTATTCTCATTTGTTTCCTCGCATAATTCATTTCAATGGTTTTTATAGACATTCCCTTTATTTATTCGATTATCTAAAACACACACTACAAAAAGATGGGTGGCATTGTTAAGTGGTGGAAAAGATGTTCAATAAGCATCTAAATACTGAATCAAATCCGGTATTTCTTGAAGGGCGGGATGAAATTCTTATCGATAATCATATCAATATCAGGAAGTGTGCGGTTTCAATTTTTAACTAATTCCAGCGTAAGAAGACATTCATCAGAGCTTAATGCGAGCCGAGCAGCACAAAACTAATGATTTTTAAACATCATATTTTATTGCGTTAGAACGCTGTCTCTAGCAGAGCAAGTACTTCATAATTCATTAAAGATAGCTTTATAAGTTATAAATGACAGTGTGTGTGCTGTTGGTGATATTTTAACGAAAATCAATCCAACGTCAGTTGGAAATTGAGAAAACGGTTCCTGAAGATTTATGTACCATCCCTTGCGATCAAAAAACTTTCAACCGATTTTCAAACGACCGTTAATCATTATGTGGGGTCCGGGGCATCAAGACGCCCGGCTAGGTGGAGAAATTACTCGTTTGAGGGTAATTATTACTAATCTTGGCTTTTGAAGCCACCTGAAGATTTAAACGGGAGTAATGAATAGATATGTTTAAAGCTATTTCCCTAAAAATTTCAACTTCGTGATCCCTAAAATGTTCAACTTTTGATGTAAGAAAAGAGATTCAATTTTATTAAGTTGTTTTTTTGAGTTGCGAAAGATTAGGTTTCCTTGTAACTCTTAATTAATTTTTTCTCAAATTATTTTCACAATCGTATAAAATAAGTTTCTCATACACAATTTCATAACATTTTTAGAATAAAAAGTGATTATTCAAAATAAAAAGTCAATTCTTCTGTTTTTAATGGAATTATTGTAATGTTTTAATAATGGCTCCAAAAAAAGAAAAATTACTTCATAATTATATAAAATACTTTACATGATTGTTAATACCCTTTACTGTAGAAATTGGCTTTTTAAAAATAGAAAATGCTATACTAATTACCAAATATATATATGCTGTATTATTTCTGGGGTAGTAGAAATATTCCTTCAGGTTACTCACAATGCATTTTTTAAAAATTCTTTGAAATGAACTTAATGTGACTATCGTTTATCTTGTGAATTAGATATATTAAACACACACAATAGTCAAAAAAGTTCAAGACCGTTGAAAAATATCAACACATTAAAAAAAATGGCTTTTAAGTAAATTATACCCCATAAAAAATTTAAAGTTGCTTCAAATTTGTGTTTTGCCAATATTCATTTAAATTGTGTACATTTCCCCAGAAGTTCTGCTATAAGCAGTATAGTTTTTATTTTAGCTCGCATTAAAAATAAACGGTGTGCAATGTTTTAAAAATTATATTTTATTGAAATTATTATATTTGACTTTGAATTACTGTCAAGTTCCTATTCTTTAAGCATTTCCAATTATGCGAAATTAGCTTATATCGCGTTAAATACATATAAAGTTAAATCGTTACACCCACAGAAACAATAATTGCGCACATTTCATTAATTTATTTCTAATTAAATTTCCGAACACGTTCGGAGTACTTATTTTTAAAAAACAGCATGCTAAAACATTATAAATGATTTTTAATGAATAAATACCAATAAATACAAAAAATTAAAATTATTTTTTAAAAATTACCTAAATTTTACAAAAATCACAATTATATGTGGAATTTTAGCAATATTTTTGAAATACTTCAAAGCAATTACAGAAATAAATTATAGTTTTAAGAAACTAAAAAACGCCCTTTATAGTTAATCGAACAAAGTTGTAACTCAATCTTTTAGTCGCCAAATCTGGAAATTGTATCTGAAATTAGTCGCCAGATGCGGAATGGGATCTGAAAACGGGAAATCGTTAATACTAATGATCCCAATAAGAACCATGGAACAAAATTATTAAACTATTGTATTGTCATCGGTCTTGGACAAGTGAGCAAAATTTCGAATTAATCTGACCTTTTAAAGTGGGTAAAAATGGAGTTCAAAGATTCCGTTATATACAAGTGAAGCTTATAAAAAGGTGTTCAAAAGCAATAAGCTTATATCAGTAAAAATATTTCTAAGCAAATTAGATGCATTTACCTAGAAAATGTACTAAAATTTTATGTTTTAATAAAATTAAACAATTTTAGAGCTGATCAAGTAAATATTGTAAGAAATGGGACATTCTTTATGGGACCATTATTTAAATATCAGTCCATAACTCAAAAAATGTTTATTCAGTAAGAAATATATTTTAGTACATTTGTCGTAGTCTCTCACTACCCCTATGATTATTAACTCCCCTTTGCACATTATCTAAATTCGAATATGTTGGATTCATAATTAACAACTACGTAATTAATAAATCACTATTATTTATTAATCCTTATGATAGAAATACACAAATATTAATCAAACTTTAAGAGCAACAAATTACAGTGGAGTGAGCTCAGAATTCAATTATGAACGACGGAACACTAACTGAAACCCCGGCGGATAACGTATATAATCAAACTACGCATTTATAACTTAATTTAGGAAAATAAAACAGACCTAATATCTCTTTAAGACAGGATTCTTGACTACTTGAAGGATCTATAGAGCGACTTCAATCCTTGATATCTTCAGTTACGTCCGAACCGAATTAATGAAGCTTTTTTAATAATCTTCCTTCAGCTAACAAACTTCACTTAGTTAAACTAATCTCCTAGAATCACCTTCTTAATCAATCTCGTAGTTAACTCCTCTATCAAAACACGTAGTCATCCTCTTCTCTTCATTTCATTTCTCCCTTTTATATCTCTTTCGAACTCGCTAAACCCGAAACTATCTTATTTGCATAAGTCACACTTTTAGCTCTCAGCGGGGATTGGTTAAAATAAATACAATCTTAAAAGATTTTGAGAGAAGGTTAGTGAAACGCGTAAGCACCCGTCACACATTCTCTAGAAAATAATACAAATATCATGTTTGAAAAGTTTTATAGAAATACATTTTTAACATTGAGTTATCAGACTCGCCATGATAGATTTTGAACAATTTAAATGGCAATTCTGGTAGATTAAAGACGAACTTCCGATTTTTCTAATTTTATAAAACTGGCTTTAACTTGGACTTAAGGTAGCGTAGAAACAAAACAAGGCATGCTTTGTAAAGCCAAAAGATACTCAATTCAATAAAATAAGAAAGCAAAAAAATATATACTTTGACCTAATTTGTTCATTTCAACGTGTTCGGATACCTTAATATTAATCAATCACTCTAAATTAGCTATCCGCCACACGGGACTAATAATGATGGTTCTTGCTTTTAAAATTTAACAGCTTTAATTTTGCGTATAAAAGATATAAGCGAATGCCAGCAGCTTTGTGCGGCGAGAACCTCTTGTAGCAAGGGACAGTACAGGAACTGAACATTCCACACAGATTATATTACACAAACAAGTCGAAGCAGACAACTTGTTGGCATCGCGCAAAAGATAAATACAGTAGATAGCGTTGGTAAAAGACATGACAGTAAAACTAACTATTACACAGAAAATACATATGAAATACAAATTGCAAATAATAATAATTGAATAGAAATTTTAAGTACCTTATATATAAATTTCATTATATATAAATGAACATGCACATCTCATTAATAATAAATATACATTTTGAATAATAATTAGAATGTAACTTGAATAATAACGAAAATATAATTTAAAAAATAGAAAGGTACACACACACAATTCCATCCAAACATTAGCTTTATTTGAAAATAAATATTTGTGTTTTGAGATCCAAAATTTCTTCAAAAAGGGATTCAAATAATGAACAAAGTAATTATCCTAAATTATTTACTAACTTGTTGTGATTGATTGGTTATGAGTCTTCCTTAGAAGCAACACGAAGGCTATTGGTGATGGACCTCATAATTTTGAAGAACTAAAGTTTAATGACGGGGACAACACCTGAGCTGATTTATCATTCTACAATTCCACACCACGAGAAGGCGAGGACTTAGTGACTCGGCCGATTTAACATACACCAGTCTCTACATCAGTGGTCTTCAAACCTTCAAGTGGTGTTTCACGGAACCCTGAGGTTCCACGAAGTATACCTAGGGGTTTCATGAATCACAATAAAAAAAATTGAAAAAAGAAACTTATAAATGTGTGTGCAAAATGGATTCACGTTCTCTAAAAGGTGAGGTGGCGCATTTATCCACTGGGATAGAACTCGGGACCTTTGGGTCCGAAGCCGAGTAACTTAACCGCTACACCAAAATGATCACCATGGTGCGGAGGTTGTTACCGGTTTATGTAGATGATACCGCTACATACTCCCCCACCAGTGAGTCGGTGGATAGGTGAACGAACGATGTATTTGTTAAATCAAGCGTGTTTGCTGCTGCGTCACTAGTTGTGATGGCTTTGCTGGTTGCGTCATTCCTGCGTGATGGCTTGAGGGTTGCGTCACCATGTAACGGCTTAAAGATTGCGTCACTATGCGACGGTCACCCATGCTCTATCTCTGCCACCGACAACACAATTACAGCCTCTCACCGCTGATTGGACACTCCAAAGACAGGAGAAAGAGGAATATAAGTTGCACACACGATAAATTGCCCGATGTTTACACTGTCTTTCTAATATTCTCCAATTCAAGAATGAGGTGTTAATGGACAGTCAATCTGCCCACAGGAAGTGCGTGGTCATTGACCAAAAGAAACAGAGGGGATGAGAGCGGCATAGAAGGGGTAAATGACCTGTAACGTGTTGTTAACCACACGGATTTTTATGTAACCGCATAAATTATGTGTGAAATACAGTTTATACAATCCACTGAGAAGTTGCTCTCTCTCTCGGCTGTATAATAACTGCTAATAGTGAAAAATGCATAAATGCTTTTGAGAATCTCATAAAAATTAATTTCGTATAGTAAAAGTAAATCAAACATTTTAATAAAATATTTTAAAAAATAGCTTTTGATCTAAAGGTTATTTTGTAATTAAATAGGATCTCTAAAACAAGAATAAGTAACAAGTAAACATGTTGTAAATTTTAAAAAAAACTTTACCTCAAATAATTTTCAAAATGAAAAACCTTAAAAGTTTAATATTTAAATTATTTTAAGAAAAAAATAATGGTGGGGGCCCCAATCTATGTACTGGTGGGCCACGTCTTTGACATGTCTGGGTTAAATGGATTAGTTGATATGAAATTACTCTTGAACTAGGAGATGGAGTATTCTTATAAGCAGGAAGCTATACTACACTGGTGTCCAAAAGTTAAGCATAATTGATAATTATGTGAATAAAGAAGGAACTGTAAATCAGAATGGCGGGAAACGTGATATACGAGTGTAAATTGGTTATAAAATAAGGAAGCAAATCAAAAGAATGATAATAATTAAATTTATTGTCCAAAGTAGCAGTTTAAATAAAGCTGAGCATAGAAAGGATTCACACTTTAAAGAAAAAATGAAACAAAACATTAAATAAAATACTGATGCTGCAGTTTAATAAGGCGTGTGGTAACCTCTGACAGCTAGGTATGGTACACAGTGGTTTAACATACTTGTTATGAGATGATGAATGAGTTGTGGGCTCAAACGGTTCCAAGCTTCTTGGAGAGCTCTCTTCAGTTCTGTAACGGAGCTTGGTGGGTGCGAAAGTACTGCAATTTGTCTCCCGAGCATATCCCATACATGCTCGATAGGATTTAAATCAGGGGAGTTTGTAGGCCACGACATGCGCTGGATGTTTTCCGTTTCAAGGAAGTCATCAATCAGCACCGCTCGGTGACATGGCGCATTATCATCCATGAATATGAAGTCAGGACCAACAGCAACTCGAAACAAGCCAACAAAAGGCTCAAGAACTTCGTCTTTGTATCTTTGAGCAGTCACAGACCCCGTGTCAAAGAAATGGAGGTCTGTGCGGCCGTCCATCATGATGCCTGCCCATACTATTACTCCCCTTGATGGAAAATGATGTCTTTCCGTTATGTTTCTTGGTTCATAACGTGTTCCACGTTCTCTCCATATCGTTACCCGCCGAGAATCACTACTCAGACTAAACCGAGACTGGTCACTGAACATCACATTGGCCCACTCTCCCACACTCCAATGCTGATATTTCAAACTCCAGTTCAAACGAGCGCGTTTATGCGCAGACGTGAGGGGAATGCAAACTGCTGGTCTTCTGGCATACAGGCCAGCATGATTGAGTCTCCTGTAAACAGTTTGTCTCGTAATTCGTATTCCTGTGGCGACTGTGACCACTGAACCCAGTGCTCTGGCAGTACTGCCCCTCTGACGTCGCGCACTTATTACCAGATATCGGTCTTGGTGAGGGGTTGTGACTCTTGGTAGACCTGATACTGGTTGTCGGGTAACATCTCCCGTTCTTTGAAACCTTTGCCACAGTCTTGAGATCACAGACTGGTCCACATTCAGAATTCGAGACACTTCGGTTTGTGATCGTGAGGATTTCAGGATTCCAACCATTCTTCCTTTCGTAAACATGTCCAATTGGCGTCTTTGTGCCATCATTCACCTTGTTTGATGGTTAACAACGTTCCTTCGCACAGCAGTTGCACGAAACTTGTCTGAACTGCCTATGCTGCGTGAATCGGTTTCTCCGCGTTTCGACATGCGCCGGTGTTTCGCGCAGGACGTAGTCGACTGAAAAGTTTTGCATAAACCCAATGTTTCTTCTTCACCCAATTAATATCCGCGAGAAATTTGGAATAATTTTACGAATATTTACTCCATGTTTTTCCCATTTTACGATTTATGCTTAACTTTTGGACACCAGTGTATATATAACATGATTAGCTTTTAATATATGCTTTTTTATTAAAATCTAATCATGATCTATTATATCTGCTTTATTTTTGTTCTTAGTGCTATGTTGTGAATCTCTTGATTCGCCTATTTGATTACATTGCATCGTTACATTTTGGGTTCTTTAAAAAAAAATCGCATTGAATCCGTAATTTTTAAAATTAAGTACTTAAGTAGGTACCAACAACATAAAATAAAATTTAAAATTTCGGAAAACTTTACTAACATGAATAATACTGAGTGAAAATTGAAGAGTTTTTCAAAAAGGCTTTGTAATGAGAATAAAAGATGTCTTCGTAAAACAGCTTTAGTAAAAATCATTTTTGTTAAGCATCGACCCACAGTGCGCCACCAGTGCCGCTGATAAACAAACAAAGAAAAAAAACCCTTTTCCATGGCGATATTGCCGGCTTTTCCACGAATTTTGCTCTAAATGAAGAATGTGTATAAAGTGAGTGAGTGATTTTGGGGTTTATTGGCGCAAGAGCCGATTTCGGCTATACTGCGCCAAATATTCGTTTTAAATAATGTAAATGTTTAAAAACACAGTTAAAATTTTAAAATACTGTAAAATAATGACATGCATAAGGTATAAGCTAAAATTCATGAAAACTGTTTTAAAAATCCATTTAAAATTATTTCACTATGAAAGAGCTAAGTAGTAAATTAAATAAAACATCCAAGATAATATAAAACAAGACTTTAAATTTGTACACGATATATACAGACAAATTAAAAAGATTAGTTAAATTATTTTTTCCTATTCCTTGTCGGCGTCATGTATTGCTTGAATCCAGACTTCATATTCCAGTCCATCAGAGATTCATCACATCCACATCATAAAGAATCATTTCCTCATCTTCCGAGGTGTAATGAATGTTACTTTTTTTTGGCTTTTGTGGTGTCATGGTAATTTCAATGTCGGACTTCGGTTCTGATGTGAGCTTCCTCCTGTTTTTCCTACTTTGTTTTAAATTACTTGCCGCTTTAGTTACAGCAGAAGTGCCGCTTTCGGTTGTGGTAGTGTTAAGTAAAGGGACAGTAGGCTGAATTTCAGATGTTAAAGATGAAACAGAGGTATTTAAACTATTGCCAGGGGTAGCAATAGGAATGAGCATAAGTAACCGAGATTTACTTGCTTTGTCTGGTTTTATTGGAGATGCGAAAGGAATTAAATCAGTTTGAGTTGATGAGGATGATGTGGAGACTACAGAAATTGTGGACATGCTTGGAATGTAATTGGCAGAAGAAATAGGTTGTAGACACTACAAAGGTGGACAAATGATATTTGTGATGCTTGGATCTGTTTGGGCGGTTGTAGATATAGTTGAATGTTTAGCAGCCTGAGCATATGTTTGGGTTGACGGAGGAACTAATAATTTACGTGCTTCTATATAGGATATGTTTTTATTAGTTTTAATTTCTTGGGTCTGTTTTTCTAATTTCCATTTTGGGCATAATTTAGATTCAGATGAATGGGGCTGAGAACAATTAATACACTTTGGCTCTAGATTGCAATCTGTGGATGAATGCCCAACAGATGCACACCTAGAGCACGTCAGTTGACCGCGGCAGGAAGTTTGAGAATACCCGAACCTCTGACACTTGAAGCGCAGCGCAGAGGATTCGGAATATAAGGCCGTATTTTGCAGTTTAAATATCCGGCTTTAATAGTAGTGGGTAATTTCGGACTATTGAAGGTCAAAATTTTTTGCTTAGTAGGCAAATGTATCGAGCCTTTTTTTTCATTGTAATTCCTCTGACTTGGGCAACACCCTGGTTAGAAAGTTCTTCGAGAATTTCTGCATCTGAAGCGCACAAAAGGTCGGGCTAAGATATAACAACTCGACAAGAGTTCAATGATTTGTGGGGAGTAACAGTTAAAGGGGAGTCTATAAATGTTTTAGCCAACAAGAAAGATTTTGATTGTACAGCAGATACAGTTTCTATCAATAAGTCGCCAGAACGTAATTTCTTGACGGATTTCGGGTCTCCACCTATTCCTTTAAGAGCATTTTGTATTGCAAAGGGAGACTTCCGCGACATTTCGTTACTGGGTAATGATAAAATTAAAAACCGAGAATGTGAAGCAATATTGTCAACGTTGATATTGGGTAATTCAAGGCCATTACCTTGGCACAGCGTATACGGATCCATAAATGCGTAACAAACTTCATTCTGGAGTGCCTCCACCCACCACGGAGTCCAACAAGGGAGGCAGTGTGCCGGTCAACTGACATTAGTCAGCTTGCCTGGAGTACACCCAGAATACAGTGCTACAGCATCAGGGCGAATATCCAACGAGTAAACCCGCCACCCCTTATCTGCAGCACTAACCCTACTGCAATGTCTCTCCGGGGACACAGAAGAGAGGTATCACCAGCCGATTGACAGGAGCGGGCTCACTCCTGCCACCCGTCTACAGCGAAGCGTGGGCCAAAGGGAACGCAAGGATATCCCCAGGACACCATTTTCCTCCTTACGGGACGCCGCACACGGCAAACATGCGGGTCGGAAAACCAACGGTGTTTGTTTTTTTACTAAGTTTCAAAATCAATATATTTAGTGAAAATGAAGAGAAAATATAATTTAACGCAATACAAAATGTGAAAAAAATATGTTATTAATAACCTGCTAGGATCGGCCCTGCTGCCGCCCCACCTAGTATGGTGGTTATGACACTCGGCCTGAAATTGAGAGGGCTCGGGTTCGCGCGCGCGAATCCCGAATAAGGTATGGATGTATCTTCAGTAAAGGACTTTCGCCTGAAATGGATTTACTTCTCAAATGGAAAGCAGCGCACCCCTCTTGTTCCATGCTGGGATCATCGTTTGTAATAAAAGTCTATATTCTTCTGTGTTTGTATTGTATGTTTCTGTTCATCTGTTTCTCGTCTTTCATATGTAACCCAGTATGAAACACATGACAACATATGGTATCTCATTTGAAAAAATGTTCTTGAATTTGCTCTCGTTGTTATCGGTTGTTATAGGGTGCGATTCGTATAATTTATAATGCAAGGATTCATTTTTGATCACCATTTCTCTCCTTACAAAATCTTTATCCCTCTTATTAAAGTTACCCCAGGAAATTAAAGAAATATTCACTACAATATATATGTCACCGAATCTCTAATTCACTTTTTGACTCACCAATAAAAAGGCATTTATTTCTTCCAATAAAGCAAAAAATACATTTCTCCCCTTTTCTTGCTCCAAAACTGTAAAGAAATTAGCCGAGACTAAGAAAACGTCTGATTTATAAATGAAATAACGGACGAGAAAAATGTCAAGAGTTTTCTTAAGACGTCTCTCTTTGTGGAGTGACGTGTTCCTCCGTTGAAATTACGATGACACCCACCATTTCATGTTCACCTAAATATGTCAACCCTGTAACCTTTCTCATTACGGTAGTCTCTTTGCAAATTGTTGACTCGCAATACAGTCGTTGTCCTGAGGACAGCACGAATTTACGAGGGCATCTGAAGAAACGGTTGGAACTCTGTAAACGAACCAATTAGTTGGGTTAGCGAACAAAATCTTGTTATGACTTTTGTGAAAATCTAAAATGAAAAAAATAACCACAAAAAGGGCAAAAGATATATCTACCACTTTAAAAATATTCTTCACTAGCAGGAAAATACAAGATAATTTAGTTTTTGCTCTGGGTTAATGCAAATGACCACATACATAAGCTAATGAAACGAAAACTGATACCTTGTATCTTTTAATTCTATAAAAAGATTGCTTGAGTGAAGAAGGAATATATATAAATATATATATATATATATATATATATATATCCCAAGAAATTGAATCCCAAGAAAACTTAAATCTATAGTGTTAAGTCTCTTAAAAATGTGTTAAACATATTTCTTTGGCACGGTAAAACATTTTTTTAATATATATATATATTGTATTGTAATGGCTTCCTCAAAAAATTCAATATTAAGGTATCCGACAACACTTTTTCAAAAAAAATGGAGGTATGGGGATTTTTTTGTGGTTTTTAAATTTTAGTACATTTTGAGAAAAATATGCTGAAATTAAGAAGATAAAAAGAAATTATTATTGCTAAAATGTGGGGAAAAATTGGTAAAATTTTACAAAAAATAACATAAACGGTGCCCATTCTATACCAAAAATTTATAAACAAATTTATAATTTTTCAATTCTAATGTGTTGGTACGTTATTTATTTTTGAAATTACCTTCAGGATAAGAGATATTTTAATTTTTACAAAAACTAGAGTATTTTATCTTAGTTATATGAAATTGTTAAAAATAACAGTGATTATATTAACATAAGGGACTGTAAATTTTGTAATAAAACAATGATTGATAAATCTGAAGGTTAAAACACTTCTACTATTATACAAAATATATACAAAAAAATTACAGTTAATTGTTTTCAAAACTTTTTTAGCAATGGCTGTGTGTTCCCGTTTGAGCATTTAAAAAAAAACATACATTTCGAGTAAAACGCGTTTTAAAGTATGACATCATGCTTTAAGTAATGGCATATGCTTTTATTAAAACACTTGTAGTTTTTGTTTAAGTAAAAGAAAAATAATAAACTTGATATTTTTTAAAGCTAGTAAGATAGTCTATAAAACAAAATCATAAAAAAAAATGTGTCAATTTTTGGCAAAATTCAAAATTTTAGGGTAGTCGGATACCTTAAATTCAAAATTGTTACTTAGCTACGATTTTTTTATCTCAGCTAGGAATTATATAAACCATATTTTAATAACAGCTATAGGTAGTATTATGTGATTTTACATAATGTTATAATTGCAAGAATTCATAACCTCATTATACGTGCAAATATTATTTGAACTTCTTTGTAAAATAAATTTTAAAAAAATATTTTTTCAACAAAAACACAAAGTTTTTTTCGTGATAAATTTTGGCTATCGAAATGAATTCATAAATTTAAAGACAAAATTCCAAATGTGATTTGTAAGAGAAAATTCAACAAGACTTAATGATATATGATATAAATAAAGCCGCGAAAAATGATTGATATAGTAGTGATTTTACAAATATCTGAAGTTAATAGCATTTTGTGGATAAAATAACGACCCATGAATAAAAAGAAAAATAAAGCTGCAGCCGTAAAATTGGCTCCCGATTGTATAATAGAGAATCATTAAAATGTTTATCTTTAAAGAGTTTATTAAGAAAGAGCGTCAGATTTTAAATTAGTCAACACGTGATGCGTTAAAGAATAAAACTCCAAATCAAAATATTTCTTCAAATTTAAAAAAAACCCTAATACTAGTATTACATTTTGACTAAGCTGTACTGTAGAGTAGGAGTCTTCAACACGTAGCCCGAGGGCTACAAATGACTAGCTGAAGGCATTTTAAAGGCATTTTTCATTTGAATTTGAGGCAATTTTTTAAAAAAATGCTTTGGCTATTTTTTTTGTCTTAAAAACGCCATTTTTTCTGTTCTTTTTTATATTCGTGACATTTTACTGATGTGTTTGCTATCCCATTGAGATAAAATTTTCTGAAAATGACGAATTTTTCAAAAATTTCCCTGCATCTTAAATAATTTTAAATATGAAAAATCCGACTATGTCAGAAATTTTCGGAAAAAAGGTGGATTCCTATCTTCAACAGGTTTGCAAAATATTTTAATTCGACTTATATTTAGCTTTTTTGAAAAGGTTATACATACAAATTAGCCGGCTCGGTGGTGTGGTTGGTTTGTCGCTGGGCTTCTGCACCCAAGATTGCGGGTTCGACCCCGGCCCAAGTCGGTGGATTTTCATGATGTAGAAAATCGACAGCGGCCATGTCGTATGTTTATACGGCATGTAAAAGATCCCTAGAGTGTCTGTTTGGCTTGGGCGCTCTCGGCAAAATTAAATCCTAGCACATGTTCGCATCGTCAGAGCTCAGGTGCCACCCTCTGTGGAGGAAACTGAGCGTCAAAATTACCTGCGGAGATTGGTATACGCCTATATGGCGCCGCACTAAAAGTGATACCTGCTCCTGAGGATGTACTAGGTCTGCAATGGTAAAAATACTAATCTGCAGCCCCATTGGATAAAAAAAAATACAAATCTGTAAACACAGTTTCTTCTCTTATACCTTCTTTGTCTTGTAAAACAAATCTCCCTTTTTTTTAAAAAATTTTCTAAGCACAATATTTTTTCATAGTCGAGTGACCCCTGGATCATTGTGAATTTATTAATTTGGCCCTCAAGCGTGAAAGGTTGAAGACCTCTACTGTAAAGCATGGCATATTTTATTATAATATTCACTTTTATCTGAGCAGATCAATTTCTTCTGGTATAAAATGTTTCGTCTAATTCTAAATGAACTTTCACTTTACGCGATGATAGGAGAATTGCTTATTTATGGAATATTTCATATTTCAAAATATTGTTTTATAAACAGATATATGAATCTCAACGCTGTAAACATTTAAGAAAATTGAGGCAGGTTTCGATCTGAAAATGTGTATCCAGTTTAGTTCAGGCTCTTTTACATTCGGTGAAAATAGCCTTAAAAGAGATACATTTAGAGTCCACAAAAACTGGCTTTCATGATGATCATGATATACAAGGTGTGACACGAAAAAATTATATTAAGTGCGTAACTTGAAAAAAGAGTGGAGTTGGCAACAACTGTTTTGGTGATGTCATCTCACGCACCTCCTCAATCCATGTGACCAGTTTCGTCTTAATAGATCCCTCCAGTTGGTAGTACTGCGTTTATGAGTGAACACGTGCAACTGCATTCTGCCGGGAAAAAAGTCAAATCAACATCAAGTTTCTTATGAAACTTTAGAAATCAGCCACGGAAATATTTCATATATTAACCGAGGCTTATGGCGATGAAACTTCGTCTAGTGCACATGTGTTTGAATGGTATAATAGGTTTTCAAATGGATGAGTCGGCGCGGAAGGTGATGAAACTGCTGAGTGCCCAAGGTCAGTGATTACAGACCCAAACATAGCCAAAATTCGTAATAAGAGTGGGCTCCTACTCACATCAGTTCTCAGACTGTTAATCAACACTACTACTTTGAAGTACTAACAAGATTTCGTGAAGAAATTAAGGGGAAAACACCAGAATTGGGGAGTGGTGGATCGCTGTTGCACTTAGACAATGCATCCGTTCTCATGGTCCTATCTGTCAAGCAATTTTTGACTAACAAAAATATTACTATGATGGGGCATCCTACTTACTCATCTGATTTGGCTCCAAAAGCCTTTTTAATATTTCCTACAGTTATAAATCTCGCTGAAAGGGAACCCATTTTACCTCAGTTGAAGAGGTTCAGTCAAAAACGGAAAATCTCCTGAAGGGCCTTCCGAAAACCTCGTTCTAGAACTGTTACCAGCAATGGCAGCACTCAAAGCAGAAGTGTGTGAATGTTGAAGGGAAGATAATACTGTCACGGAGAACTGTGATTCTATAAGTTCAATCATTTATTGGTCCAGCCTCATTCATTTTGTGTCACACCTCGTATATATTAACCGGGAGATCAGTTATAGTTTAAATTTCATTAAGCTCACGATATATATATATATATATATATATATATATGTATACTTATATCCAGAAGTATAAGTAGTCACCACACTAGATTTCGGTTTTTATTTAGGTAAGATTGAAAATAAAAGTATGATTGGAGAAAAAGAATTTTTTATTCAAAAAACATTGAAAACATCGCTCACTTTATCTTTTAATTATATTTATTTACTGCGTTAGTATGAATAGATATCGCAAAAAACAATAAAAAAAGGTAGTTTTAAACATACTACCGACCCCTTACATAGATGTGTGTGTGGCACTGCTTAGAATACTTAGTCACCAACGAGTCTTGTATCTTTTTAAATATCATTATAAGGATATGCCTAGATGTCAAAAGGGATCCACACATATTGTTGCAGTTTATGAGTTACATGCAACAGATTACGAGAGAACTGATTCAGGATTCTAATATGGTGTTCTGGAACTAGTAAAGCTATAGGAGTCTTTTTAATCAACCATTCATTGAAATATTTAGGGCATATTTTAGGATAAGCTAAAAACTGTTGTATGTTAAAACAGGATTTTGCAAATATTTTTAATTTGTTGCGGGTGTTTGGGAATGAGGAGGAAGAAGAAACCCTAACAATTTTTTAAGATTTAAAGTTCTAGAAACTGTAAAATACTTTAGAATAGTATAATAGTTTCAAAAGTTTTTCTAAATGAGGAAATAAAGCATAATGTATGCCTGAAATAGATATTTGGTTGATACATCACACAGAGGAGCAACACAAGAGCTATTGGCGATAAACCTCGTGATTTGTAACAAGTGACAAGAATGACTCCTTAGCTAAATCTGTAATTGGCGAAGAAAATTAATTTTGTAACCCTCCGTTATTTAGATTCCTCCATATTAACAGTAGAAAGACTTTCACGCCCTCTAGCGAGTAGAAGAATCTTCAGTGATGACCAAGCTTCGGAACTGTAAGGAAGTACGAGCATGCGCTCCGATCCCTTTCAATTCTAATCTAAATGTTAGTTCTCTAGTTAAGTATGTAAATGTTTGTTTTGTCTATATATATATAACAAACGTGTTTTAATTAACTAGTGGATTTAGTTAAGAACCCATTCCCTGCGTGTCCTTTCATTACACATTGGGCCACACCCCTTATAATTTGGCATCCAACGTTATAATTTGGCGCCCAACGTGTTATACATTGAGTAACCCCTTATAATTTGGATTATTATATCAGGCATATAAGATATATTTAATTTAGTATACTGATTGCAAAATGCATTAAAGTGTCGACGGAAAAAATGTTTTAAAAAGCTCTCAAAACGTAACATATTTCAAATTTTAAACACGTTTCAAGATTAAAAATAAAATGGGAGTGAACTGATCAATCTATCATTTGAACATCCTAACATTTCAAAACATAAGCTCAAATAAAAAGTTTATCCAATTTTTTATGCTATTGTAACTCAATTGCATATGGATTATAAGAAATAAGTATACTTTATGAAAATTAAGGGTTTTGATTTATACTTTTAATGCTTAGATAAGTTGCAGTCTTCAACGTCAGCTTTTCTTCTATTTTGTTTCGGAGCATCATACTATGTGCTCGTTTTTTCTAAATAAAATAGCAGTAAAATATCTCTCCATCGAAATAAAATGAAAACATTAAAAGAAACAAGCACTGTAATTTAAAAGAATATTCGCTGAAGCTAACTTTCATGCAATATTTTTTTATAAAAAGTATCTACTAAAATTTTAACAAAGAATACTGACAGCTGTACTATTAAAAGCACACAACTATCAAATAATTGGTTTCGGTAAAGAGAGAAAAGAATGAACGAAAGAATGAAAATTGATGGAAGAAAAGGGCTTTCTAAAAATTTCTATGACAAAAAGGCCTGAATTTAAAAGGCAAGAAATTTGACTGCTTTGCTTAAAATGCTCATTAAAACGATTCGGTGCTCTTCATCTTCCGTAAACTACCCGCACATTAAAGCACATTTGTAAAATAACCTTTAGAAGCTATTATTAAGCGAGTCGGCTTAGATTTATACTCTTGTAAGTAACTTTTTTTTCCTTGTTAAATTATTCTTTCTCTTATTCTTTATTGTCGTTTTTAGTCACTTTTTCACTTTTCATTCTATGCTTATTTGTTCTCTTTGTAATTAAATTTCATTTTTCCTCTTTGAAAAGCACAGTTATAGCACAACCGGAGGCGTGATTGTATTCCATGAAATTAACTCACGTTTTCTCAGAATCCCTAAGGGAGATTGCCATTAAATAACAACCAATTGAAAAGCTAAATGGCCGGGCATCTCAATTAATACTTATGCAGTTTTTGCACTCTTTTCTTCCTCCAATCGCATATTCTCTTTATTTTCGATAGGCGGGAACACGAATATGACATACGTACAGAGTAGTAATTGTAGTACTTGAAAATTATTAATGATCTTTAAAATGTACTGTAAAATAATTTCCTAGAATTTTTTAAATTCCTTAATAGGAAATCAAAATGAATAGATCGCATGTATAAACGCGAGTGTTTATACATCATGAATAATGTTCGAAATTAACTGTCATGGAGTTCACAAATGATGGCCGAATTATAACTTCGGGTAGAATATAATTGCTGCTCATTGAAAAGATGATATTAAAAAATAGCTGTGAGGGTAAAATAGGTCTTATAACATTTGATTCATGAGTATTTTTAATGGAGTTAATATATTGGGACTATTTAATGGATTAATAGAATGACAGTAGCGTGTGAACTGCATTATCACAATTTCCTCTACTTCAGCGGAGTGTTGCTCTAACATTTACTTTCAGACTGTCAAAATATCTGAAATTACTAAAAATATACTCCAAAATTTAAATTCTAAATTCTAAAATGTTTTATAAATTCTCTGTTACATTTTGTGCAGTAAAAAGAGTAATATCAAATTTTTCTTGGTTACAAACATAGTTCCATATACATTCAGGTTGCTAAGAAATGCGAAAATAATTTCTTAATGAATTCGCCCTAATTTTATAAAAAATATTTTGAAGATCACAAATACAATCATCGACAATTTTGTAATGTAAGCAAACGCAACTGATTTTTTTGATCACATTAAAAAAACTGTTGATCGAAATATATATGTTCCAAATTAAAAATTTTAGTTCAAAAAGAAAGCTTCAGCTATAGGTTTTACCTTACAATCAATACTATGTATAAAAATCGTCTCTCACACTCTCTCTCTCTTTATATATATATATATATAGTAACATAAAATGAAAAAAATATACATGCCATAATAAGATTGATAATACAAAATTATATCACTAATAAAGCTAGAAGATTTAAACCAGATTTCAAGAAACACAACTTTAAAAAATGATGGAAAAGTCTATTGTACAAGAGTTAACTAAGCGTATGTATAACATGAAACAGAATTAGAACTTTAAAATGTAAGAAACCAGAAGAGTCAATAGACTAAAATGAAGACCTATTATGATTTCTAAAGCTGTTGCTGAATTAGGACCAGCAAAATTAGGGTTAAATATATTTTATGGATCCAACCTTCCCCGTTCAGCAGAAATTTTCAACATAATAGCAAAACATAACCATATTGAAAAGTTAGGCCTAAAACCAACCACGTGTAATTTGCAATCAACAGAAAAATAAAATAAAAATAATAAAAAACAATAGAAAATATGAAAGGAAATGAATCTTAACAAAATACAAATAAAAATAATTTTGAAAAGGAAAAATGAAGCAAAAACTTACATGAAAAAATGCAAGCAACAGGAGAGCGGAAAAAAGAGCTTTACGTACAAGAGCAACTACGCTAAATGACCGTCAAAAAGGCCTAAAACCAACCACGTGTAATTTGCAATCAACAGAAAAATAAAATAAAAATAATAGAAAATATGAAAGGAAATGAATCTTAACAAAAAACAAATAAAAATAATTTTGAAAAGGAAAAATAAAGCAAAAATTTACATGAAAAAATGCAAGCATCAGGAGAGAGGAAAAAAGATCTTTACGTACAAGATCAACCACTCTAAATGACCGTTAAAAAGGCCTAAAACCATCCACGTGTAATTTGCAATCAACAGAAAAATAAAATAAAAATTCAATCCATTTAATAGGTATGTCTTTTCTTTACATAAGTAACTAGTTTCATCCTAATGTATCGTTAATATACACGAGCTACTTTTCGTTAAGATATCCTCTGCCTGGCTTATTTATTAGTATTAGGCTTTCCTTTGTCTTAAAATTTATATATAATGAGCTCTATAATGTCTTCTCTCTCTGCTACTACAGCTTATTCTCATCTTAAATAGTCCTAATTCGTCCCTCTCACATCAATTTATTCTTCTATTTGCTCACTAGGTGGACTAAGAAAAGACAGTGAAGATTTAATGGGTTAATGTGGTAACTTTTGGAACCCTGCTTATTGACCATTATTAACGGTGGGCCCGTAAATCCTTTACGCTTACAGTATTGGAAACAATTTTCTTTTGGGTCAACAACACTTTCCTATGACCAGTATATAGAAATATATTTCACAGTATATATATAGTATAATAAATTGAAAAATAACAAGACTAAACTTTCAACTAACAAAGCTAGAAGATAGAAACCAGATTTTAAGACACATAACTATAAAAAAATGGTAGAAATGCAAATTGTACAAGATTTAAATAAACGTATGTATAGCAGGAAACAGAGTTAGAACTTTAAAATGGAAGAAACCAAAAGAGTCAATGGACTAAAATGGAGACCTAATATATATATTATATATATTAACAGCTAAATATGAATTACCAATAGAAATTCAGAATAATAATGGGTAAAAAACAAAGTAAGAAAATTTATTATGGTATAAATGAGAAATCCAGCAGTACAAAACCAAATTCAAATCCATTATGGAGCCCAGCATGTAATTAGTTTGTTCAGCAAGCTTAGGAAGGAACAATAGGATTAAGTATGTTTAAATATGTTAAACTTACCCTTTTTGCTTGATATTACTGTACTGAAAAATATAATTTTTTCATAAAAAAAATGGAAGGGACAGAGAGAGAGAGATAAAAAATATGAATGGAAAAAAATATTAAAGATTTCAAATAAATTAAAATATGAATCATACCAATCCATAATGTATGAATTACTTTTCAATGCAATAACGAAAATGGAAAAAAAATGAAAAGAGAAAAACAGAATAGTAGAAGTAAAAGTATTGTTAACTGTGAAACCTTCATTCAGTAACATATGTATACACAGGGTGGTTCACAACTAGTGAGACAAACTTTCAGGAGGAGAAGCGGGTACAAAGACGATTCGGAATCAGGATTGTAGGGTTGGAACTTCTTTTTACACGAGCTAGGGTCAAAAAAGCAAAGCAAACAAGAACAGAAACAATATCACGATAGTGTAACATGAAGAATTTTAAAGATATCAGTAAAAAGTGCACATGCTACAGATGGTGTCTAAAATTTTGTCCAGAATCCTAGACACAAGCATAACATCAGCGCCATTTAAATTTCCCAATATTCTAGAAAATTCTTGAATATCTTGGCAGATACAGAGATACAAGCGACAAAAATCTTCAACTGATAACACTGGGGTCTCACTCCCTAATGACATCATATGACTTCAACAGAAGAAGTCTAAACATGTTAGGTCCATCGATCAAGCAAGCCATGAACTAGACCACTACGATAGATCCAATGATGTCCAAATGCAATATTTAGATATTGTCAGATTTCCTTGATATAATGGGGAGGGGGAGTCCCATTATGCTGGAGCCTGAGCGGAGCAATGTGTGAAGAACTTATGTTCCAGCAGGGCTTGCTGCAGGAAGATCAAGTATTCCCAACCTCACAGACGAATGGAAAGAGGCAAGATCTAATGAGGTAGTCTCCGAGAATACCAGTTTAAAAATTTACCGAGAAATGGCTCTGAGCAGCACATGGTAGTGTACCATGGGGGAGGGTGTTGTCCAAAGTCTATGCGCGATGTGGATTGAAGGTCACCCAAGTCAGCCAGTTCAAATTTGAGTATTCATCCATCCTACTATCTGAGTGACTAGTTCACAATGTTGCTTTTAATCGGGGTCATTGAGTAGTCAAATTCCCACAGAAGGCACATTTTTGACCCGGGCAATGCAATATGATTCTGAATCGTCTTTGTGTTTTCAATCCTGCTGTAAGTCTTGAACTGGTAGTAAATCGCTCTGGGTATATATATACAGTCGGACCCCGATTTAACGAACTCCTATTAAAGGAATTTCGTGATTTAACAGATTTTTTTTCTTTTCCCCAATCAAAATGGAAGCAAAACCCCCTATTTAACGAATAATAAACCCCGAATTCACGAATTATTTCAACAACTGAAGAAAATTGTTTTTATTGGGATTAGAAAAAAATTGATTTCTTTTCAAATGACATATCTTTTTTGGCTCGAAACGAAAAATGCTTCTCTTGTATAAGCCACAAATTTCTACTGTGATGGGTGCAACCCATTATTAAACTTCACACGTGCAGATGAGTCATGAGAGTAATCTACCGCATGTTTTGGGAATAGGACAGAAAATTCCTTTATTTAATCCCTCTCCACAACACAGGAGATATTTTAAGAGATTCTACCATTTGCTCGCTGTCTTGAGAGAAGTGGGGGTTATTATACGTACTGTTTTGCAGATTTATTAAAAAAATTTATAAAGCATGTCAGATTGTCGGAAACAAATGCGTAGAGATTTTTATGCTGAAATTACTAATGAAACTCTGATCAAAGCTGCTGTATTTTCTATTTCTTTACATTGATTAGGAACTGAAAACATACTTCATGCAGCAAGATATAGACGACGCAGTACTTTCTTTTCTGCATTAAGTCGAAAAAGTACTGAGTCAGGAATCGAAAAGATTGTCAAATATCTATTAGTCAGTATTTTAGAATTTTCAATTAATTTGTGCATAATAATTCTGTTATAGTATGTTTTAGCTGTTGAATATAAAAAAGTACGTAATTTCCAACTATGTATATTTTTTTTAGTTGCTTATTAAAGAATTTCTAAAAGTAAGGGTAAGAAAATTGTACATTTCTTTGGAGCCCAATATTACAAATAACCGCAATTTAACGGACAAAATGCTTGGTCCCAATGAATTCGTTAAATTGGGGTCCGACTGTATGTATATTCATCGTACAAAATTTGAAAAAAAAAAGATAATTTTACTTGAGTTTTAGAGATAGCGATAAAAATAGTTTATTGTGGTATGGTAATATAGTTTACCATACATCTTGCCATTTTAATTCTAAAACAGCTTTTTTACATAATTTTGGAGCCTTTCCAGTTTTTAAAATAAACATTTGATATATATTAATTAAATTAACTGTTCCTTTCAAATCTTTTTTTGCATTAATATATTTTGCAAAGTGGTTAATCTATTCGATATAATGATTTATTGGAGACCTTTGGAATTTTAAAATAGTTTTAAATTTTCTTCCAGGCTGATTTTAGTTGAGTAATATTGGGAACAGTAGGTATGAGAAAAGCGGTAAGTTATCACTAAAATTGAGGTTGAGTTAAAAATTTCAAAGCTGTCAACAAACCAACTATGTTGAACCAAATTTACCAGATAAAGGGAAAATAAATGAATATATTTTTATATTGCGTATGCAAATAAAATAAAAGCTTATATTTCATCTTTATCTAACAAATATTTTCCTTCTGTATTAAGACCTATGTCGGTATAGAAAAAATTGACAAAACTTAATCTCATCAAATTTTTTAAAATATGGTCGAAAGAGTTCTAGTATCATTTCATCATTTAGAATGTTACATTGTTACATTTTGGAAATAAATTTCGTGACTTTACAAGCCTATGTGAAAAAAATATTCATTCGTATTTCTTACAAGGCTTCTCCCACGACTATTAATAAAAGGATATAAAATGCACAGAAGCATAGAAATGACCTAATATGATGTCACGTACCATAGAATCTAAAGATTTTTCTGTTTCAAATAATAAAAAAATGCACAATATGACATCACGTATTGCACTTAAACATTTGCACGAAATCTAATGTCAAAAATAAGTCACGTAAATTGAGGTCACGTGTTTGAACTTGAAAAGAGTTGCACTTTCAGTTAAACAGCGAATCGTTCTTTAGTTCCCAATTGCCCTTTAAACTTACTAAGATGTCATTACTTCTCATAAAAGTACCTCATTTTTTGCAAGCATATGTCTATAAATAGGCATAATTATGTTTAAGTTTAAATATGCATTAATTGATATTAAAGAAATAATCGTGATATTACGTAATGGAAAACTCAGTACAGTAAATAGAAATCTAAAGTTCTGTGAACTTACGCTTTATTTTCTATTAGAAGCTCTGGCAGTGGCGCACACAAAGGGTCCGGATACCGCGAAAGCCCTTGAGTTTTTTTCGCGCGCGCGATTGATGATATAATCCTATATATATAATATATATATATATATATATATATATATATATATATATATATAACGTAAAATTTTTAATTAAGTACTTGCAATTAACAGTTTATTTTATTAATTAATGCTAATTATTAATTCAATAATTTATTTTTTACTGTTTTTTGTTAACAAAATTGACAAAATCAGAAGAATCAATTGGTGTTGTCTTGAGGTATAATGCGAGTTGGGGAACTTTCGACCGTGGACCCCCCCCCTTGAAAATTTTTTGTGAGTGCTACTGAACTCTGGTGTTTTTCAATTGAGGTTTAACCCCTTGCCTGTGACACCCGAACTCAGTCCGGCCAAAGCAAATGGACCAATTTTGGAATACCCGACCTGAGTTCGGGCAAGAAAAAAAATCGATGTTTCAACTCCGAGAAGCCGAACTCAGTTCGTCCAACGTATAACATGTAATTTAACATCTTCCTAATAGTTGTGGCGATACTTCCCCGTGAAAAGTTTGACAGATTAGCGCCATTTGTCGGCTTTTTGTAGTTTTGCTGTTCGTATGTACCATACCGTAAAAGATTGGGGAAATTCAAAGGAATCTGAGGGACATGGAATTCATGACGGTTTATATAAATAATTGTATTGTTGTATATTAGTTTGTTACGTTTATCTTGATAATTATGTCATATTTGATTAATTTTGCTATAATTTGAGCAAAAATTACTACTATATTTAATATATGCACAGACATTCCCCATGTCTGTGCAAATATTAAATATAGTAGTTATTTTGTTTAAAGTTTTGTTTTCTTAGAAAATATTCTATTTCTAATATTTTAAAAATAAAATGAACAAAATTAAAGAGAATCCCCCCCCCCCCATTTTTAGCATTTTTTCTTGAATGTGTCCCACAAGCAAGGGGCTAATATAATAAGTCACATACAGTATTCGTTTATATGTATAGTAGTATAAACCAATATATTTATACAAAATATATTTATGTAATATTATAGGTTCGTAGTATTGGAGAGTTCATAGTATATAGTTTCACAAGTTTTAATAGAGTAAATTGTATTTAATGAGGGGAAGGACAATTTTTTACTATACTTGTAATCAGTGGCATGCCTTTTTCAGTCCAATATACACTGGTGTGCAAAAATTAAGGACGAAGTCGAAAAATTAGCATATCAGCTGAACGAAGAGGCAGAGCGGACAGAAAGACCAATCAGGAGATTAAGTGAGGTGATGTAAGGTAGCACATGCGCAGATATGCAGGTAGACGTAATGGGGGAGTGTCTGAGTAGTAAAGCATGTTGTCGGTGTAAGATTAGTATTTCTGGCAAAGAGATTGCACACCGTATAGCAGTTAAAATCACACCGAGTTGCTGCCTCAGCGAGAAAGGGCGAATAATCAATCTGTTAGACGACATCTGGATGCTTTTACCCTAGGTCGAATCATTGGGAAGTTGGAGGAAGGTCGCAGTGTGACAAGTGTGGCTGCAGAGTTCGGAATTGCTCACAGCATCGTTTCACGACTTTGGAGACAATTTCAAACTACAGGAACAGCTATCCGGGGATTCAGTAGTGGTCGTCCACGAGGAACCACACCCGCAGATGACCGGTATATTGCCTTACAGGCCAGAAGAAACAGGCGGCAGACTGCGGGAGAAATCGCTAGACACACGACACAGGCGACTGGACGACCGATATCGCGTTTTACCGTGGCCAGAAGACTGCACGGTGGTGGTCTGTTTGCACGACGCCCTGTACGGTGTGTACCTCTAACGCCTGCCCATCGGAGAAGGCGTTCTCTGTGGTGCCGGGAACACCGGAATTGGAGAGACAATGAATGGGGACGAGTACTCTTTACGGATGAGAGCAGATTCAGTCTGAGTAGCGATTCTCATCGCATACTCATCTGGAGAGAGCGGGGAAGCCGCAATCATCCCTCGAACATCATTGAAAGGGGCAGGTAATGAGGTGGCGGTGTTCTCGTTTGGGGAGGCATCATGCTTGGTAGTCGTACAGACCTTCACATCTTCGACGCAGGTTCAGTCAACGGGACCCGTTATTGTAACGAGATTCTTCTTCCATATGTGCGTCTTTTTAGAGGCGCTATGGGTCCGCAGTTCCTTTTCATGGACGACAATGCACCATGTCATCGCACAGTAGCTGCCGAACAGCTCTTAGACAGTGAGGATATTGAATGTATGGATTGGCCGGTACGATCTCCGGATCTCAATCCCATCGAGCATGTATGGGATTTTCTAGGCAGACGCTTGGCAGCTCGTACCTTACCACCAGTAACGATTCCGGAGCTTCGATTGGCGCTGCAAGACGAATGGGCGCAGCAATGCCTCAACAACTCATTGACACCCTCATTCTCAGCATGGGCAGACGCTGTGAAACCTGCCTAGCAGTCAGGGGAGATCATATCCCCTACTAAAGACCGGATATTTCTTACTGGACACCCATCACAGGGATGTTTCGGCCTTCAGTCGCATTGCGCTCCATGCTACTTTTTCAATAAAGCTTCTTTTTATCCCTCTGATTTCTCTTTTAGTAAGTGTTGCTTACATTACTCATGTCCTTACGTATTGGGGATCTTACGGTATTAAATGTGTTGATTTGGAATGCTTTTGTACAAAGTTATATTGAAAAAACCGTCTCGTCCTTAATTTTTGCACGCCAGTGTAGATACGACAGTATTTCATTTTACAAAAAAACCTTAATTTAGATAATTAAAAAATATGTTAAAAGCACGTAATAATCGGTCGCGAGCGAAAAATATTTCTATTTAATTCAAGAATTTTTGGATATACATTTTAAAAGATGAGGGAAACAGTTTGATCTCAAGATATTTACAAATATCAAACAGATTAGTATTCCCAACGGAGATGGCGTCAATGAAATCTTAAAGAAATTAGTAATTTTTATAAATTTATGTTGATTAAATTATTCTGAAAATTTTTCTATCTGATATTCGTATTTTCAAGTATTTTTTTCTTAATTATTCTAATAATTTGATGACAGAAGCGTAGCTAGGGAGAAAGGCAAAGGAGGACATTTGTTTGTCTGGGCGCAGCATATGGTGGGAGGGGGGGGGATGCTAAAATGTTAAATAATGACAAATGAATTTCAAAACGAAATACTTTTTAATTCTGTAACAAAATAAATCTGAATTAATTTTTTTTGAGCTATTGTTTCTTGATTTTGACTTTTTATTATTTTTTTTGTTAAATTATTTTCGAAGTATCATTGCTGCCTTAATTATTTTACTTTTTTCGTAGTTCACTTATCAAATATTTTGCCACGGAATGCAAGTTTTTATGTTCTAAAACTCAAAAATTTCCAGAAAATTGGGACGGACCACCTTATTAGTAACATCATCAGAAAAAGACAAGGAAATTGGTATTGTTCCCAGGAATGGCAATGCGTCAGCCCCTTTTCAGATGAATACCGGTTGTGCTTGCAGTATCTGTTATTATTGCTTCATATTTACTTTATTCAATACTATTAAAAATAAGACAAATTCAATATAATCTTACCTCGAACAGACTTCTAAAGGGTTTTATTGCAGGTTGAAGACACTATGTACAGAACATGGAAAGAGACATTGGAAGCTAATTTTCCTTACATTATAGATTACATATTATTAAGCCTCCCACGCAGGGGCATTAGGCAACGCTTCTCGCGCCTTCTGTATAATACATACATAATTAAGTAGCAACAACATCATGTTGGATGTATCTGCATCAGGAGGCACTGAAAAGAACGCATGTGGCCTGCTTGCATTCGGCATCGTCATGAGCCCTAAACCCGATGTCATGGTATGGGCATCCAATTGAGTACACGACACGAACTCTTTTTGTACGCGTTGTCGGAATCTGAACAGTCACGTTACATCTTTCAGATCTGAAGTCCTGTGGCTGTACCCTATCTTCGAGGTCTCTGAGATGTCATCTTTCGGCAAGATAGGGCAATACCGTACGTTGCCCCATGTGTCCTGACAAGATCTCGACAATTGTTTTGTGCAGCACATTCTCCGAATCTTTCACCCATTAAAAGCACCTGTGGTCAAGGTTACTGAGATATTGGACCGCCACTGCTTTCCAACCACTACGATTGTTGAAGTGTGGTGTAGATTTGAAGCAGCATGAAATGACTTGCCCGTATCTTTTAGTTATCCCAATTTGACTCAGTACCTAACTGAGCTAGAACCTTTTTACCTGCCAGAGGTAATAGCTAATTTTGGACCCTGTATACCCCCTAATTGCCTGAAAATTTAATCACGTTTTCTTCCTACTACTCTGTATACTTACAATAAGTAAAGTTTCTTGTATGATCTCCTTGTAATATGTCCTTGTAATATGCCTTTCATATATGTTCCTTCCTTTTGTTGTAATTTTAATGACCAGTGTATGTAGCCATTGTTTCCACAATTGGGCTGTATGATACAGAACTGAATCGTGCTGAAAAATATATGATACATTATAAATTGCGAAACATATCACAAATAAAATGTAACAGTTTTGATTTGAGGGATGTATCAATATACTTTCTCGCATTCAGCATGTTTTTAATTGCATTTAGCTGATCCGTTCCATCTGTTGAAATATATCTCTGTATTATTAGTCTAGCAGGATGCGTGACCTTTAGTTGAATATAATCTGGATGTAACTTCTTCCTTATTTAACGTCAAGCATTTTTTCATCCATCCCTTTCGAAAAGTATATTCCACTCTCATCAAATTAAGTAATTTGTTTCTATGTCATATGTGTGCAGTCAGTAAGTTATTTCACTCATCGAATTCTTTCCTGAATTTCCTGTAGATTGAGAAATTGCCTTCTTCTTCGAATCCTAGCGCGAAGTACAAAATTTGTTAACCTTTTTATTGTTCTTGAACTCATACAAACACCAACTGCTCTCAAGTTATTTTTGAAGGCCTCGAATGACATTTTTCTGTCCTTAAGACATATCATTTTTATCCTATTGTCATCCAAAGCTTTAGTATTTTCCTTCTTTTATCTATTTGCTTTTTCACACAGCTTTGTTTCACTATAACGTAAACAAAATTTAAGAACTACACAAGTAATCGCATTCCCATTTACTTGCCTTTTAAGTTCAGCGTTTGAAAAGCAATTTCATGAGTGGCCAATCTTTTGTTTTGATTATTTTCCTTGTTATGTTATCATTTGTTATATAAATACAATTATAATTTTTGTTATTATAATTTAAATGTGAATAACATGTTCAAAATTGCTTTTTAATATAACTTTTTTATATTTTGCCAACATTTATTATTACTTTTTTAAAAATTGCGTATTTTTTTTAAATTTTGTTGTTTTTAGGGGTTGATTCCATTCAATATTCAATTTACTTGTTAATGATATAAAAATATTTTCATTTCATGAAACGATTCATTTTCTATAAGCAAAAAAAGTTGGAAAAAAAAAAACGAAAAACTCCATAAGCTATCCACAGTTTTGGTCGGCTCTATACTTATTTTTGAAATCGGGAAATGTAAATGTTTATTTATTGAATCTAAATTCAAACTTCCCATTTAACAGAACTTAGTCTTTTGAAGAACTAACATTTTTTTATTATTCATCTAATAATTTCTTATGTATTGATAAATTATTTTTGTAATACACAATTTAATGGAACCTTAAAAACTTATGAGATGAAGCTTTTCTTAAATGAAATTAAAGTGTATTATCAGATCTATTGATTTTTAATATTTTTTTTTATTTTGATGGTTTTAATAATGTACCCATTTCAGTGTGTATTTATGCAATAATGATAATAATGTGTGCATTAATACATTATATGATATAATTAATGTGGTGTATTAATACAATAACACTTATTTTCGTTAAAAATTGTGACATTTAATTCTTGATTGTCTAGGAATTTCGATCAATTTTCATGAAAAAATCTTTGTTTATTGTGAAATAAATCTTAAGTTTGGCCCCCAGAATTAAAATTCAAATCATATAGCACAAGCACGTCAAACACGCGGCCCGCGGGCCACATGCGGCCCGCCAGCACATAGGTTGCGGCCCGCGAAGACATTTCACAAAATTAATTACATTTTACAAAATCAGGGTTTTTAAGGGGTTTTTTTTTTTTGAAATTCACATTTCCGTTAAACTTTTAAAAATTTACAACATATTAACCTGTTATCTATTCTTGATCTTAAAAAAATCCTATTTAATTATAGAAATAGCCTTTAAATGCAAATTATTTTTAATATTTTATTAAATCTTTTCTCATTTAATTTTACAAAAATAAATTATTTTTTAATAAAACTCTAAATGCATTTATGAATATCATTTGCTATAGAGATCGCATTACGATTCATCGTGTGTGCTACTTTTATTTCTCTTTGAAGAGTCCAATCGGCGAGAGACGAATAGCGTGACTTAGAAGCTGTTGAATTATTACTTTTTTTAAATTTAAAAACCTTAGATTGCCAAGACAAAATATAGTGCTTACTCAATAGTTTGTGAATGAAAGTGGATTTTGGTTTTCATTCATATTAAATTAGAGAAAGTTATTTATAATAGAAACATAGTCAAACTTCTAGAACAGAGTAAGAAAATGTGAACTGACGATGAATATCATAATTTTCAAGAAAAATGGGAACTGCAATATTTTTATGCCCAAAGCAAGAATAAAATATTGTACCTGGCCTGTGAAAACTGTAATTCAGTTGCTAAGGAATATGATTTTAAAAGGCTCTATGACACAAATATGTTGAGAACAGTCACAAATATGTTGCATCAGCTTCATTGGTACAAGGTTCAAACTCATATGACTCGAATTCGTTACCTTGTGTGGCAGCTAGACTACCGCAGCCACCTAAAGTTGTTGAAGACAATACAACTGTAGTAAAAACTAGTTATATATTCCTACTTTTTTAATCGTAAGCACAAATCTAAACCATTTACTGAAGAAGAATTTATTAGTGAATGCTTAATTATAAAGCGGAGGAATTTTCTTATTTACTCGAATCTAAGCCGCATTTTTTTCCCAATGTTAATGCTGCTGAAAATCGGGCGCGTCTTAGAATCAAAGGGAAATAAATTTGTAGGATAGGGTATTTAGAGCAATTAACGTGGGCATGCATATACACTGCTGCCCACCGTAAATGCAACACCAAGAAAGACAAGAGATAGCACAACAAAATTTATTTTGTAGATAACATGTTGACCAAGTATCAAATGATTAAACTTATAGACTTCTGTGAACTGTGGTTCCTGCCAGAATCAGTAGCCAGAGTAGCCGCCATTGTTGGAGATCACCACTGCCACACGCCTCGGCATTGATTCAAAGAGACTTTGGATGTGTTCTTGGGGTACAGCAGACCAAGCAGCTTCCACACGTTGCCAAAGTTGATCTGGTGTGGCAGCTGGGGTGTAATCTGGGTCAATCGTTGAGCAACCATGGACCACATGTTTTCTATCGGCGAAAGATCCGGAGAGCAAGCCGGCCCGGGAAGGAATTCAATCTGGTGATTGACGAAGAACCTTTGGACAATGCGTGCCACGTGTGGTCACGCATTATCCTGTTGAAATAGGGCTGTGGCCAAGCCCTGAAGGTAAGGAAGGACAACTGGCTCCAACACCTCGGAGATGTAGCCAGTATGTGATATTAAAGAGATGATATTAAAGATATCGGAGATGATATTAAAGTACCGGCAATGCGTATTAGAGGAGTGCGAGAGTGATATCCAATACCGCCCCATACCATAATACCCGGTGCAGGACCAGTGAGGCGGTGCATAACGCAGCCATTTAGCATCCTCTCTCCACGGTGTCTCCAAACTCGAATCCGACCATCGTGGTGTTGCAGACAGATGCGTGACTCGTCAGTAAAGACAACTTCATTCCATTCTGCCGCCCACATCCTTCTTTCATCGCACCATTGGTGGCGGAGACGTCTGTGGTTCTGCGTCAAGCGCAGATCAAGCAATTGACGCATTACGGACAGACCACTCTGTTGTAAACGGCGTGGAATGGTACGCGCAGACATTGAATGATGCGTTACAGACTCAATGTGCTGTGCTATGGTTGGTGATGTGACTGAGCGATCCGTCACTGCCATGCGCACAATTTGCCTGTTCTCACGTGAAGTGTTACACTGAGGTGGATGCGATCGACCACGTCGGTCCGTCGTACCCTCTTGCATCGAACGGCCACATATCCGCATTACAGTTGTTTGGTTTCGTCCAACACGACTACCGATTTCCCTGAAAGATAATCCACAATCTCGGTAGGCCACTATCCTTCCTTTGTCGAACTCGGATAATTGATCAAAAGCTGATCGCTGTTTTCTACGAGACATAACTGATCGTTTTTTGAAAAATCACAAGAAAAACACAATTGCCGAACTTGAAATCGTCGAAATCTCCAAGCCTTAAATAGCGCTTTGAGGTGGCACCACAGGCGTGCGTGATGTGCATCTGCGCAGAAATTGCATATCTCACCTCCGCTAATGCATGTTGTAAATTTCATGTTATTTGCGGGCTTCCTTCAGGTTGTTGCATTTATGGTGGCCAGCAGTGTAATTAAAAGTTTATAATACTGATAAAATAAATAATTATTCCTTTCTCATTAGTTCTTATTTTAAATTTATTTTAATTTCGTAAAATTTGATAGCGATAAACCTTCTTACACAATTTTTCATTTTTCACAAAAATTTGTTGAGAATTTGGGGTGCAGCTTAGAATTGATGGTGGCTTAGATTCGAAAAAAAAAAGAAAGAAAAAACTGTATTATGTACAGCACAAACAAAAAAATTTAGAGATGTATAAGTTTAAGTCGAAATTCTGTAACCAGCAGATGTGATGAAATAGTCGTGAACTGAGTCAATTCGAGTCCTGTATTGTGCATAATACATATTTTTGATGCATTTAAAGAAGTTTTGAGACAAAGCGTTCCTTGGGGAAAATGTTGGTTTATCTTGCAACTGATAGCTCACCTACCGTGACCAGTATTACTAAAGGAGCAGCGAGATTAAAAGAAACAAGCCAACAGCATGGTAATTTTAAACGGTTTCATTGTATTATTTCATAGCAAGTACTGTTCTTGGGTATGAACTTGGATAGATTGGACATGTTTTAAAGTAGTTAGTGAAATCGTAACTATACTCCAGCATGAAGACTTTAGCATCGTCGATTGGCTTCATTTCTGGAAAATATAGAATGGGAATTTATCGGTCAACCATATTATTCGAAAGTTCAATGAATTTCGAGTCATAAAGTGTTAAAACCATTTTTCAATTTTCTGGATAAAATTATTATTATTATTTTGGAAGCAAGGAAAAAATTATAAATGTGCTGAATTAACAGATGAGAAACTATAAAAGAAGAAAAAGATGTTGAATTAAATGATGTGAAAAGATAAAAGAAGAAAAAGATCCTGAATTAAAAGATGAGAAAAGATGAAAGATAAAAAAGATTCTGAATTAAAAGATTAAGTATCAAATGAGAAAACCTTTGGTTTTCTCAGTTGATCTTACAAGTCAACTTAAGTTTCAAGGCAAAAATCTTTTTGTTACAATGCTATTTGATATTAACGCTTTCAAACAAAAATTATTACAAACATAAAGAGAAAACTTCTCACTTTGAAAGCTTTCAAAATGTATTGATTCAATCACTTAAATCAAAATTTACAGAACGTCCTCACCAAATTAAATTGTTAGAGATGGAATTCGATCGAATAATTTCTAAATTTTAAAAAATTTGAATAACAATTTAATTTTTAACTTTACATCTGTATCTATCGATATTGAAATTATTCATGGAATTTTACAAATGGAATTAATTGAAATCTATTGTGATTCCTTGCTGAAGCAAAAATGTTTGTAAATTGAAACTCTAGATTTGTATTCATATTCATCTGTAGATCGGTTTCTTAAAATTTTATCATTTGTTACGCATATAATGAATGGCTATGTTTGGAAGCATTTATTTATACGAAAACTTTTTTCTTTAAGCAAAAATAACAAAAATTTTGAAAGGTCAAGATTAAATGATAAACATTTATCATCATTTTTTAAAAATTACATCAGCTCAATATGTTCAACCAAGTTTTGATGACTTGCGTTTTGAGAAAACAAACGATGTTAAATATCTTATAAAAAAATATTAAATTGTATTTCGTATTACAACTTTTATTTTTGTTTTTTAATAAAACATATAAAACAAGTATAGTTTAAAAAATGAAAGAAAATATTAAACGATTATGTATGTATAATATGTAATACATTGTATTTTATAAATAAGAATATAATCATTCTAAAAATCCTGTTTAATTAATTTTTTGAACATTGAAAACATGCGGCCCTCAACTTAATATAAAAATTCATGTGGCCCGTGATATCAAATGAGTTTGACATGCCTGATATAGCACAAATTAATTAAGCACTGTAGTGTTTTTTGTTTGTGTGTGTTAGTTTTAAAACTATTGCTTCAACATTTTTAGAATTGCAATGATGCAAGTATAATGATTTCAAAAATACCTTTTCCTTTGCCTGATTAAAACGCCCTGCCTGTAAAGTAAAAAAAAATAATAAATGGGATTTTTCAATTTTTTAGGAAGATTTTTAGGGAGCAATGTCGGGTAATTTGAAGTTTTTGCTTATCTACTCTAGTGCATTTGAATTTCTTAACACAATACCGCACATAAATAAATGTTCTAAAAATTTTGCTTTGGGACAGAATAAATTTTATTTTGGGTAGCAGGGACAGAATAATCATGATATATTTTTTTTTTATTTACTGTCCTTGATAAATTGATGTTTGGAGAAAACTTATACTGCACTAATCACTGTTGGATCAATAATATCAATATTTCTTACAGTACACTTTTTTTCTCTGATATCGCTGTTTTAAAAGCATTACAAATTACAATAAAGCCATTATCCTTTAATAATCTAAAATTCTCTTAAACGCAATTCACCTTGCTTAAATCTTCATTCAGTGCTTCCTAATCCTTTTTTAATAAGTAAAAAAAAATAATTTTCTTAACAGTTGACTTCAGTAGCACACACAAAAAATTTTCAAAGGGGGGGGGGAGTCCATGGTCGAAAGTCCCCCAACTCGTATCATACCTCAAGAGAACACCGATTGATTCTTCTGATTTTGTCAATTTTGTTAACAAAAAACCAGTAAAAAATAAATTATTGAATTAATAATTAGCATTAATAAATAAAATAAATTGTTAAGAACAAGTACTTAATTAAATTTTACGTTATATATATATATATAGGATTTATCATCAATCGAAAAAAAACTCAAGGGCTTTGGGGGATGTCCGGACCCCCAGGACATCCCCTTGTGTGCGCCCCTGGTTGACTTTTTTATACATCCGAAAGTCATTTCTGGATATACAGTCGGATCTCCATTTTACAAACCTCTGTTTTGCGAATCTCTCTATTTTACGAACTTTTTCCAGGAACCAAACACATGAAGTATATTGAAAAAGAATCTCTATTACGAGATGTTTTTCGGGATTTAGCGACTTCGTTAAATAGAAGACGTACTGCATTTTAAATTTTTTAGGGATTTTAGGGGATGAAATTATATCAAGTTGTCCAAATTTCTAGAAACATCAGAAAAAAGAAAGATAACGTGGGAAAGAAAATGAAAAGAAACATGCCAGATCATTTACCTGGATTAACCGAAATGCTTATAAAGTCTTATGAATATTAACTGATGATCAGAGTGATATTCGTATTCAAATAAAAATGAATCAAACTCTTCTGAGAACAAGTTTTTAATTAAATGAGGCTAGTACCGAAGTCATACATATCAATTATTATCTACGTCATTTTAGATGAACTTCTAAAAGCATATTTCAATATTAATGCATAAATTTATATCCAATGCTGAACTCGTCACGGACACCATTTTTGTTTTTAACATTAATAAGAATGAAGGATTATTCCACAAATGACTGAATAATTACTATTGGTATAAGTTACAACTGTCTAAAAGAGACGATTGATCAGAAACAAATTGTAATAGAAGGAATAGTAGCTCTGTTTTCCAGGAAAAGTCCTACGGTGATAAATAAAAGTAAAGGTAGAAATGAAGCAGAGGAGGAAAAAGAGAAAAAAGAATGTTAAAGGAAGAGAGAAAAAGCACCGACAACTTGAACGGAGCGGTAGCCCGCGGATATGTTGACACGCCATTTTCTAGAAGCGGTTTACAGGCTATATGGGTTATTCTATCACGGACTCACCAAATACCGATATATCGATTGATCAGTAAGCGAAAGAATCACAAATTGCTTTTATTTTATTCCTATAGAGACCGATCAAATTGAACTATTTGGCGAAAATTGAAGCCATTTCTTAGCCTTCTATGAACCTTTAGAGATTTCTTTTTATACTTCTTCTCTCCAAAAGATGAAAGAATGTCATTCAGTGATGAAAATACTTGAAGAGAGACGAAAAAAGCATCTTTCTGGGATTTCAAAGATTGAAATAATTGATTGCAGAGGAATCTTTAGTATTGGCTTCCAGAATTCCTTCGAATTACCGGGAGGATTTTTATTTCAGTACACTTTTATTCTTCATCGAAAGTGTCAGTTATGGTTCTGTTAGGATGTATTTACTGTTACTTATTTCTATTCGGAAATATTTATTGTTATCTCTTGTAAAGAGATGAGAAATCATTTTCTTATCTTTAGAATATATATATATATATATTTGAAGTTTTGTAGTGTTTTGCTTTTTAAAGATTTATACATTTTTAGTTTGCCTTTTATTTCAAAAACTCTTTTTCTCAAGTCAGAATTCTTCCCAATAGGGGTAACTATTTGAAAATGCATTCATGCCAATACCTTAAAGCACTAAAAGGCTATGTTCAGAATTTTTTCTTCTTCTAAATTGAGTTATCGGTATCTCTAACAGGTTAGTGAAAGTGCAAGAAAATGTACAACATAGTTTTTGCAAAGATGTCAAGTTTTCTATAATTCATCAAAGAGAAAGCTTTTATTTCCTTTTTCTTAAAACTGTTTTCATTGGATATGACACTCCTGTGTCTTAAGATATTGATGATACCGTTGTAAAAGTTAACGAACTAATATTTTTTGTGTGCTTTTATGTTAAAGGGTTATGTATATAAGGTTGATTTAATTTCTTATTTTAGTAATACCTTAAGATGGAATTTTTGTTCAATGTTCTGCACTTTTGAATACTTATGTGCAATGAATTTTTTTTAACGACTTTCTGATATGGCGTATAAGCATTTATTTTAGGAATTCTATTATGACTGTAACTTCTTTGAAAGAGAAACACATTTGCTCTATCTAAGGCGTGACATTTTAAAAACATTAATTTTAAAATTTGATATTTGATGCATTTATTAAAACATTTAAAACTTGATTTTTTTTCTTTTCGTATTGTTGTATTTAATACCTACAACACTTCAAAGTCATCTATATATAAGCACATTTTTCAAAATTTAAAAAATTATTTGAATTTTAAATAATAATAATAATAAAAGATAATATAAAATAAATTAACAAAATTTTAAAAATATGAAAAACTTTAATGTTTTTTTTAAAAATTTTTAAGTATAAAAAAGTAAGTTTAATATATTTTACGAAACATTGTGCATACACAAATGATTTTTCCGAAAAGGAACTTGTCTATATGAAAGACATATACGTGAGTAAAATATTAAGAAAAATATTGTACATAAAGGCATGTTCGTAAAAACATATATTATGCCATTTAAACAGGTGCATTCTTACATTCAAGTTAATAAATACATATCTTCTTCGACTAAAACATTTTTTTAAAAAATCAGCGCTAAATTTTTCTCATTTTTTATGAAATAACAAGACGGAAATTTGTTAAAAAATGTCCCTTCTCCTGTAATTAAAAGTAGTTCCGATAAAACAGCTGGAAAAGTTCCGCCGATTCCGAGAAAAACATAGTAAAATAATCCTAAATAAAAATCGTCTCTCACAGAGCTTTCCGACTCCTCCAGTAATTCTAAAGCAATTACTTTCCCCTTCGATCTCCATCAATAGAACATTTCACCCGTACTTTCAACTCTGTGAGATCAAGTTGCTATGCATAACAGCAGTCAGCGTTGGGTTCGTCTTCGACCTTGCCGCAAAAGGGTTGTGAGAGCGGACCTTCTGTCTCCACGACACTCCTTCCGAAGGGGACTCATTTGCCCTGAGAAATGTCTCGACAAATGCGGAAGCCGCATCCGAGAGCAGAAAGTAAGTGCGTAATTACGGAGTCATGGCTTTCTTTAAGTAATCATACAGTTTACTTCATATGAGTCTACATTTAATCTGCGAAAGACCACACGTTTTCAAACCAGTTCCCCCTCTTCGAGCAGCCGCTAACCGATAATTAGAGTTAACTATGCCATGAACCGAAAGCTACGAGTCCGTGAAGCTTCATAGGGGGTCGTACACACATATAAAATATATTTGCAGAGGATAAAAGCAATAAATTTCTTAAAAAATTAATTCACGATTTCTTATAGTTTCTTTTATCTCCTTAAAAAGATACAGTTACAGGGTTACATATAATATATGTACACTATTGTTAAACAATTTTTATGACAACCTTTTAAAAATAAACCTTTTTGTTAAGTGTTATAACATTAAAAAACTAAATAATAAATAAGAAACTTATGTCTAATGTTAAGTAGTTAAATCTAGCTTAATGTACTTGTTGCGAATATGTATGATTGTAAGAGATAAATAATAAAGAAGTAATAAATAAATAAAAAGCGGAATACAGATTGTTAAAACTTAAAATAACAAGACCTATTGATATATTACTCTATCATAAAAAAGGCGATGATAAGGTGTTATTACTACCAAATAAAACTTCACCTCCAACTCAGAATGATGTTATGATATTACAAATCTTTTTGAAGAAATGAATACTAATATAATTTCATTAAAATAAGAATACATAGTACGTCACTTCTTTATGTATTCAGAATACGTACAACTGCTTTAATATTCAGGGGAAAAGTCGAGAATAATATCTTGACATTTACGAAGTGTAATAAAATCGTTTTGGAAGCGTCAAAGATTTCTACTGATAATCATTTAGAACTTCTTAAAATTTGCATATTCTGAACCATAAAAACTGCATTAGTTTAATTCTACTGATTAGTTAATTGGTTTAAGATAGACCAGACAGCTTCATACAGAATCCCTTTTGTAGACGGATGAAAAAAATGGAGAAATTAAAACACAAATTTCTTATATCAAAAGAAATAAATATTAAGATAGTATTGCTGAAGACCTACTCGACTTCATTAATGATTTTGGGCTCTATTACAAATTAAAAATTACCTTTCAAGTTTTTTAATTAGAAGAAGTTCTCATTTCTTCATCTCATGAAGAGCATTCACATTTACGATTCTATAGTCACATAGTCTTCCTTCACAAAATACGTAGCATTTGTCTTTCAAAAGTCTTATTTCGAGTTATTTAAAATATTTTTGCCAGTCTTATGCAGATAAAAACTAAGGAGTTATTTTTATTTTCATTTTGTCTTTGAATTTATTCTTAATCTTGTAGAAGTTTTGTTTTATAACGTTATCAAGAATTTCAAAACAATTTCATGACATAGTTTTCTTTTATTCCGATTTATTCAATAGGTGAATCAAATTTTTCTATTTTATTTTAGAATTATAAGGAAAAAAAATCGCAAAATTTAAGATTCTCTCTACTTCTCTGTCTTTATTCGACAAAGGAATTGTGGCGGGTTCTTACGCGTTTCACTAACCTTCTCATATACTCTTTAAATGTTTTATTTATTTCAACCAATCTCCACCGGGAGCCAAAGCGTGATTTATGCAAATGAGATATTTTATATAAGTTCGGGTTTAGCGAGTTAGGGAGGGGAGAATGAAATGAAATGAGAAAGTGTTTTTTTAAGTGTAAACGTAGACGTTGTGAGTAGAGTCTATTGTAACGTTGTGGACAAATTTAGTTCATAAAAGAACTGCGAAATAGCAGGGAAAGAAGTCGCCTATTAAAGGAATACAATCAAGATATTAAGGAAGCAGCTAGACGAACCTGCCATAACGTAAGGAATCAGGTTAGTTTGATTTGTTCCAATTAAGTATAAGTGTGTAGCTGTAATTGTACGCGTCGTCCCTTCGTAGACTCAGATAGGATTCCGTCGTTCATGATTATTGAATCCTTCTCATTCTCCACTGTGTTTTATTGTTCTTAAAGTTGAATAGTATTTGTGTAATCTCTTAATTAAGAAAAGTCAATAAATAAGATTGATTTGATAAAATAAGTAGTAATTTTACTATGCATTCAACACAGTCAGATTCAGGTAACACCCGAAGGGGAGTTGATAATCTTAGAGGTAGCGAGAGACTACGACAGAATGTTATGTCGTAACTATTCTGATTGCCACTCTGCTTGGAATATATATAATATGTCACAATCATACACAAACCTTTCTCTTTTAGTGCAGCAAAAAATTTTCTTTCTGACGATAAAAACTCTCTTGTGTTCATTATAAATGCTTGACTGAAACTTTAAAATCGACCTCATTCAAAGTTCTTTTAAATATTCAGATAGGGGAAAACCAGAAAAATTTTAAGTTACAAAATGCTTGTACTTGCAAGCAAAAATTGTATAACAAACCTCAATCTTTTCAGTAAAAGGGAATTCGAAAAATTTTAGCTGAAAAAAATCTCAACTCGGATAACTTTATGCAATTTCTAGATAATTCTTTTATTTATTCTAAAAACAAATCAGATAGATATATATCGTTTGTAGATTAATAAGCTTTGTGAAGAAATTATATTGACTCTCTATAAAAATAATTTTGAAAAATAATAATTAACTCACCGAAATGTAGAAGACATGCAAGGAAAATTCATTGAGAAACTTTTTTTATATATAAGTCACAATTCCGTAATTACTAGGAATGAAATTGTTTAGAACAGGGGGGGGGGAATACATATATGTAAGACACGTTCAAATATAAGGGGAATATATATACACTAAGTGTCTGAAGTGTATCTTTACACTATTAAAAAATAATTAAAAGTACACAGAAAATGGCATGAACTTATCTTTTCTTATGTTCGATAAAGAAATTATCAAAGTTCCTTATGGAGCATAAAGGAAATATCAAAGCTTTTGTATGATGTTTTATTGCACGATTTCAATGTGAGTACTATTATTCGTACGCAACAAACTCTTCGAATATAGCGAGATTTCTAGCCATGTTTCAAAAAGCATTACATAATCAACAGTATGATCGCTGTAATTGGACACAAGTTCATCAGAGTTACGAAACGGAGATTAATAAGTAATGTTTTACACGTATTCCCGTAAAAAGAAGCTGGGGATGCCAGTTTTTAGTTTGGGTGATAAGCTAGCCATAAATTTTTTACGCCATTTACAAATTGTGAATCTTCGAGATGGATTTCGATTGTAGGTAGTCTGAAATTTATGCAAGATTTGTGTTGCAGATTTGAATTCAATAAACCACATTACAGTTTGCGCTTGTTATTGCGGTGAAACAATTTCAAAATGAGGATATTGCAAAATATTGACTTAGCGGCATCTAGTGTGCAATTCATTAAAAAAAACTTGGATATCTTCTTTGTGGAAAATAAATAACCATAAGTGCATATCATTATTCATTTTTATTTATTTTTAACTTTATAAAGATACATTTCGGACATCCTGTAAATAAAATTCTTATCACTCTCTATGGAAGCCCTAATGTTACTATAAATCATTATTACTACATCAATGTTTCCCAAAGTGTGGTACGTGTACCCCCAGGGGTACTGAAAGAGTTTGGGGGGGGGGGTGCGCATTGAACCTTAGTTTAAGAGAAAAAAGTTTTGAAATACATCTTGCCTTTTTCAACTTCATATATGTGGGGAGTTGCTTTTTCAGTCTTTGTAGACGTTATAAGTCGAAAAAAGGAACAGACTATTGGACATGGAACTGCATCATTAAAATTAACAATCAAGAGACCAAATTATGATCTGTCATCTCAGCACAAACAATTTCATCCTTCTCATTAATAAAAATAAATGTTACTTATAATAAAACTTTTATTTACATTTTATTATGAACAATTTATTTCTCTTTACTTATTATTTTGTGTACGTCATATAAAATAAATATATTTTTATTGTTATTAAAATACATCCATTTTTTTTTTTGACAAGGGGTACTCAGCGTTATGAAAATCACAAAAGGGTTACACATATGTCAAAAGTTTGGGAAACACTGTTCTACATTCATAAATAAAGGCTTTAAAACTTCGCATACTTAGTCACAAAACTAATTCAATAAATACGGGAAAAAATGCTTTATATGAGAAATTTTTTTTTTTTTGTTGCAACACCTAAAAGCTCACCAGACAATGATATTAAATTTTCCCTCGGCTCAACAGAGGAATAGCATAAACATCTTTCACCTTCTCTTTTACCCTTTGGCTAATGCATTCTCGCCCTTTTACAAGTGATACGGAATACGCGAAAAATTACATTCTTTCAACGTCCCACCCTCAGCGGTTGATCATTAGGAACAGTATCTAATAGAGGTCGTCATCTCACAGCTTCATTCTTCAATTTCGACTTCTCATCTCATTAGGTCCTATTCCCCTAAATGGCTTCCATTTCAACCGACGAAGTGGGAACTTAAAGGAAAGAGGGAAAAAAGGCCTAAATGGCTGGAGGGGAAGTTTCACTTAGCGAGCATGGTACAGTGAACACTGATAAATCAATTCATTATCTACCCAGAACGGTGTGTCAGTTCAATACATTCAATTCCAATTTGTACAATTGAAAAAGATGTCTAGACCTGACATTTAAAGGCTGATTGTTACAATGAATGTTAATAATAGGATTAATTTTTTAAAGTCAAGCTAAAATTTAAAACTGTTCTATATTTCAGCAGTTAGTACAATATAAAATTTACATTCATAAGTCATAGCAAATAGTGAAAATTTTACTCAGGAAAGATAAATATATATCGGTTGGTGTAGGGTTTGCAGCCCCGGGATCCCGGTAGTTTTTTCCAATCCCAGGATTTAATTTTTGTCTGAATTATATTTTGAAATTTTTTTTTCGAAGTATTTTCAATCTGGTATTACATTTAATTTATCTTATTTACCTATTTTGTACTGTATACGTCTAATGTTAGTTTTTTTTACGTGTTGAACCTTAAAGGATTCGAGGCGGGTGTGTATATTAAAACCGAGAAACTTGATATTTGTTTTCTGCTATTTTCTTCTGTACCTTTCTTCCCATCGCGAGTGTGGTCAGAAAAAGGACATTTCTCCCATCTTTAGGATGTCTGGTGTCAGTTAATTTGGACAGAGGCAATTAGAATTTTTTAAGATATCTAGTAGGATTTTCAGCTCCGGGATCCCGGAATTCCGAAACCCCGAGATTACAAGGTTTCTTTTTCAATCCCGGGATAAAATTTTTGTCTGAATTATATTTAGAAAATTTTTTCTCATACAAATTTTCTAAGAATTTAATTTTTCACAAAATTATAAAATTATATATTTTTTAAATATGTAAGTAGAATTTTTTTGTGAAATTATAAGTGCTATAGAGGTAAAAAAAAAAACATATATACACAGCTCTCATTTCTCGCATGGGAGAATATCGCATAGATCTAACTGGCTCACTCCAATGTTTACACAATAATATAAGTAACATCTTAAGAATAGATTTTGTCACAGTTCCTTCTTCAACGAAATGGCTTGGAAGATTTGAGACACTTCAAATCCCATTGCATTTCTTTCAGCTCATACAAATGGATGTTCAATTTGAAATGAGGTAACGCTTGAAATGGATTCCCATTCTGATTCAATAACTGGATCAATTTCTATACAAAAACCATTAAGTGTAGCAGAAAAACTAAATAAAGTTATCAAAGAGGTATATGCACCCCTGGTGTCTATTAGATTTGAGACACTTCAAATCCCATTTTTTTGCATTTCTTTCAGCTCATACAAATGGATGTTCAATTTGAAATGAGGTAACGCTTGAAATGGATTCCCATTCTGATTCAATAACTGGATCAATTTCTATACAAAAACCATTAAGTGTAGCAGAAAAACTAAATAAAGTTATCAAAGAGGTATATGCACCCCTGGTGTCTATTAGATTTGAGACACTTCAAATCCCATTGCATTTCTTTCAGCTCATACAAATGGATGTTCAATTTGAAATGAGGTAACGCTTGAAATGGATTCCCGTTCTGATTCAATAACTGGATCAATTTCTATACAAAAACCATTAAGTGTAGCAGAAAAACTAAATAAAGTTATCAAAGAGGTATATGCACCCCTGGTGTCTATTAGATTTGAGACACTGTCATCAAAAATTCAAAAGAAATGTCTCTTTTTTTTAAAATGGAGGGAGACGTGGTGACTACCTGAAAAGAACATACTTCTATTTAATAACTACTAGTAAAGAATCCGAACGTGCATTTTCTTCAGCAGGACAGTTTGTAATAAAAAATAAGAAGCCGTTACAACGATGAAACGCTGGAGGAGCTGTGTTTTTGTAAGCTTATTTACAGAAACACAAGAAATGAAGAAATGCTTTTCTTAAAAATTTCATTATGTACTATTTATAGTTTTTTTTATTATGGATTAATTTTTTTTTATTTGTTTCATTAAAATAATATTAAATAAATTTTTAACTATATTTTCAATTTTATTATGCAATTTCAACTATATTAATATGTAAGTATTTTTAATAAAAAGCTCAATCCTAAACCCGGGATCATGCTCGGGATCGGGATAATGTAATCCCGAAATTCTGGGATTGAAAATATGACACGGGATTACAAACCTTAGGTTGGTGATCTTCACTTTTAATTTTTGTTTATAGAGCAAAATCGCGTGTTCGCGGTAGACGATTGCCATTCTGGAAAATTCGCAGCCAACGTCAGGGTTTGTGAGTCCTGGTTCCACTAAAGACCCTCCGTGTAAAAAGAATGATACACGTAGAATCCGTCTAGGCCAGGGTTCGCAAACCAATCTACCAATATTGTTTTACGTACCCCACAGTAGGACATTTTTTAAACAATTCTATTCTCATAGAACAATACACTGGTGTGCAAAAATTAAGGACGAGACGGTTTTTTCAATATAACTTTGTACAAAAGCATTCCAAATCAACACATTTAATACCGTAAGATCCCCAATACGTAAGGACATGAGTAATGTAAGCAACACTTACTAAAAGAGAAATCAGAGGGATAAAAAGAAGCTTTATTGAAAAAGTAGCATGGAGCGCAATGCAACTGAAGGCCGAAACATCCCTGTGATGGGTGTCCAGCAAGAAATATCCGGTCTTTAGTAGGGGATATGATCTCCCCTGACTGCTAGGCAGGTTTCACAGCGTCTGCCCATGCTGAGAAAGAGGGTGTCAATGAGTTGTTGAGGCATTGCTGCCCATTCGTCTTGCAGCGCCAATCGAAGCTCCGGAATCGTTACTGGTGGTAAGGTACGAGCTGCCAAGCGTCTGCCTAGAAAATCCCATACATGCTCGATGGGATTGAGATCCGGAGATCGTGCCGGCCAATCCATACGTTCAATATCCTCACTCTCTAAGAGCTGTTCGCCAGCTACTGTGCGATGACATGGTGCATTGTCGTCCATGAAAAGGAACTGCAGACCCATAGCGCCTCTAAAAAGACGCACATATGGAAGAAGAATCTCGTTACAATAACGGGTCCCGTTGACTGAACCTGCGTCGAAGATGTGAAGGTCTGTACGACTACCAAGCATGATGCCTCCCCAAACGAGAACACCACCACCTCCATACCTGTCCCTTTCAATGATGTTCGGGGGATGATTGCGGCTTCCCCGCTCTCTCCAGATGAGTATGCGATGAGAATCGCTACTCAGACTGAATCTGCTCTCATCTGTAAAGAGTACTCGTCCCCATTCATTGTCTCTCCAATTCCGGTGTTCCCGGCACCACAGAGAACGCCTTCTCCGATGGGCAGGCGTTAGAGGTACACACCGTACAGGGCGTCGTGCAAACAGACCACCACCGTGCAGTCTTCTGGCCACGGTAAAACGCGATATCTGTCGTCCAGTCGCCTATGTCGTGTGTCTAGCGATTTCTCCCGCTGTCTGCCGCCTGTTTCTTCTGGCCTGTAAGGCAATATACCGGTCATCTGCGGGTGTGGTTCCTCGTGGACGACCACTACTGAACCCCCGGATAGCTGTTCCTGTAGTTTGAAATTGTCTCCAAAGTCGTGAAACGATGCTGTGAGCAATTCCGAACTCTGCAGCCACACTTGTCACACTGCGACCTTCCTCCAACTTCCCAATGTTTCGACCTCGGGTAAAAGCATCCAGATGTCGTCTAACAGATTGATTATTCGCCCTTTCTCGCTGAGGCAGCAACTCGGTGTGATTTTAACTGCTATACGGTGTGCAATCTCTTTGCCAGAAATACTAATCTTATACACGGACAACATGCTTTACTACTCAGACACTCCCCCATTACGTCTTCCTGCATATCTGCGCATGTGCTACCGTACATCACCTCACTTAATCTCCTGATTGGTCTTTCTGTCAGCTCTGCCTCTTCCTTCAGCTGATATGCTAATTTTTCGACTTCGTCCTTAATTTTTGCATACCAGTGTAGATTTGATTAATAGTTTTATTATATATTTTAATTTTGCATCATTTAAGGATATTTCGTAACAAAAAATTGAGCAGGACAAAATATGACTGTTTCTACATCAAAATTTTTTTTTAAATTGTACATACACTGGTGTCCAAAAGTTAAGGATAAATCGTAAAATGCGAAAAACATGGAGTAAATATTCGTAAAATTATTCCAAATTTCTTGCGGATATTAATTGGGCGAAGAAGAAACATTGGGTTTATGCAAAACTTTTCAGTCGACTACGTCCTGCACGAAACACCAGCCATGTCGGAACGCGGAGAAACCGATTCACGCAGCATAGGCAGTTCAGGCAAGTTTTGAGCAACTGCTGTGCGAAGGAACGTTGTTAACCATCCAACAAGGTGAATGATGGCACAAAGACGCCAATTGGACATGTTTACGAAAGGAAGAATCGTTGAAATGCTGGAATCCTCACGATCACAAACCGAAGTGTCTCGAATTCTGAATGTGGACCAGTCTGTGATCTCAAGACTGTGGCAGAGGTTTTAAAGAAAGGGAGATGTTACCCGACAACCAGTATCAGGTTGACCAAGAGTCACAACCCCTCGCCAAGACAGATATCTGGTAATAAGTGCGCGATGTCAGAGGGGCAGTACTTCCTGAGCACAGGGTTCGGCACTCACAGTCGCCACAGGAATACGAATTTCGAGACAAACTGCTTACAGGAGACTCAATCATGCTGGCCTGTAAGCCAGAAGACCAGCAGTTTGCATTCCCCTCACGTTTGCGCATAAACGCGCTCGTTTGAACTGGAGTTTGAAATATCAACATTGGAGTGTGGGAGAGTGGGCCAATGTGATGTTCAGTGACGAGGCCTGGTTTAGTCTGAGTAGTGATTCTCGGCGGGTAACGATATGGAGAGAACGTGGAACACGTTATGAACCAAGAAACATAACGGAAAGACATCATTTTCCATCAAGGGGAGTAATGATATGGGCAGGCATCATGATGGACGGCCGCACAGACCTCCATTTCTTTGACACGGGGTCTGTGATTGCTCAAAGGTACAGAGACGAAGTTCTTGAGCCTTGTTTCGAGGTGCTGTCGTTCCTGACTTCATATTCATGGATAATAAGGCGCCATGTCACCTAGCGGTGCTGATTGATGACTTACCTGAAACGGAAAACATCCAGTGCATGTTTTCCCCCGATTTAAATGCTATCGAGCATGTATGGGATATGCTCGGGAGAAAAATGGCAGCCCTTTCGCACCCACCAAGCTCCGTTACAGAACTGAAGAGAGCTCTCGAAGAAGCTTGGAACCGTTTGAGCCCACAACTCATTCATTATCTCATAGCAAGTATGGTAAATCACTGTGCAGCGTGCCTGGTTGTCAGAGGTGACCACACGCCTTATTAAACTGCAACATCAGTATTTTATTTAGTGTTTTCTTTCATTTTTTCTTTAAAGTTTGAATCCTTGCTATGCTCAGTTTTCTTTCAAACTGCTACTTTGGATAATAAAATTAATTATTATTATTCTTTTGATTTGCTTCCTTATTTTATAACCATTTTACACTCGCATATCACGTTTCCCGCCATTCTGATTTACAGTTCCTTCTTTATTCACATAATTATCAATTACGCTTAACTTTTGGACACCAGTGTATATCATGTATTTTTAAACATATTTATTAAAATAAGAAATAGACAACGTAAAATAGAAGCATTTCCTTTCATTACATTTAAAGGAAAAGATAAATACAAATTTTAAAGCGAACCTAGGGATTGCATTACTCTACTTTCATATCGCAAAATCAAAGGTATAATGTGTGGCTTTCAATTTGACACGATTCTGATCATTCAGTTGTTAAAGAATTTCTTTGCAGATGCGAAATGCGTAGTATGATCCAAAAGTTCGGGGACAAGGTGTAGAAAGTCTTACCCTGAATAGTTCACAGCACCGAAGTACATCCATCTTCTAAGTAGTCCCCTTGAGTGACGATACACTTCTGCCAGAGTTCGTATAACTTCTGGAAGCACAGTTGGAAGCCATTTTTCGCAACCTCCTGTAAGGCTCTTCCTGTGATGTTTCTTTAACCTCTTCTGGTGACACAAAATGACGTCCCTGTAAGTGTTTTTTCATTTATGGGAACAAGTAAAAGTCTCACGGGGTTAAGTTTGGTGAATAGGGAGGATACGAAAGCACGTCAGTGTGAGTTTTGGCGAGGAATTTTTTTACCTATTGGGATAGATGTACTGGTGCTTTGTCATGAAGTAGATACCAGTCGTCACTCTGTCTGAACTGAGGCCGTTTACGATGAATGGATTCCCTCAAACGACGTCTTCGAGAAGTATGAATCTTCAGTGATTCGTGAAGTGTTTGACGACGATCTTTTCGAACACATTCAGACACCAAAGCAACATTTTCCGCTTTCCGTGAAGTCAGTTGTCCAACGTGTTTGTCGTCTGCAATGGATTATCAGCGCTCTTTTAAACGCCGATGCCATTCGTAAACCTTGGATCTCGCTATGGTAAATTCGTCAAAAACCTTACTTACCATTTCCAAAGTCTCCATTGGTGTTTTACCTAAGCGTTAACAGAATTTAATGTTCAACGCTGTTCAAGAGAAAAGCCATCTTTCTTACATCGCAGGGCAAAGCTAACTTTGGAAGATGACAGCTACTCGTGCGATTCGACTGTATGACAGAAACTAAACCAACCTGGCCATCAAGTGGTTTAAATTTAGGTACTTACTTTCGCCATCAGCGGCGGCCGTAGTTCCCGAATTTTTGGATCGCACTATGTATTTTTCACATGAGGAAAGATTTTTTTTTTTTTTACTTTAATATGTAGAACCAAAAGCGGAAACCTGAGTACTCTCTTCAAATAATTAAATTTCTCCGGCAATGTCATTCAATAATTTACAATATATCTGTAAATTTATCTTTAGGGTTATTTTTCAGATTTTTCGTAATTCCGTTAAGATCCGTAATTCTGAAGGTGTGTTGTAAGATAACGTCCATTACAAATTTATCAACTTCCATCCACTCAAAAATTGACAAATTTGTAGAAAAGTGCAGAGTGTCACTGAGAATCGTACCGCGTGCCATAAGTTGTCGACCCCTGGTCTAGGCTCAAAGTCCTTGAGTTAGTGTGGAAGTTTGAAGAATTAGGCTTTGGTGTCGTCTTCGTCACCTGGCCGAGATTCAACATTACGAGGTCCGTCGTCATTAGTCCTCTTGTTTCTTTGAACATGTAACGCTATTAATCAATCAATCATAGAGCAAAATATATGTAAAATATTCATATCTTATTTACGTCAGAGTGGTCATAAAAAAATCTAAATGTAATTTGAATTTGAATATATTTCTGAATATTTTGAAGTAAATCAAAGAACGAATAAAACTTGATATACACATCTGTAATAAGCTTTATACCAGCTAAGTAACTGAACGAGCAAGGTGAGAAGGAGCAATATAAACAAAAATTATGCATTCACTAAAAAGGACTAAAAATTTGATATGTTTTTTTTTAAAAAACTGGCTTAAAATGAATTGATGTAAAAACGTTAATGAGAAATGCAATCACTTTTTATTGCTACGCATATTTTTAAAATTATATTTTAAGTATAGATTTCATGCAATAGTCTATGAATTGAAGACCAAAAAAATTTAAGATGGAAGATTACTTCACTATAAGGTCCACTTTTATGCACACACAATGGATAGCCCCTAATTTAGAGTTAAGTTCAGATATTTACGATTCCACATTGTACTTATACAGGTCTCCGTTATGAAGCTAATAGGAGGTATATATTACTAGTTTACATTTTATGTAAGCAATTTAAATAGCAACTATCCAATGTATATATACATCATAAGTTAACATTTTACTCCCCATGCCATTCTGAAGTTCTTTTTAAGTCTTGTAAGATTTTGTAGCCTTTGAATTAGGACCTAAAGAATTAATTATTTTGTCCCAGATGTAAAGTTATATTTCGAGAACGGCGTCAACAGTTCTTTAATAAGGCACGTTATTTACTTAATACTTGGAAGATAAAATAGAAAATTTGAAAAAGTAATATGAGACTGCAAGAAAAATATATATATATATATATCTTATGTACGAGTATTTTTTGCGAAAAATGTTAATATGATCTTTTGCACATTCTCTACAATTTCTTAAGTGAAATTGTACTTGCATTACCATAAAGCACAAAGATTTCAAACAAGAAAAATTTTAAATATTTATTTATATCACCATGACTTAAGACATCGTTAACATTTTTCAGATTCTTCTTTACGTTTCTTGATTTAATATAATAATCACACAATGAATGATTCATTGCAATATTATGACAAAGACATATCAATTAGACAGTTAATAGCAAATATATATACATATATATATCATCACAAATAATAAATGAAAAAATATTAATTTAAATGGCTTTATAAGCATGTTTGGGCAGTTTTTATAAAACTACATAGATTTAATATAAATAGCAATGCATTAGTATAAATAGCAATACATATTTTTCCAATACATTAAATAGAATCCTTTTGAATAACTCTTTATTATGTTCAGCTTGTTTTGTAAATAATAATATAGCAAACTCAACCATAGATAGCAGATAAATTATTTAAAAACATTTTCTGAAGAATCAAAAAATCGTTTGATATTAGGCTGCAATGATACCTCTATTCGATTACGTTAATAGAAACGGTTGTGCCACGGTAGAGCACAGCGGGAATAAAACAGTGATCAAATTAAAAGAGACAACAGAATTCAAGAAAAAATCCATCAGAGTAGCTTTCACAGCACGCCTTATTCGTCATTAAAAATAATCCGACATGTATTTAAGACATCATGGACCACAAGGACCAATGATAAACGATTGAAAGAAGGGAATACAATATTATGGAGCCATTGCGCCAGTTATCCCTCTCCTTTACTCACCAATAAGCGTATTTGCAGTGGTGTCGAGCTTATCGAATTTGAAATCTCACTGACTGGAGAAAAATTATTTTCGGAAATAGTCCTGTTTCGGACAGATCACGGCTGATTGTAGCTAGACAGACTTAAAACATTAATGCTATATTGATCTGACTATAGCCAGCCAAAACATAACGACAAACGGGAGTTAGCGCCAGGAAAACTGACCTCTTTTAGTTGCTATCCCTGATACCCAAAGAGTACGACAATACTACAATAGTATTCAACACCCCATGACATTCCTGACTTTTACAGAAATCCAGGCTATATTTTTAACTGATAACACGGTTCCCACTGTCAGTGATTTTCTTTATGCTTCTCAAATACTAGCCTGGCAAATACTAGCAAATCTATTCTCCATATAGAATTGGGGGGATCTGATGAGCTGGTATCTCCACCCGCTCCAATAATGAATGTACAAGCCTATAGTGCATTTGTGGGACTAGCTAAAACACCAGATGTCACCATGTCACTCTGTACATTATTTGGAGAAGGCTGCTTAATATTTGTGACCCCATCTGCCTCAGGACATCATCCGACGTCAAACCAACTTAATGCCGGACCATGTTGCTGCATGTAAACCAGCAGTTGGCGGTCCGACGCAAAGTTGCACTGTATTTTCCTGATTGTATACACTGTATTTGCTTAATTCTCATGATTCTGGAATCAAGCGAATCTCTCATCTGTATCAATATATGTTTTAAACATCATTTTAATCTGAAGCTTCTACACTGGTGTCGAAAAGTTAAGCATAATTGATAATTATGTGAATAAAAAAGGAACTGTAAAGCAGAATGGCGGGAAACGTAATATGCGAGTGTAAAATGGTTATAAAAAAAGGAAGCAAATTAAAAGAATGATAATAATTAATTTTATTATCCAAAGTAGCAGTTTGAAAGAAAACTGAGCATAGCAAGGATTCAAACTTTAAAGAAAAAATGAAAGAAAACATTAAATAAAATACTGATGCTGCAGTTTAATAAGGCGTGTGGTCACCTCTGAGAGCCAGGCACGCTGCACAGCGATTTATCATACATGCTATGAGATGATGAATGAGTTGTGGGCTCAAACGGTTCCAAGCTTCTTGGAGAGCTCTCTTCAGTTCTGTAACGGAGCTTGGTGGGTGCGAAAGGGCTGCAATTTGTCTCCCGAGCATATCCCATACATGCTTGATACGATTTAAATCAGGGGAGTTCGCAGGCCACGACATGCACTGGATGTTTTCCGTTTCAAGGAAGTCATCAATCAGCACCACTCGGTGACATGGTGCCTTATTATCCATGAATATGAAGTCAGGACCGACAGCACCTCGAAACAAGGCTCAAGAACTTCGTCTCTGTACCTTTGAGCAATCACAGACCCCGTGTCAAAGAAATGGAAGTCTGTGCAGCCGTCCATCATGATGCCTGCCCATACCATTACTCCCCTTGATGGAAAATGATGTCTTTCCGCTATGTTTCTTGTTTCAAAACGTGTTCCACGTTCTCTCCATATCGTTACCCGCCGAGAATCACTACTCAGACTAAACCAGGACTCATCACTGAACATCACATTGGCCCACTCTCCCACACTCCAATGTTGATATTTCAAACTCCAGTTCAAACGAGTGCGTTTATGCGCAAACGTGAGGGGAATGCAAACTGCTAGTCTTCTGGCTTACAGGCCAGCATGATTGAGTCTCCTGTAAGCAGTTTGTCTCGAAATTCGTATTCCTGTGGCGACTGTGAGTGCCGAACCCTGTGCTCTGGCAGTACTGCCCCTCTGACGTCGCGCACTTATTACAAGATATCGGTCTTGGCGAGGGGTTGTGACTCTTGGTCAACCTGATACTGGTTGTCGGGTAACATCTCCCGTTCTTTGAAACCTATGCCACAGTTTTGAGATCACAGACTGGTCTACATTCAGAATTCGAGACACTTCGGTTTGTGATCGTGAGGATTCCAGCATTCCAACGATTCTTCCTGCCGTAAACATGTCCAATTGGCGTCTTTGTGCCATCATTCACCTTGTTTGATGGTTAACAACGTTCCTTCGCACAGTAGTTGCACGAAACTTGTCTGAACTGCCTATGCTGTGTGAATCGGTTTCTCCGCGTTCCGACTTGCGCCGGTGTTTCGCGCAGGACGTAGTCGTCTGAAAAGTTTTGCATAAACCCAATGTTTCTTCTTCACCCAATTAATATCCGCAAGAAATTTGGAATATATTTAGGAATATTTACTCCATGATTTTCCCATTTTACTATTTATGCTTAACTTTTGGACAGCAGTGTATCCGAGAACACTATTTTCATTGTTCCTGGGTGTATTACTAAATATATAAATAATTTTGTGAATAACTACATAGAGTTAAAATGTATAACAAATGAATATAAAAAAATGTTACATAGATTTTTTTTAGACAATAGAAGCATTTCAGTTATGCAAAGCTAATTTAAAGGGGGGGGGGTGACGATGAGCAATTTATTCTAGAAAGATGGCGCTATTTTTCATTATTTATATATATGCGAAACTCTGTAGAGGACAATTATAGCATTATATTCTCCTAACATTTAATTGGGATTTTTAATTACAGGTTATTTCGACAGTGAGATCCAATTTTTCATTAAAATATGAGAATATTCCAAAAGGTTTAACCGAATAGGGGAGGGATGCTCCAAATTTCCTGCACACTACCTCTGATTAAGCATTCTTTTCCAGCTATTTAATTTCTAATTATGTCTGGGAAAAGAAATAAATTTTTAGATGAGTGGAACATATAAATTAAAATAAATCAAATTCTTACTTCATTCTACAAAATATTACTAAGAAAATGAGCCGGATTACGATTGAGATAAACAGCAATAGAAAATTATTATGAAAAATTCCAATTCTATTACTGACGGAAGAGTTAAAACATCATTAAAATTGCTAATGACTGATAGTACGTGAAATCTTATAAATGAAGAATCATTACGATAAGTCTGCATTGCAATTGCGGAACATAAAATTTTAATGAAGCATTGGCTAAATTCTCTAACCTTATTCCTGAGAAAATGATTTACTTTACTTAATGCATTCTAAAAAAATTCATGCAATAGAAGTTTATATGATTACGATAAAATATTGTACAAAGTTTTATTGGCAAAAAAAAACACAACTTTTATTTTTAAGGTATCCGAACACGTTGAAAATGACCAAATTCAGTCAAGACAGATATTTTTGTTTTTTATTTTATTGAATAGAGCTGTCTTTTGACTTTACGAAATATATTTTGTTTCTACACTACCTAGAGGCCAAGTTACAATCAAAGTTAGAAAAACCGGAAGTGGGTTTTTGATCTACCAGAAGTGGGCATTTAAATTGCTCAAAATCTATCATGGCGAGTCTGATAACTCAAAATATTACGAATGTATTTCTATAAAACTTTTTAAACCAGATATTTACGTTATTTTCTAGAGAATGTACTAAAATATGTCTTATTATATGAATACTTTTTGAGTTATTGCTTGTTATTTAAATAATGGTCTCATAAAAAATGTAATATTTCTTATAATGTTTACTCAATCAGCTCTAAAATTTTCAAATTTTAATAAAAAATTAAAATTTTAGCACATTTTCTAGATAAATGCATCTAGTTTGTTTTCGTAAAACTTTTAGTAATATATGTTTATTACTTTTTTTCTCTAACTGCTTTGAAGTTTTTCAAAAATATTGCTAAAATTTCCCTTATAATTGTGACTTTTACAAAATTCAGGTAATTTATATTAAATTTTGATAGTTAAATAGTAATATTTATTGGTATTGAGTCCTAAAAGAGCATTTATAATGTTTTAGTATGCTATTTTGTTATAAAGTACTCCAAACGTGTTCGGATACCTTAAGGAAAAAAATGCGCTGATCATAAATGGTTTTGCAAATCAGTTTTAATAATAAATAATGTTTTTATGGAAGTATATATTTTTCATGTGCTTAAAAATTTCATTTTAAAAACTAATCAAGATCGAAATGCTCATATTTTGTTCAAAATGTATTAATTTAATATTAACATAAATATATTTATTTACTCCTGAAGGAAGAAACTCGAACTAAAGTTAGCTTCTGTTTTGAAATATAAATTATAAATGAATTTGCATGGATACAGATTTCACTTCATTCTAAGCAATTTAATTTGGTTTAAAAATGTTTGACGATTTTTTTTCATTTTAGTTTGTACAAAAATGACTATTCAATTTACTTTGATTCCTTTGCGATTTATTTACTATTTTTTTAATTGAAATTCAGCGGGAAAATCAGAAAATTTACACAGAAATTTATAAAATTCTAACGAAAGACGTAAAATTAATATTCCATACTGAATAGAAAAGGAATATTTAAAAGTTATCGTAACAGATTCCCGAATAAAAATGATCCTCTCATGTCTCAATTCCCGATTGATAAAGATTACTTATAGTAAAACACTCTCAATACGTGTGGTCTCAAATGATTTCAGGCTCATTATGGTTGTTTACCATGGATTCGTTTACAAGCGCCATATGATCAAACAGATTGCAATAAATCGTTTATAACATAACAATAATGCATATTTTCTCTCAAGATCAGACAAACATCATATAATGATTTTCCAAATAACATTTAAATAAATTAGCTCTACTCTCTCAAGTAATCGTCTTCGTTTAAGGATCCTTTACATACTAGTTCTCAAAACGTTTGAATTTCATAAAAGTGTTTGTTTAGTTTTGTGAATAGATTTTCCCCTGGCTTTTTCTTTGTTTCTTTCATATCCTTTAATGTAGGGGGTGAGGGGGAGAATTTGGGGGGAAAAACGTTTGTCAAGTAGAAATTGATTTCAAAAAGAATTCATGGGAATTAAAAATAAAATTACATTAATAAAAAATTGCTATAAATTTAATTTTCTACAAAAAATTAAACTTCTAAAGCATGTTTAAGTGATTAAAACTTATAAGTAGACACGAACTAGTTTTATTAATTATGTTTTGATCCACATCACGTATATTTTAAAAGCATTGTACATGATGCATGTGTGTATGTATATATATATATATATACGTATGTTAAATATAGGTACAAAAGTTAGATGTTGTGGCATTCATAAACATAAACACACTATGTATGCACACACATAAAGATGTATATTCATACATACATCTATGTATAGGTATATGTCTTATGCTCTAAATTCTATTCAGAATGATTAAAAGTATCCTCATAATGTATTCGACATTTAAGTTTTAAATTTGTGTATACTAATATTTCAACAATGCATGCATTACCTCCTTATAAATATATTTAGAAATGTTTTATCGTAAATATTAAAGCAATAGAATGCTAAATGCATCGTATTTTCAAAAATATTTGATAAACAGGCTATTTAGACAAATTTCGAGATTTTTCAGTAAAAATATCACATCGAAAAAAAACTAAGCATCTGTTTTCTCAAATGTAGCAAGTAATGAAAATAGATTTCAAAATCACGATAACAATAACAAAATAAAAATTCCCCAAGAAAAAAGTTATTATAAAAAACATTCTAATGCAAATACCTTTCGATCTAACATGTAAATGATTAAATTTTTCGACGCCGTTCGACTACTGAATGAATGCAGCTCTATATCATCGTAATCGAGCTTCCGGATGGCGTGTGAAAAATAGGGGGAGGAGGAGAAGGCCTTCTCTCAATTCTAGGAATTCAATTATTTCCATTAGAGTTTGATTCCGTCCTTGTGATTTGATTATACAAATGCCTTGCATACGGGATTATGCATAAAATGAGCACAGCGCATTCCACCATTTGAGTGAAAACATGTAATTAGATTAAAGAAATCAAGATGAGCAAATGACGGATAGCTCGTTAGATAGGAATTTTATGCCGCCATTCCACAATATTGGTAAGAATAGTTGAAATATGGTAGAATAGAACGTCATAAAGCAACAATTGAGATGCAAAAAATGAAAAAGTAAGAATAGTGCAATTATCAAAGCGCGGGCGCGACTGCCACAACATCTAATCCATCGTTATAAGCAATTGAATCTGTTACTGAAACATCAGTGAATGAAAGAAACATGGATATTACCCATTGCATTTCTTACGTTTCACCTTTATACATTGACAGGTACATTGGCAATGGTGACTGGCCTGTTTGATCTGGAATCTTACATATTGGAGTAGAATCGATTTCAGTAAATTATTCCTTTTCGAATTGAAGCCAAATAATTTTGCTTGGAAACGTCCAAAACATCAATGGGATATTTATTTGACTGACGCCTTCCAAATAGAAACAATAAAAGCCATGTTTTGGAAAGCTTTTTGATTTGACAGTAGGTCTTTAACTGGTTGTAATCTGTGACCAGATTACAACCAAAAATATACAATGTCTACCGATTCCATCTCATTCTCCTTGGTATTGTGTGTGCTTTCTGTGTTTTCTCTTTCATGTTTTTAAATGTATTCTAAAATATTTATTATGATATTGATATATATTCATACTATTTGTACAGTGTATTTGGATATGCACACTGATGTATGTACTGTTTACCATTACTGTACCATTTACACTGAAAAGCCAAAACATGAACACCAACTCAATAACACGTTGAGCCACTTTAAACCTGCTAAACAGCTGCCACTTGCTTTGACAGGGATGCCAATTTTTTTTGTAGATGATTGGAGATAGGTTGTTCCAAATTTTTAAGCAGTGGTCACACAAAATCGAGATATTCCGACATGGTGGTTTCTTATCCTTGAACTGTTTTCCTATGAAAGCCCAAATGCGTTCTACCAGATTATGATTCGGCAAGTTTTGTCACCAAGAAAATAATTGGAATTCATTATTTTGCCCCTCGAGCCACTGCAACACAATTCGAGCCTTGTGATATGGGGAGTTGTCCTGTTGAAAGATTCAATTTTCGGTTGGGAAGACAGACTCCATCTACAAGTGCAACAGATCTGAAATTATGTTCAGATAGTCCGCAGCTTTCCTGGTCTGTTCTACCATAACTAAGTGTTTGAGAGACGCCCATGAGAACGTTCTTAAGGCTATGATCCTCTTGAATCCATCGATTCTCTATTCGCATAACAGTCGTTAGATTCCAACCAATGTGAATAACAACATTGTGGAATGATATGCCACATTCTCGATTGTCAACGACACTGCCGCTTTGGAATTTGACAAGTGCTAGTAGCCCTTTCTCCTTCTTATACGAGTTATACCACGACCTTCTAACAAACAACCAACATTCAAATGCGATTTTCAAATAAGAAACTCTCTCGATGTGTAAGTTATTTTCTGTACAGAGTTTGAGATGCCGTTTTTTCCTCATACGTTGTTCAATTGCTCGTAAATGCTAAATATTTGTATATTTCAGCTTTTTTTTTAAACATGCAAATTTGACCCTTATATCATCCCTCCATCATGGTGTTTTAATTTTTATGGCCACAGCAATTTATTTATTTGAAAAAGAAATGCAAGGAATCAAAGTGTTTTAATAAATTTCATATTTTTTAAATATTTGTTTTTCTTGTACGTTGGAGGTTTTCTTCTTTGGCGCTAGTGTTAAGATTTGAAAGAACTAATATTTTAAATTTATCAGCTGCTAACGAAGAAGAAATAATAAGATTTAAATGATAATTCTATTGCAGACTTTATGTAGTAATTTAAATATCTAGTATACATATAGTTTCTTTTAAATTCAATTTTTATTTTTGGAAGTAATTTTGCATAAAACTGCTTCGTTTATAGAAACAACAAAACTGATTTTGTTACCTAAATATTCCTTCTTTGAAGTACTAATTGAATTTTATAATAGACTTTTCCCCAAAAAAATTACGTGTCATTAAAATTGATTTGAAAAAACTCTATTTTGAGACTTAAATTTTCAAGTAAATATAAATAATAATAGTTTTCAAACCCCTAACATTAATATGATACCTATATTAATCTTTCTCTAGAGAACCATCGAAAAATATGCATTTTTGAAACATTAACTGATCATTTTTGAACTCAGAATTTAAATGAAATATTCTAGAAACTTAAAAATAAACAAGGCCACAAATTTAAATATTTCAGCTAATTATATAAATAATTTTCCACCATATTTTTGTGCTAAGTTTAATTTTCTAATGATGACAATTATACGTTTCAAAAATTAAAATGGTAAATTCATTGTAAAGTATGATAAATACGCAATTTGTAATTCTCAAATTGTAATTTCATTTTTAAAAGATAAAATTTATTAATTTTTTTAGAATGGGGATTAGAATGCTTTTTACACTCAAAATATTGTTGAAAAATAGGGATATTTTATGTAATGCTGTTGTTGTCTTTTGATTTGAATAAAATTTTTCAAAAATAAAGTGAACTTCTTTAAAAATAATAAAAGAATGAGACGCATTTAGAAGAAAGTAGTACCGAGTAATACATTCTAAAAGTATTATTTATCGTAGAATGTGTATTTTTAATATAATAGACTCGTGAAATACTTTACAAATGTAAGGGTGTTGTGGAATCAGTTACAACTATTCGGGGGTATATATACATATTTATATATATAGGTAATATGAATAGTTTCGTGGAATATATTATGAAAGCATACATTCCAAAATGGGATGATAATTTGAAATATAATTAGGTAATGAAACAAAATCAAAAAGTAATTGGATATTGGAACCTAATACCAGATTTTTACTGTTACACGGAAACATTTTACTTAAATTTATTATTTGGAACACTTGTAAATACATACACAATAAGCGCAAAGAAAGAAATGGGAAAGTTTTCATACCCTTTTTCCCAAAAGAGGCGAGAAGCTTTTGGAGATAAGTTGTTTTCCCGTTTGTTATTGTTTATCAGATAATCTGTAAAATTATACGTACATTTTGAATTGTTGGAAATAAAATTGCTATTATTATTGAAAAGTCTAGATATATATATATATATATATATATATATATATATATAACACAAGAAACAATTAGATGAAATTTAGAATGAGCTTCGAAGTTATGAATACACTAGGTATCAAAATATTTAGCTGAAAACCAAATGCATTCTCCAATTTTCAATGTTTAGAACGTTTGGTTTTTTTATACAATTTTGCTATTATAGTTATAGTAAACTTGATTTTAAAAAATAGAACACAATGCGCATTATCATTTTTTAAAAAAAATAGTAATTCCATTTTTTGATCGTTTCAGTTGGAAGTGATATACATATTCATATGTATGATAAATATATGATGATGTACACAGTACGTCAAATGAGTTTTCAGACTCGTCCCAGAGCGCAGGTTCTAATGAATTGAAATGCGCATGCGTGATAACATCCATGGTCATTGCCAACAAATTGTGTGCATTTAGTTAAGTAGCTGAAAGAAGACGAGTGTTCAATGCAGAAGGGAATTTTTTTCATGTGGATTTTTTAAGATGGAGAAAAGAGCTGTGATTGAGTTGAACGCAAAACTAGGTAAAAGTGCTTCGGAAACATACCAACTCATGAAACAAGTCTTCGGTGGCTGTTGTTTAAATAGATCAAATTTTTTTTGTGTGGTACAAACTTTTTTCTGGTGGAAGAGATAGGGTAAAAGATGATCAAAACGTAGTAGAAGACCAATTTCATCTAGGACACCTGAAATTATTGAGAAAGTACGAAATTCCATGGTAAACGATCACTGTGCATCACTGAGATGGATGGAAGACGCTTTAAGCGCCAAAAAAGAAACGATTCGAACCCTCCTGCTTGGAGATTACGGCAAAACGAAAGTGTGTGCTAAATTTGTTCCACAACTGTAACCCTTGAACAAAAAGCAATGAGGTGTACATTGCAGAGGTATCATTTCAGCCACTGAAAATGATCCAAACTTCTTCAAGTCAAAGGAACAGGTGATGAATCCTGGTGCTTCCAATATGATTCTGAAACATAGTGACGAAGTGTGGAATAGAAGTCACAAAATTCAAGCTAAAAATCAAGGAAATTTCCATCCAAAATCAAACTAATGCTCATTACATTCTTTGATAGAAAGAGAGAGGGTATTATCCACAAAAAATTCGTTCCAATTGGACAAACCGTTACAGGTCAGTACTGCTTAGCTGTTTTAAAACGTTTGATGGCTAAAATTCATCGCATTCGTCCAGAATATCGAACTGAAAGCAGTTGATGTTTGTTGCACGATAGTGCACCCATATTGTTCGACAATTTTTGGCAAAAAAATGTCTGTATGTTGAACCATCCACTGTATTTACTTGATTTAGTACCCTGTGACTACTCGTTATTCCCAAAACTTAAAATAACGTTAAAAAGGTGTTATTTTGAGGATATTTTAACAATACAAGTAGCTTCAACGCATGCTTTTCAAGCCACTCCACAAAATGATTTACACAACAGGCGCTCAATTCATTAATAAATAGCTGTAAGAAGTGCATTGAAACCAGAGGGCCCTATTTTGAATAAAAAACCAAAACTGGAATTAATTTCTTGTTTCCATTTCTTTTTACACAGAGACCCAGCCTTAACACTTATTTGACGCACAGTGCATATATATGTACAATAACATAATATTCCTGAGTATCTTTTTTACTAGGTATGTGTGTGTGTGAGAACCGGGAGGAATAAAAACTAATGTATTTTGATGCGAAGTCAAAGAGAAAATCATATTATATGCATTCCATTCCGGGTATAAGCAACTATATTATATAAAGAAACAGGATTTTTTTATTTTTATTTTATCTTTTTAAGAATCTCATTATTTATTTAAAGATTAATGCTAAATGTATGATACACCAGACAGTCGTAAGTAATTTCTTGTTATAAACTAGATATATTTTTCCTCTTGATGAACGAATGGACATTTTGTTGTTGTATTAACATACAGTAAAATACGTCTTACGCGAAAACGCTTAAGACGAAATATCAGTTAACACGAAATAACACAACTGTCCCGACAAACTATAATGTATTTTCATGCATTTTTTTCCTGTTAACACAAAACGAAAATCGCTTAACAAAAAAATTTCCCTTCTGGGAATGAACAAAGTACGGAAAACACCATTCACGCAGACGAGATTTAGGAGGGGTGTGAAAAGAGAGGGGATTTCACATGTTTCGCAGAAAGGAGGCTAACTTGGCTTTGAAATACCCTCGGCCTAGGACAATAGTAAATTTTGTTAATCTCTAAGATACTTTCACACTCTCCACCCCAATACACGACACACAAAAGCATCTCATCTCTCATTAGTTGACTTCGGAATTCTGTGACGAGTACTTCGCAGTGTGAGTAAAAATCAGTGAGTTTGTTTCACGTTATTTCTTTTTCTTTTTTCCTACTTTAAGAGAACTTTTTGTGAGCACAATGGCAGAGTACAGGGAGAAAACAACTATTATTTCACTTAAAATGAAGGGCTTTTGATCAAAAATAGAAGACAAAAACGGAACTCTGTAAAGATTTTGGTACTACTAATTACTTCATCAACAACGATAAAAAAAGAGAGACAATGCTGATGCGTGTACAGCCCCAATAATGGCAGACAAAAACATTTTAGAGTTTATTCAAAGCTCAAAAATTATGATTTATGCAGATTCCAACGACGCAAATGAAATGAATAATGCAGCTCTTACTCCAATGTCATTCCAAAATGAAGAACATCATGAAAAATATATGCAGTTATTTAGACGATCATTCCGATGGTGAAATGAATAACAAAATGGACGACATCAAACGATTGGTTGACAGTTGGATGCCAAAAAAGACAGTGCAAAGAAAAATATCAGATGAATTTCCAAAAACCAAATAAATGTTTTGTTTTTCAAAAGTCTTGAGAATTTGTATTAAATTTCATCAAGTTATTATGAATGTTTTTGCTTCAAGATTTTTATTAAATACATGCATATATACATATTTATGTTAATCAAATGTACTCTAATAAACTTAATTTTGTTGAACATGTTTGTTTTTTTCTCAATATCTCTTAACTCGAAAAAATTTTTCAGCCCCATCAAATTCGTGTTAAGCAATTTTCACTGTATTTAAATTTTTTTTTCTCTCTCAGTCGTTTCACTATCAATGTACACACTTATGATCATTCGCAGAAAGTGTCGAGACATGTTTGATTTAGATCAATCTTATTTTACAAGGAACTACGGGAAGAATACAGAGGGGTAAATTTTAAAAAAAAAATCTTTTATTATAAAGACTTAGTTAAATACAGCCATGGTACTTTAACAATTTATTTTATTAACTAATGAAAATGTGACTTGATTTTTATTCATGTAATGTTCAGAACAATAGTTCATCAGTTGAAAATATCTAAGGGGTTTTTGCTCATCTAAAAAGTGCTGGAGAGGCAATTTAAAAAAAAAAGGCTTTAATAAATAACGATTTAAAAATTTTGCTGTCAGAGATCACACATTCTTAAAAATGCGCTTTTTTTCTTACTGATATCACCATTCGTTAAACAGGTAAATAGAACTCAAATTTTGTTTTAATATCTGTATCTTATTTTGATTGATTATACATTAACGTTAGAATCAAAAGCAAAACGAGGGTTGTTGACAACAGACCTCGAAATTTTGAGACACGGTCCAGAGACTAGGATGACACCTGAACTGGCACTAAGGTTTTTTTTCCCGGGAAATCATAAGAGTTCTGTACTTTTTCAATTCCCGGGAATTATATTTCGTTCCCGGGAGTCACACAAGGCTTGAATTATCTATGAGGTAGCTACTTTTGACTTGACGTTAGATTTCAATCTCGGACATCGTTAACTGACCCTACTGTAGCAATTTGCGATCGTTCACCCCGAACTTCTGGACGAAAGAATGTTCGTTACTCCAACTGTGGAGTAAGAGCGTAATATGAGAACTTTGGAGGTGAGAATTTTTCCAGCTAGCCATGGGAAGGAGTATCTGTCCAAATTAATTCCTGTTTATCTGTGTATCGAGCTTCGTTAACAAGAAATATTGGGTTTTTAAAGCAATCGTATTTCGTTGCTAACCAGCACTATGTGATCGAAGTTCCAAGATCTAGATTTATGTGGTTATGAAACTGTGGGGGTGTCGGTCTAATCGTCACCCCTCGCTCTCCGTCTTGCCTGTCTAAAGGTGTGTGGGGGGGAACTAAACATCACCAGCAACTTCCATAATAACAATTAGTTTTATTTATCTTCAACACACTTAAACAATCACAAGTGAAACTACAAAAGGAAACCTAGGAGTTATATATAAAGCATTATCTAATCTCAATGTATAACTAAATAAACCCGACTACGTGAACTAGATAAGGAGAACAAGTGCTAATGAACCGATAACTAATTCTAATTTCATGTATCTTAAATGCTCAATCTAATAATTTAATCTCTTAGTAATTACTTCCTTAACTCGCGCTATGTTTGTGAATGAAATATTCCAATATTCACATTTACGTAACAGCCTCCCGGCTCCTTCTATCTTACATCTACAAAACCTAGACTTTATATAGTAAAACTAATTTAAATATCATGGTTTCTTCTTGAAAGGCTGTGAGTTAATGTGAATGCTAGCCCCAAAGTTTCCCCAAAAGGATTAGTAGGAAAATGACGCGAATAGACCCGTCACAAAACTAATATTTTTTTCATCTTTTTCTAAAAAATTTTTCAGATACTTGTCTTTATTATGAGCTATTTAATTGAATCAACAATTTGAAGAAGGGAATGAACCCACAAACTGTTTGGGGGTAAATATTTTTATAAGCAATCGCGCAATTTTTTAAAAAATTATTTGTCTAAATTTAACTTTCGTGTGAGAATCTTATATTAATATTTATTTATGTTTATGTAACAATAATACAGCAATTCCATAAACAAGAAATCGGTTATAAAAATAAAAAAAATATCTTAAATACAATAATTAAGAGTTTTAACGTACATGATCGGCACTTCGGCAGCAAATGAGTTTTCAAGTACATATTAATATTAATCTCTTAGAGCAACATAAAAGAAATAATTGATTCAACTTTGACTGGGTAATTTTCAAACGCATGTGAGTCAGTAAAGGATCACATTTATTTTAGTAATTATTTTTCAAATGTGAATTTTTCCCCCTGAGATTTTTAATTTACAAAAACTTTAACAGTAACATTTTTTCCATGCCTGAGTGATAAAAGTATAAATTGCTTGCTTTCTGAAATCCTATTTCAAAAATGAACAATCGATTTATTATATATTTTTTGTACTTTTTAGCTCATATAAATAAGAATTAATTTTGTAATTTATATATGCATCCTTATTTTATATAATTATTATTGATTTTATTTAAAAATAACTTGTTTTTAAATTTTTTTGAAATTTTGATTTATTCCCGGGAATAACAATTACATTTCAGGGATTTCCCGGACATTCCCGGGAATGGAAAAACCCGGGAAATCAGAAACTCTAACTGACACCTCACATTTCCAAACATCCATGCCACGGCAAAGTAAAATTTTTGAGATTGGACAGATTTAATATACGTAACCCCTCTACATGGTGAGTCTTCATGGCCCTAGAACTCGAACCCACGACCCGATGGAAACAATACTGGTGACGAGTTCATGACCTTGACCACTTGGCTACAGTATCTTCTCTATGTCTTTCACTGAAATCTATACATGAATTTTTTGTGTCATAATAAATTTTATACCTTTTCAAAGAATGAGCAAAGTTTTTTAAAAATTTTATTAAAATTACAAGCCATATATTTTATCTATAATAAAATGAATATTTTTTTTATTTACTTTAATAAAATTGTTTGTTATTTTTCTGCGTATTTTTGATATTTCACTGGCAATTTAATGCTATTTTTAAATAAAAATATTTTTAAGGTATCCGACTACTGCGACAGCTTTTTTTTAAAAATTGAAAATATGGGGATTTTTTTTTTGGTAGTTTTTAGATTTGTTTTGTACAATTTAAGAAAAATATGCTAAAATTAAGAAGATAAAAAGAAATTATTATTTCTGAAATGTGTGTGGTAAAAAATTGGTAAAAATTTACAAAAAATAGCATAAACTGAGCTCATTCTGAACCAAAAGTTTATCAACAAATTTTCAATTTTTCAATTAAGATGTGTTGCTATGTTATTTATTTTTAAAATGACCACTAGGGAACTTAATCTTTGTTATTATATGAAATTGCTTAAAATAACAGTGATTATATTAACATTAGGGACTGTAAATTTTGTAATAAAACAGTGATTGATAAATCTGAAAGTTAAAACGCTTCTACTGTTAAACAGAACATACACAAAAAATTTCAGTTCATTATTTTCAAAACTTTTTGAGCAATCGCTGTCCCCGTTTGAGCATTTAAAAACACACACACACATTTCGAGTAAAACGCGTTTTAAAGTATCACATCTTGCTTAAAGTAATGGCATCTGCTTTTACTAAAACACTTGTAGTTTTTGTTCTAGCGAACGGAAAATAATTAACTTGGTATTTTTATAAAGCTAATAAGATGGTCTATAAAATAAAATCATAAAAAAATTGGCAATTTTTGTCAAAATTCACAATTTTAGGGTACCTTAATGTAAAACTATCAAAATAAACAAAGAAATAGCCACAGTTAGCTTTAATATTTGTTTGAATTTACTAGTAAAACTGATATAATCTGTTGCAAAATTCCGATGCATAAATTATGTTATATATCTTACTGTGTGTGTGTGTTGTGTGTGTGTGTTGTGTGTGTGTGTGAACTAAAGATTTTTTCAATATATAAACTAAACTAAACTCAGTGGCGTAAGAACCCATGAGGGCCAAGGCCTACTGTGCCCATATAAGTTTTCATGACCTTGGACACTGAGGTGCATGAGCATATGTTCCGGTCAGGTGATTAGTCTGACGCGAAACCCTCAGTGTTTAGTTCCCAAGCAAGCTTGGTTCTTATTTATCGACCCACTGAAGGTATGAAAGGCCGAGTCAACCTTGCCCAGCGCGGGGTCTTAACCCCAAACCTGTGGCGTAGAAGCGCGATATGCTACCCCTCAATCATAGGGTTTTTTTCTCATTATATAATAATACCTCAAGTTTGAATTTGTTAATATACCATTGAAAGTTGTAAATTTCGCGTGTTTTCTTTATAAGCTAATTGGAGAATAACATTTAAGTTAATTACATTTCTTTAACATATCGTATATAGGGTTGTTTGATGTTCAGTAACACATTTATACAAGCGTAGAGTAATGGCAACAAGAGAAAAGAAAAACAATAATATATAGAAATAAAACCATATATTACAGGGAATTGTATAATAAAAAAATAGAAATAGCAATTCCTAATTTTTATAAGAAATAAGAACCTAACGAAGTAATATTTATAAGCTTAACTGAAATAGGAAGATAATGATAAAAATTCGTATGTATTTTAATGTTTTTCCAAGGTTTCATACTTTTTAAATTCTTTTCTTCATTTTTTAGTTTCAGTAATTTTTTTATACTTCCTCGCCATAAAAGAAATTTCAAAAAAAAAAAAAAAGAAGAAGAAGAAGAAAGAAAAGAGAAGCAAAAAGGGCGCAATGAAGATTTTTGTAACAAATGCAATAATTTCTCCTGATAAGAGTTTAACATAAGTCCTCCTTATACACATTATTTGAATGTAAGGAATTTGATTTGATTGTTTATAAACGTCGCATTTCAAAGCAACAAGAAGGCTATTGGTGATGAACCTCGTAATTTTAAATCTCGGTCACGTGACATATGAACTTTGAATGCAGTGCACAAATCTGTTGTTGTTACTTATGCCACCCAATCGACACAGTAACATCAGTTCAAGGCCCACGAAGTTGATCGCCGCAAAGGGCTAGATTGTACGCCAGTCGTTAGCCGTAGCTTTGAGCACTCTACAGGTGACAGTGCGATTTTGCTCGGCTCCACCCCAATTTTGAGGTAGAACACCTTGGAGGTGGTCAGGGGCCTCCCTCCTCTCTTTCACCCACCTCAGGAGAGGACTTGCGGCTCGACGGCTATTTAGAGAAGTGACTCCCAAAGTGGCCCCCAGGGGTCTATGACGACCTGCAAGGGTCTAAATGAGCCAAAAAATAATTTGGGGTCCATGAGGTGTCTATGATGTCTAGTGGTTTTCATTCAACTAGATCTTGACTTGAATTTTAAAAGAAAATTGAATCAAGGGGAAACCAAATTTGACTTATTTAACGAATTGATTTACTAAATTTACATAATGAGGTCAATTTGGATTGATATGGGGACAGCATAAGATTTTTTAAAACAAGAACCATTTCAGCATTTCGTTCCAGTCAAAGAAATTAAATACTGGAGGTCCCGAATTTTCTCAATTTGTCAATGACTATCTGTCAGGATGTTTTAACCTACTTTCAACATTTAACTGCCTTTTATTCAAATTTTGACTATGGTATGACCACAGCAGGCAATGAATTTATAAAATCTTATTGAAAAAAAAAATTTCACAAGACAACATGAACTGATCGTATAATATGCACTAATGAAGATCTTAAAGTTTAGAAATGGATGTCAGCAATTTTGGCTTTAAAAAGGCAAGCTTGTTATTTTTCCCGAATTATGAAATATCATGAATAATTGCTTTTCCTAGCGAGAAGAAGATTCAGGGCAGTTACCAATCTCCTGAACACAAAAAGAAGAAAAGAAAAAAAAAACTGGACACCTCTAGCAGAGGAGATTTAAGGTTAAACCTGACAAGATTGACTCCGAATGTTGAAAATTTATTATTGTAGTGCCAGATTCATCCCTCCCATTAAAATCATTTATTGTTTGTTTATTTTATTTAACAGCTATTTTACATATTAACTTTTAATTTAATTAATTAAAATGTGCTTTTGACATTTTAAACTCTATACTTCATTAGTAAGAAATTCAATTCTTTCAAAGTTGAGGACTAGCTGTCAAAAAGACATTTAAGTTTATAAATTTGCAAAAATTCAACATTAATTAACAGGGGTCTACCACAAACTGAAAAACATGACAAGGGGTCCATGAGACAAAAAAGTTTGGGAGCCTCTAATTTAGAGTAACCCCATGTTGCGAAGGCACTACACATTTACAAATATCCAACCCTTCTCCTGGATTTGAACCCTGGTCCAACGGCATTGCAGCCAGCATTGCTAACCACAATACCGGATGGGCGACTTTGTGTTCAGTACGATATTTTTTCAAATACCTTTTTATTTCTGAATAATTAGTCATCAATTAATATCCGAAACGATTTTAAAAAATTTGAAACTAACAAAAGTTGACTGAAAAAGTAATGAATCTTTTATACATCTTAGAGTTTCATATTATTTGAAACGTTATAGATTAATTAATTAATTTTACAGTGGCTTTTATTGAACATTCGAAATAATTAACATGACTTTTTAATGTGCTACATTTAAACGCACATTTATTTATTTTACCGTTATACAGCAATCAAGTTGATAATTTGTAAAAAAAAAAAAAGAGAGAAAAAATAGAATATGGAGAAAAAGATAAGGAAATTGAGATAAAGATAAGGAATGTGAGACAGGAAAACTTTGCTGCAACCTCAAGATTTGATTTTTTAAAAATTTATGTAGCACTTAACTTTATTTTTTTTATTGCTTTCCCATGTAAAACACTCTTTTACTTTCAAATGACTAGTCACCCTTTTTTTTTTCTTGAAAAAAGATGCAACGGAAAATGAAAAAAGTCGGAAATTTAAATAAAGTAGCGCAAAAAGAAAACTCTTTTTCAATTTTATTTCATTTTGCACCTCACGGTTTCACCTCCTTTATTTACGCAATTGTTTCTTTGCAAATAGAAGTCATCTATTTTGAAGATGTATCGGAAATAAATACACTACGCAAAAAGGAGGCGAGAAAAAGAAAAATTCCATACAAAGTAACGTGCGCAGAAAACTTTTCAATCCCACTCTTCTCCGAGATTTTCCGTAATTTAAAAGTTCCCCATCCACGATCGAGTTGACAGGCGACGAGAGAGCGTTTTCTCCTCGCCCGGTGAGGGAATCTTTTCGTAAAGTTGTGTGTGTGTGATTTCACTTTCCCGTTTGAGTCTCTTCACCTGCGCGCAGAACTACTCCCAGTTAAAATGTCACAGATAATGGATCCGACATCCGTCAATTGTGCCGCCCCTCGAAGATAAAAATCTAAAGTGTGGGTTCTGAAACTCAATTCGATTTGCTGTGGAAGAGCAAGCGAGTAGAAATCGATGGATTACAATCCCAGGAAAGACGACTGAAAGTTGGCGTGTTTCTCAATAATCGTTGGCGATTAAGGGCTGTGATTTTGCGGATGGCAACCCTGATCGGGCGCTCTTAGTCGTTTAGGTGATCTTGTGGCGAGTAGTTCGGATAGCAAAACTGAAGTGATAAGACGCGTAGAGGTTTGGCCGGACACCACGGAGCAGTTCTTGGCTCCACTTACTATTCCAATCTTGTTTCGCCTCCGCTCTTCGAATGGTCTTGTGAGAGCGCTGTTTTGTTTACTTTTGGCTGCTCGGGAAATCTTTTCCGGAAATTTGTCGCGCCGCGATCGGAGTTTAAGTAGCTTTTTATTAAAAGTTTTGGAGGGTTGTAAAGGATTAAAAAAGAAACTTTTTTGTGGGGTGAATAATGCAAAGTAACATATACCCTTTCCTTACAAAAATAAGAAGTTATTTGGAGTTTTGGAAAAAACTTTAAAAACTGTCGAACAGTTGGGTGTTCAGTGATTGTTTTGTAACTGGAACTGAAACCGAAACTATTGACTTTATTTATAAAAAGTTAATACTTCATTTAGTAAAAATTTTTAAAAACTTGTTCTTTTTGACTGAAGGACGTACATTTTTCTGCATGCCATAAGTATTTAGTGGTATTGTATGATACATTCTTTGAAAACAATTGATATGCTTCTTATTGAAATGTTTCACTAACAGTTTCAAATTTTTAGTAAATATGCTTGTCATGTCACGATGAAAGCTTTGCACTTGTAAGTTTTCAAACTTGTATACGATTCGAGTGAAGTGACCGATCCCTTGTGATCATGAATCACGAATCAGATCCCTTGCAACACCCGAACCCACTTCCAAAGATGACAACATGGCATCCTCACGTCTATGCCAATCCACCGAAACAACCAACTCCCCATTTCATTATTGACATATTGGGTATTAGAGATCACCATTCCTCTTTTCAACAAAACCTCCCCAGGGATTCTGGCATTATTGTAGCAAGTCCTTCATCTCTATCGGTTACTTCAAGTGTCAATGGACATTTCTACCATCGGCCGCACACCAACCAAAACTTTCACAACAGTTGCAGCAGCAACAGCAGCTGTAGCAGCAACAGCCCATCAATGATCTCCAACCATGAAGAAATTCAAGAACCCAATAAGACGGTAATTGATCAACCTCTGAACTTAACATGTCCCGAAAAAGTTAGGGGTGAAACACCATCACCCGGTAAGCTCAACTCCTTTAAAGTCTTACCAAGGCCTGAAAGACCAAATGCTTTGCCCAGTCCACCCAGGGCATCGCCTAAAAGTTTGCCACCGGTCATTCACGCAGCTTTCTCGCCGGTGGGCCCGGTCAGACTTTCCGGCCCAGCCAATGGTATCATCCCCGGCGAAAAGGTGTCAACTCTGTTACGAGCCCCTGTTTCGAGCACTGGATCTGCTGTGAAAGGTAAGTTTTGATTCTATTTTTTCTTTTTTTCTCAATGCGTGTTCACAACCAGAGAATGGAGTTATTTATTTTTAACAGCTATTTCTATATATATTACTAAATTGAAGTTAAGGAAATATATTTTATTATTAGTTAATTAAAAATTAAATCTTTCACTTACTCATATTTTTGCACTAAATATGAACAATTATTATCATTTATTTTTATTAATAATAGAACTTACACTTCATATTTAACAATTTAAAGTTTCAAGAGGAAACTGATTTTTTTATCGGTGGTTTTGAAAAGTTCATTTTAAATTCTTTTACTGAATTAATATAGAATAAGGCAAATCGAAATTTTTGTGAAACCTTTTTTTATTTAACTGAAATAAATAGAAGAACTGAAAAAAAACGAATTTAATTAATTTAATAATCAATTTAATAATTTCATCATAATTAATATTAAGAAAAATATATAATAAAATTCTTTCAATAAAAATTAACTTGTAAGTTATTTTTTATAAAATTTCTGTTGTGTAGGCATTTTTTTTACTTATAATTCATTACAACATGTGTATTTATTGGGTTTATCCATGCTTTTTTACCGATAAAATCCTTTATAAGAAGACCAACCAGTTTTAATTATTACATAAGCGTTCATAATTATATTAAATTACGGTTATCGTAAAAGTTATTAAAAAATCAGTCGTAGTTTTTGTTTACAGTCGCATTTTGAGTCACAGTTATTATCTTCGGGAAATATTTAAAAATATTTTTATGTGAAACATTTTCTCTAGTAGACACTCAAAAGAATTTTTTCCATTACCGTGCGTTTTATTTAACAATTTATTGAACAATAAAGACAAAAGACTCAACTTCTGATAAAGAAAGATTAATCTTTGACTCTAGTTTAAAAATTAATGATAATTTTTAAGCTCTGAAAAAGAAATTTATTTTTTGCACGTTGCAGAGTCCGTTGAAATTTTATGTATGACATAACTATACTAACTGTGAATCTGCTTTTAATTTCTTACTGCTTGCAAACAAATTATCAAGGTTTACACACATTGGGTAAAGTTGATAAACATCTAAATTTTTCTTTGTGGTTTAACACTCGACTCACAGCATTGACCATGCATGAGTATCACAGTGAATCATTTCTGCGCGCAGACATTTCATAATAATTTTGAGTCATAAGTTCCGATTCGATAATTCAGAGAAATAGAAGATAGATGGGTTTTTCAATGTAGCTTTTAGGTTGTCTCTGAAAGAGATAATTCTTTTCTAAATCGATAGTCTTCCATAAAAAAAAAATAAAAAAAAAATTTTAAATAAATTCTGGGAATTACAAAAAGTATTCGATTTTCCCCCTTAACTAACAACTAACAACAATGAGATTAAAATAGTGTGTTCTATGAAGTTATTGAAAATGATTTTCTTTTTATAAAAATGTTGATTTTATATAAATGCAACATTTTTAGAAATACTGTAGTAAACAATTTTTATTGATTCGATCAAATTATTTTTTTTGAAAAAAAAAAATCTAAAATATATTTTTTTAAAACATGGATTTAAAAACAAAATTCGCATACTTATTAAAATCTGACGCAACTTTTAATGTTCAAATATCAAGCAGGAGTAAACTCAATGTTCAATTGTGAATTATTATCGTATAATTTTAATTGAAATTTTTCAGGAAGTACAATGAATATCATCTTGTTGAACTTTTTTAATTTGAACATTTAAGTAAAATATTATTCATTTTGAATAGTTTGCAGTGTTCCCCCCCCCCACCCTTATTTTAAAAGCATATGAAAAATACTTCATTTGCTTAAGAACAAGTTAAAATAGACTAGCGTTTACAAAGAAACAAAGATTTGAATTAAAATTAAAAATGAGAGCAATTTTTTTCTCAGTGAAAAATTAAGATAATTCAATTTCTACTTACATGTGAAATAAAATTCCTGTGTGTAAATCCTTTATTTGAATTTATTTTCAAAAATATATTTTTTTTATTTTAATTTTTTTGAAAGTTAAATACATTAGAATTCTTTCCGTCAAGGATTACGTTCCACTAAAATTATGAATTCTTATATTTACAAACCAAAAACTTAAAACTAAGTTATAAATCTAAAAAAACGTTTAACATGTTTCAAGAATATTTTAAGACTTTTAAAATATTCAAATAATAGATCGGTTTAGGTTACTGAAATGGAAGAAATATTCGAAAAACCTTTTTTTTTTCTTTTAAGAAAAACTCTTTAATGAATAAGAGTATATGCCAAAGATTGAAACTTAGAAAAATCTTAGAAGATAAATCATTAAAAGTTCTAAGTTAAAAAATAAATCTTATGAAGCAATGATTTGTTAATTTTTCGACATTTTCAATATTTATCGCAAAAATAATTTTTTAAAGAATCAACTTTTCATTCAAAATGATTTGAAAAAAAAAAAGAAGAAGATCACAAAAGAACAGTTTCTAAATCATTTAGATAGATTTCTTTCAAAGCAACACGAGGAATTCGAAGTGTTACTTTTCGCACCAGAAATTTGGAAACGAAGTAAAAATAATGGAGAATACAATATCTGATGGTCACGACAGTTTTTTTTAAAGAAAATTTAGAAAACTATATGCATTTATTAGAGATATATATTTAATGCATTGGAGAAGGTATGATACTTTTTTAATATATTAGAAAAAGGAAAATTAGTTTTCATCATGTAAAATGTCAACAGATTAAACGCAGCCCTTTTGTTCATCCAATGAATTGTAACTTTTAAATAAGAGTAGAATTGCCCATAGTACTTTCATAAAGAAAGCTGTGAGCAATATCCCATTCAAACGTTCTGAAATCCCGAAATAAAGTAAGAAAAATTTTATGGAAATTTTAGGAAAAAATACTACGCTTTTAAAAAATTTCCTTTTTTTAGTTAATAATTTACTCATCATTTAAATAACACAACGAAATCAATTGAAGAAATTATTATTTATTCAGAAATTGCATGAAACCAAACCTATGAAAATTTTTAATAAAGACAACGTATGGATTAGACGTTGCAACTTTTACCTTAGTCAGTGGAATAACCTGTTGCATGAAGGAATAGTGCTTTACAGTTAGGAATTCATTGGCTGTGTATATCATGCCTTATGAAATAAAACCAAACTGAAACAACCTTTCTTAAAACCTGTAATAGCTTTTCTTAACTCCTTTAAACGGAGAAAGAAATTCAATTCCATCCAAATTCATTTGAAAAAATTTAAAAATACATTTTATAAAGTTGGTTCTGTACAAGTCTCTGAAAATATTTTATCTTTGTGGTGTTATTAGATTTAAAGTAGAAAACGTCTTTTTTCCTCCTACACGTCTTCTCTTCTTTATATTTCGAATTTTAGATTTCTCTCCAGTTTATTCATTATGAAATTTAATATCATATAACACTGCAAAAAAAGCTTACAATTAATTTTGCAAGCTACCTTTTCTGTTTGAGAAAAAAAATAAGAAATTTAAAGAGTCTTGAAATGAATAAGAGAACATCATTAAAATGCGGACGTTTTTGCAAAACTTTTTTTTTAAATAAACATCTATTCATTCTTGCAAGCATTTAGCAAAAAGGCTATCGAGAAAAGTTAAAATGAATATATATTAAAGCATTTTAAAATCAAAAGTAATGTTCTGATAAATATTTTATTTTAATATTGAGAAACTTTCTAAGAAATTCCAGCATTTTTTTAAACAAAAGTTGAATTTTTTTAGAGAAGCTTTTATATGTATAGATACAATTAAAAATTATTATTTCATTCTTGAAAGGTAATTCTAAGCTTGCATCCAATTACACATGTCTTTTGGATATTTATAATTATTTAAAGTTTTTATTGCAAGTATATTTTTGAACTTAATTATATATATTTTTTTCTTTTAACTGTCATTAAATTTCTTGAACTGTCATTAATTTTAAACGATGACTTCTTGCTTTGTTTAATGTAAAACTAAAAACATTTAATTTCAAATATTTATTATTTTTTGTAGTTGTGTTTTAAAACCAATTGCTATGAAATTTTATACTTCATCCTTTTTTATTATAACTTCATTTATGTTAGTTTTTTAAATCCTTTTTAATGAGATCGAAACAAATTACTCGTTTGTTATAACAATTAGTGTAAACAAATGCTTTTCTCGAAAAATAATTCTGTTATATCCTTAATAATATAAAGGAAACATGTTATTCTCAACCAGGTGTAGGGTTATTAATTATTTTATATCTTTAATATCAATTATATTTCTTTCTGATAATTTAATGAGAAAAATTTATTATTTTACTAATGTGTGTATAACGTTCTGTATAATTTTGTCATTAATCATTGAAAATAAGCACGTGCTGTTTTTGAATGAATAATTATTAAATTGGCGTTATATATAGGAAGAAACTTAGTAGCTTTCACTTTTGCAGAAAAACTAATATATTTCCTTCTGAATTTAATAAAAGGAAGTTTTAAATTCTCTCTTTGGTTTGTTTTTTTATTTTCCACTTGAAAACGGTAGTCGTTCAGATTCATACTGCTATACGAGTTAGGATTTAAAAAATGATAAGATACAAAAAAAATTCAAACATTTTAAATACTTTATCTGCTTTTATGTTACTAAAGTTACACAATGTGATTTATAATATATAGAATGAAGGGAAAAAATAAAATAGAGAATAGGGAAAAAAATCAGTTATAAACTCAGGTTCAGTATACGCGCACCTGCTTTCAATATTTTATGTCAAAGTTGGTGTAATTAATAAATAAAGTTCAAATGTTCCTTTTGTTGTAAACAGAATTTCGTTAAAATTCTTTTCTTCGAAAAATGCATTTACAAAATAGAAGAATTCTATTCAAAGTATATCAAGCCCAGGTCTTTGACCAGCTGGGGCCTCATGCAGGCGCTAGACAACAAAAATTATATTTTAATTAATCCTTTTCCTTTTTTTAAAGAACATAACAAAATTAACAACATTTGAGATTGATAGGAAATAAAAAATGTAGTGTCTTTTAATTTAATATATATTTTAGTTAACCGTTTATAAATAAAAAACAATAACCTTTTTGCGTTACATATGCACTTGGTGCCTTTATATCGTTGGTACATTTAAGTATATTTCCTGGATAAGATATTAAATATAAGAAAATTTCTCTTAAGCGGTTAACTGATAATAATACTCCCTTAAGAACGAATAAATTGCTTACAAATATGTGGACTTCGATCTTACTAGCAAATGAATGAGAGAAGAGAAAGAAGGCTAATACAGAGAATTCGAAATATTTTGTCGTCTAGGAGTATTAATTTAATTTGATTTTTGATTAATGTCACACTCTAAAGCAGTAGTTCCCAAAGTGATCCCTACGGAACCCCAGGGATCCCCTACGTTATTCAAGGGGTCCGTGGAAAATTAAAATTGATTTGGGGGGGGGAGTCCCTGAACAACGTCAGTGGGTCCATAGTGAAAGGTTTAGTGTTAAATAAAAAAATTTGGATCCATTTTTATTCTTATGGAAATTTAAATAAATAACAATAATTCACATGGATATTCCCTATTGGATGTTGAACCTTTTTGCACGAGAACTAGCACTCAGGTCTCAAACACAGATACATCCATACTAATACAAGAGCATCACAAATGAGGGACTTAAACCAACGTTTGTACAAGGATACCACAAATTCTGGTTACCAAAACCGATCCCAATTTTGTATCCTATATTATAGGTTATTGTACATAAATTGTTGAATACTTCCCGTCTTCCAATTCGGTAGAACGTGGGTTCAGTGCCATTATAAACCTCATCAAAAAAAGAGAGAAAAGCCGACTAAAATTTAGTGCTCGTGGGGATCGCTTATTACATCTTATCAAGTTCATCCAAGTCATTAATTTTTTTTAATGTTATTTTAAATAAAAGTTGTTTTTTTAACAAATAATTCTTCAACAAAATGTTTTTTTTTTTTAAATTTGTTACTTTTATGCTATGCATTTATGTAGCTTTTACCCTTGGGGTCCTTGGAATAGTTTTGATTAGAAAGTGGTCCGTGGGCAAGTTTTGACTATAAAAAGGGGTCCGTGGTAAAGTTTTGTCTACAAAAAGGGGTCTGTGGGAAAGTTTTGACTATAAAAACGTGTCCATGGGTTAAAAAAGTTTGCGAACCACTTTTCTAAAGCAACGCGAGGGCTTTTGGTGACAGACTTCATAATAGTGAACCCATATCAAGTGGTGAGGACGGCAGCCTCTCAATTTCCACACCACACCAGTGTGAGCCACGACAAATTTAACATGCATTGACTTCTCTATACAGAGGGTCTTCAGTGGATGAGTGGCCTTCATGACGAGTTTTTGACCGTGACCACAGGGCTTTTACGGTCATCTAGAATTATTAAATACGCAAAGAAAAGTATTTGTGTGTGTGTAATGATACTATTTGACTTTGGAAGTTAAATCATAGTAACAGAAATAATTGCTTAGTTTTATATACTATACCTAAATAAAAATTATAATCTTACCAGCGTTTAAGTAAATTGCATTAATATAAATATTTTACTCTTCGATCAGAGTGAAATTATGGCATAGTTTCTGTTTCAATATCTTTGAAATTTTATAAATTCCTATTTGATTCAAATAATATAAATCTGTTAATGTAAATATGAATTTTATTTTACAAGAAATTAGTAAATACTATTTCTGAACTTCTCCTTGCTTCATCTTTATTTAGGTGTTTCAAAAGTCCAATTTATGCATGCGTACAAACAGTGAAGTTCTCCGAATTCACGGGCAGAATATATATCTATCTGTTTTTATTATAATTACTATAATTACGAAGTGAAATCTTTTATATATTGTTAGCACCCATACTTAATTAAATCAGTGATATTAGTTTTCTTTAATTTATAATAAGGCGTAAATGTAGTTGTGCTTGATTTGAAGGAATAATTGAAAGTCTTGTACTATTAACGAGAAAAAGGGCAAATGAATCAAGTTTGAGATTTTCTTTTTTTTTCTTATCCGATTTTATCTAAATACTTTTTAAAATTTTCTCTTTTAGAATATATATCTAGAGAAAAATTAGAATTTTAATCTTTGCAAATATCTGAGAAAAGTCATTTTAAAACGTATCTGTTGAGTTTTATACAATTCAATCTATTTTCTTAATGCAATATAATTTGGGGTATATATATATGTGTGGAAAACTTTTTTACTATACAGTCTTTGAGCACCATTTAAGAGGTGATGATCTTATTTATGTACTCCCTTTTTATATGATCCATTCATCGAATGTATATATAAGTACTATTCACACAATAAGTTTTAGAGGGAAGCATTGAGGCAAAATATATAATATAATTTTTCTCACATACTGTAGAGTCTTAAAAATATATTTCTACCTCATAATTTTTTTTTCATAAGTAGCATATTTTTCTTTTTCTAAAAATAGTGTAGCTGTATTGAGATAAAATAATTAGTGAATCCTTTTAACTCTTGAGTCACCTACTGTTGACATTTAATACATATATAGTGTAGTTTTTCTAGAATTCTTGCAAATATTGTAGTATAGATTACAAATGTTTATTACATAATAAAAAACAAAAAATTTTGTTAAAAACACTCTCTTTCAAATGACATTATTGATTCCTAGATTATTTTAAGCAGAGGAGCAAAATGAAAGAAATTTTAAAGTGCTACGTTGGGCTAAGTTTTAATGGTACTTTCTGGTCAAATGGCTTAATAATATTGGTTCTAATTTTCATTAGATAAGTACTGAAATTAAAGAGGTACATTGAGCTGTTCGTTGAATCACTGGCATGTGAAGAGGATAAATCTTCAAATTAGTGAAAAATTTATCTGTCTGATTTAGAAAGTAGAGGTGCGTAATATTTCACGAAATAGTCTTTGGATCATGTCCCAAATTTCAAGCCTTTTTTTTTATTTGTTAGCTGCAATTCGATCGAACTCTTTTGTACCTTCCTTTTTTAAAAAAAGTATTGATAACTATAATCCTCTTCTGGCATTTGGTTAAACCAGTTTTTTTTTCTTTTTGCAGTAAGGGTATGTTTCTTGATCAGAATTTTAAGGATTCTATAGTACATTTTAAAACGTATCTTTGAGCAAGAAGTGCTCTCATGGGAATGAATAAGTTACTTTTTAAGATGGATATTTACAGATTTGATGTCTGTTTTGGGAACAAGTTCTCTTTGTTTTGCCTGAGATTTTTATTCCATTGAAAATTAACTAATGTTTAATTTAAATAAACTTATCCATTTTTCACGCATTTACCGATATTTCTTTCAGATGCGAAGTATTTTAAAAATCCATTAAGGAAAACGATACTTTTTCTAAAAAATAGTTTTGGTTTTTCTTCATGGTTTGCATTCTGTAGCTTCTGATGTTTTTTGTATCGTACCAAACTTGGTGCCCAGTTGCCCATCCTATAATGCATCACATTTCATTATTAGAATTTTTATAACGTGAAAAAAGTAGCTTTCATAAGTTTTTTTTTCTCAAAATATGTCGGATAAATCTGTTCTCAATAAGATGTACTGTAACAAGTAGTTTAACCTTATCTCTGGTTGTGAAATGCGTATTTGAGAGATATTTTATTTTTATTTTAAGTCTCTCAAGTCCATGGCCTTGGGAACAGTTCAGTTTGGTAATTCATTCCTTTCTTCTAAGTAAAATGAATTGTTTGAAGCAGATTTCTAAAAATGAATTCTCTTAATGTATATGTACTTTGTAATTCCTTAGAAATTTAAACTAGAGAAATTTATCAGGCACCAGTAACCGATACTTTAGGAGATAATACATTTGTTGAGACTGAGTTAAGGGATCATGAATGAATTTCCTAATAAATTAAATCTAAAAGCATTTAACTGTTTGTACTACCAAAATTTATATATATAAGCCAATCACACTATTACTTTTAAAAATTATGTTGAAGGATATACAGTTCGAATGTGTGTGTGCAGTAGCTGTATTTAAATTTCTGAATTTGAATGTAAATATTACAAAACCGTTTAGTTAAAACGTATATAATATTAAATCCGTGCTTTGAATTCTCATATTAAATTTCTCTGAAAATAAAAATAATAACGTGCTGAAAAAAATATTTAGAGACTATTCTTGAGAATTTAATATTATTATAAATTTCCTGTGATTTATATTTTTACATATTTCATGCAAAGATATCGAAATATTATTAATGTATTTCAATTAAATGTATATCTTTTTCGTAAAAACTTTCTAATTTACAAAGAGTTAATGTTGACTTCTCTCTTTAAAAGAAGAAAAGTATTACTCTTAATAAATAATATCACAAATGAATCTCTAGATTTAAAAAAATTATCCATTATTGCTATAATTAAATTAGGAAGATCCAAATTCCTTCTGTTTGTGTTACGTTGAGTAAAATAATAATGAATAGTAATAATTTAAATTTCCTTCAGATTCTTTTTTTAATTTTGAGACATCGAAATATATATATATATCTATATATATCTTTCAAAAAACTAAATTCAGTTCTGATTCACAACCTATTTTAAAGTTCTTTCCCCCAGAATAATTGCCTAAACAAAAATAATTCAACAAGTCCCTGTCAAAGAGATGGTACAAATGCTCATTGCGCTAATTGCAACATCGTTTAATTCCAGTCAAATACCATAAAAGTACTTACAACATCGCACAAACGACACAAAGTAACAAACTAACCTCTCAAAATTAAAATTGATTCCGATACTTGATGTGTGCTTATCCATTCTGACCTACTTGAAGAGAAAGGGCTTCTTCAAAAGAATTTGAAATTATTTTTCCAATTCTCTAATTGACGGAAAGTAATTCTTCCCGACTTCTAGGAGGAAATACGCTTTCACAAAACGGCGTGTTTAAAAGAGCGTGCATAATTGAAAGGTGCTTAAAAACAGGAGAGAAAATGAATCGAGTATACGAAGATCTTTTTGTAATCATTCCTTAAATAGAGCCTTTCATCTTTATTTAAAAAAATACCATATTTCAGTCGAAATGAGCCAAGTTTTGGGCGATCATTACCACAGTCTGGCAGGAGGAACCTCCGAGTTAGCGGAAATTTATATTCCAATTACAATTTCTTTCGGCTCGTAACATTGTTCCCGATTCATCACACAACACGGGAGCATTTCTTCGGAAATTGTTCGGGGCTGCTAATCAGCTGCACAGCGCGCTGTTTTAAAAGTAGTTCGGGGATCGCATAAAACGAGCGGACTCCTCGCTAATCCTTCGCCATGGGGACGAGGAGTAATCCACCAAATAATGCTCCGGAATCTTTTATCTGTGTAGGAAGGTATAAAAGAATTGGGAAATTAGTTGATGATTAAGATGAGTGGCGAGCTTTTTAGTTTAAATATATATATATAACCGCGATTCTCCGAAACACCCCTCATTAAAATATTGTAATCAGCATTTACGACCGTAAACGATACATAAAGGAATAAATGAATCCATTCAATTTATTCAAAACGAACGCGCTTTATTAATTCCTTATTGTAACTAATATTCTCCGTAGCTTAGAATTTTTTAAAAAAATAACTCTTCAATTTATTTTATTTTTATCGATTTTAGAAAGAAAAATTGCTCCCTCATTTTAAGAGACTGATTGTAACAGAACTTTTGTTTATATATGTGGGTGGGTGTGCATGCGTGCGTGCGCGTGTGTATGTGCATATATGTGTGTGTCTACGGTACTGGTTTGTACCACTCATAAATTAATTATTTTTTAGCATTGTATTCAATATATTTTTTGAAAATTAAAATACAAATGCTTTTTAAAGAAAACTTTTTAAATATTTTCTTTTTGCTACAAAAACTATTAAGTAATAGACTTTTTTAGTATTAGTCTGCATTATATATACGGACATTTGAATTTCACAAATATGCATTTTAATATAAAAATAATCTTTGAAATTACGATTAGATCATGTTAAATACACAGGGCTAATGTTCTAACATGTTTTTCAATGTATATATTTCTTAAAGAACAAATGGACCCATTATATGTAAAATATTATATAAGGTCATATTTCGAAAAGCAAATCTTCTGTAATTTGGAAATATCATTTTATAAGTTCGATTCTTCTTAAAGAAAGTGAGATAAAAAAAAAATAATGATTTCATATCCTATTAGCTTGAGATCGTGTATGCTTAATCGATTTTTCAAAATGGAAGGAAAACAAGATATGAATGAATTGTCGATAAGTTTTTTTTATTACTATTTTTCTAATCGTTTGTTATAAGAATGTTTGAAATTAATTATTTTTCACTATTTTGAAGAATTAGTTAGGTTAATAAATACATTTAGCACAGTTTTCCCAAAATAATTACAAAAGAATTGTTCCGACATTTAATTTATTACGTATTTTCTATGAAGTTCCTTCCACACATTTGAGTATTAGTACAACATTTTGATACAATTATTAAGATATCCTTTTCAGTTGATTGATTGATTGAATATTAACGTCGCCCTGTTCAGCTGCACGAGGGCTTTTGGCAACAGACCTCGTAATTTTGAACCATGGACATGTGACGAAAACGACACCTGAGCTGGCACCCCCTCTCCTAGCTACCACACCACACCAACAGGAGGACGTTTGAGCTCTCGACAGATTTAACGTACATCGCTCCCCTATAGTGGAGAGTCTTTAGTGGTAATGGGCTCAAGCTCATGACATGCCTGCCATGATCCGATACCTTGCCCACTTGGCTACCGCGGCCACGATATCCCTTCGGAGAAAAGTCAGATATAACTTTCAATGTGAAAATAATGCGTTTCCTTTCTCTTTTCATTTTTTTTTTTTTTTTTAGTTTCTTGGGAGTTTGAAACAGTTATACTTTTTTAATAAATGAATAGTCTTGAAGAGAAAAAGTCCAGCGATTTTTTTGAAGATGCTTTTTTCAAATTTCTTTTATTTCAGAGCTTTTCGTTAAGATATTAAGTTTATATTCACCTTGAGTAGTAATTATCATAAAATAACTGATCAACTGAGGTTGGAAAAGTCAAATTGATATCTAAAAAGAAAGAAAAATAGATGAACTTAGTTTTTATCGTTGCAAATATTTTAATAGGAAACATCTTAAGTTTTTATAAGCTACTGCATTATTTTAGAGTCATCCTTCTGTTTTTTTCCCTCCGTGATTAATTGTAATCTCGTTTCTAGTTCTATCAGCCTGTTTCTCAATAGCAGAAAGCATATACAAATGAACAGTTTCTTAGATAGTTTTATAAATGTTAAGAGAATATTTCAAACAAAACATTGTTAGAGAATTCACAATTGATCCACTTCTATACATGTAAGCTATTTCTAAAAATAACTCTTAAGCAGCTCTCCCGTATTTTTTGTTGCTGATTTGCATTTAACTTTTTTACTTCATAAATTTGATCTCCTCTCAGTCTCAGATTAAGTTCCTGTTTTCAAATCCTTTGACAAAAATAATTTCTTTTAACTCAATAACGTGACGATATTCTGTTGGCACCACAAATCGTTGTGTTAAATTCCCTTGGGTACTCGAATTTGCCAATTGTTCTGGCTCTTTTTGACTTGAGTATTCTAAAGAATTGATTGCTTAATAGTGTAGCTCTGAAGCAACAAACGAAAAAGCTACTAATTTGTCCTAAGATTTCTATTAATACATATTTTGCGATTCTATATGATCTGATGTTCTCGTTTGCTTTATTAAAAATTATGCGTTATATAAATGAGTTACATCAATAGTGAACAGTTTCGATTTTTGTTTTAATAGTTAAAATCAATGAATGAATAATTTTAATAAGAAGATTACGAAAAAAATCAATTTTCAAATTTTGCTCGCATTTTTTCGTTCGCGAACGATATGTGAATAAACAAAAATAGAATGTGTATCAGCACTCTCAATGATTCCGTAGAGATATAAGACTGGTGAGAATATAATTTAATTTATTGTTTACTTTTGCCCATTTTGTAGAATAAATAAAAAAGAGAGTCAGTAGCTTCCCTGAAATATCTTTATTGGACGTAATATGCTAACTCGAAACGGTGTCTGCACAATAAAACCTGCCGACTCCATCGCAAAAAGTGTCTCCATTTTTTTTCCGCTTCAGGGCCTGCCATGCAATCGTTATATGCCACTATAAACGAATATCAGCATCCCCACATCCCTCCCATTCAATTCCATGATGATCTAAGGCTGTTGTGCATAAATAATCGTTGGAGATTCGACGATAAACAATTTAAACTGATGCCTTCGATTGAGTGAAAAGAGGGAACATATTTTTATTGTGTAAAAGAATTTCGAAATATCCCTGAAAAGCACCGTTGAATTGAAAATTGCCTTTCAGAAGATTATGTTCCTTTCGCTTTGCCTCGGAAAGAGGATTGTTTTTTATTACAGAATGCCGTGTTTCTAGGCAATTGTATGATTTCTTTCCGCAATTCTTTTTCGCCCTTAAATACGCTATTTACGCCCCTTTCTTTCTCTTCTCTCTTTTCTTTCTCCTGAAATGTGATGAAGAAAACAACCGTTTTTACAAGAAAGAAAATGTCTCGAACGAAATTATGGCGAATCACTCTAAATGTCGAGAAATGAATGCCAACTACCCAAAGGTACAAGTTATTTTCATTTCAGATTATAGTCCTAGCGCAATGCTTTTGAGGAAACTACTCAAATTAATGTTATAAAAGTGTTTCACAGTTACTCTGATATATTTTATTTCATTTATGTTTGTTTTCTGTTTATTAAGAAAAAATGTGCAGGTTACTATCAAAAAGAATACTGTATATAGCGTGATTCAATCGGATACTTTTCTTTTATAAATATATATAGCTATCTTAATTTTGATAGAACTCCGTTTTCAAAGCAAATATTTTGATCGAGTATTTTTAAACATTTAAAATAAAAAGAGAGAAATTAGATTTTGAGTAGCGAACACACACACAAATTTTTTTTTAGTTCAATCGAAAAGTAGGGATCCATTTTTTGTAACTTTGATTAAATTATTGATGTACCTTAAAAGATTGATTTTCGTATGAATGAAAATAAGAGTAGTTTTAGTAATACAAGTTCAAAGAAAAATCTAAAGGGAAATTTGAGCAACAATGTATAGTTTAAAAAAAAGTACATTTTATAAGTTAAAATCTATCAATTGCTGTTATTGAAGTGGATAAAGGAAAGAGCAATAAGTATAACTGAGATACGTGGAATTTCAATGTATTTTGACATGCTGAAGTAGGTTGAAGCTAAACTACAATTCTTGTCGTGCAGTAGATTTCTTTATTTTTAAAACAAAACGCTCTCATATTAAGTTCGTTTGCATCACATTTAATTTTTTTAACTTCCAATAACCTGGCATAAATTTTAAAAAAAACTACTACACTTGTATGACTCCACAACCAAAGCTGATAAAAATATCCTGTGCGCAAATAATGTATTGAATTAATGTAATTATATCTTTTATAAATGAATACCAGATATTTCACCTTTTTTTCATTGAGAATATATAAGTCGTATTGATTCTTTTACAAATGTTATTCCTAACAGAATAAAAATATGTTGAAATAAATGAGAGAAAAAGAATATATAAAGAAAGTTCTAATGTTTCCCAAGCGTAACAAAATGCGTGAAGTACTCTTCATTTAATATTTATTTTTCTATATTTATATTTTCTTTTTTAGACCTATTTGTTAAGAGGAATTTTCCTTTTTTTTAGTTGAAAGAACTGGTTTTCTTATCCTTCCACTCAGTGATTTCTATGATATATTAACTGATGTGTTATATATATATATATATATATATATATATATATATATATGTAATTCCATTCATTATATACAAAAAGATCGTTTCTTTCTTTGCTTGGTTATTTTACTGTTGTTGTAGACGTCCTGTTGATGGAATTTTCGCGTTATTTCTCTAATTTACTTAAATTTTTTTAAAGATTATTTTATTTTGTACTTTAATCATATCCGTCATGGATTGTTGAATCCCCTAATATTGGTATATCTGTGAGAACTTCTTTTACTTATTTTAAATGTAAAAAAAAGATTCTTTACAAAATTTCTTCGAACCTTATTCGAAGTTTTTTCTTAACAGTACGCTTTCTAAAAACAGTTCATCCTCAAAAATGTAGCAGTATCTAACAAAAAATTTTAAAGGATTATTTTGACAGGCTTTAATGTGTGTCCCTCCTTTACTTAATTATTTTGAACTCAACTAGAAAATTCAAAGCACCCTTATATATATATTAGGTTTTATGAAAAGAAAATCTTAAACAAAGTGATATGATGGAAATTCTCGATGTCGAAATTTTTTCATTAAAACACCCCTGAGCTCTTAGAATGGCCATAAACCTTCTCTTATCACTTATCTTTTTATTAGCATCAGTTTAAACACGTATGTTTTCTTTTTCTACCTTGCACTCAAGTTTTGACGTTAAGAACTTGTTTTCTTGAATACATTAATGTCATCGAACTATTCTTTCATCGGTGTTAATTACTCCGTAAGACATTCCCCTTTTACTGAAACAGGCTTTCTTGAAGGATTAAGGGAGAAACATCCTTTTTCAAAGCATGACGATGATATTTGCAAATATATCTGTAGAAGGTCTTCCTCTTCCCACTAAGTGACACAGATTAACGTTCTTATTGACAATCATCTGACGGGACTTGAATATAAAACATGTTCAGTGTATAAAATAAATCATACCAGGATTGCTACAAATTTTGTTTGTTTTTTATAAATGATGTGCGTTCTGTTTCTTTCGAGGAAAAAATCGCTGTTAGAAATATACGTTGAAACTGTCTTATGGAATGACAGGCTTATATACGGTATTTTTAATATTGGGAGGCTTGGAGTTTTACTTTTAATGAAATACAGTATTCTCAGAGAAAAGCTAATTCAAGTTACTCTGTTAATTAGGTTTTTATCATTAGGAAGTACTATATTTTCTGATGAATTTCTTGACTGTATTCAAAATTTCTGCCCAATTAGGGTTATTATAAGGCAGCGATTCTCAAATTGTGGGGCGCACCCCTTAGAGGGCTTGATAACCCCACGCGGGGGGCTCGAGCATATCGAAAAATCGAAGATAAAAGATTATTTAAAAATTAATTACTGAAAGGAAGCAAAAAAAAATAATTCTGTCATGATAAAAAAAGAAACACTTATTTACTCTGATATGATATACTTAAGAATGTATCAGAACTGCACAATGTATTAGACAATTAATTTATCAATACTTAATTAAGATCACGCTCCATATTTACGAGTGACTCCCATGGGCTTGTCTTACAGAGCAAAATTTTTCAAAGGAAGGTTTAATATTAGAAATTCACACTCTTTTTCTATATATAGCTGAGATCTATATTTTATTTTTAAAGCAGCCAACGCCGAAAATCCAGTTTCACAAAGGTAGGATGTTGAAAATGGTGATAGTATACAAAATGCTTTTGTTTTCAGTGCAGAAAATTAGACCACTATACCTATCCTATTACTTAAGAGTAAATTACTTCAAAAACATCTATTACATAAAAATAACTTACAAAATTTAATACTTATCTTAATAACTTGAACAGTTTAGAATTGAGGCCGTAATTGTAACTTTAGCGTCAAAGTATATTACTATTACTTTCAATACATTGTTATAGTATGAGGGGGGGGGCGATGAAAATTATGGTTGAAAATTGGGTCGCAAATGTTGAAAGTTCGAGAAAAACTGTTATTATAACAACATGTCTTATTACGAAGCACTTTTTGTGTAATTCAACCGTTTCTAATAATCTGTGTGGGTAAAAATGCTTTGATATTTCCTTAACTTGGTTATTAAATTGTTAAAACATCATACAACTCTTATCAAACCGCTTATTTTAAAGAGAATTTAAATTTATCGAGTAATATCTAGTCGATAATTTTATGATTTCATACGGTTAAAATAAACAAACTAATCATTAAAAATTGAAGGAATCACAACTAGCCTCTCCTGTTGGAAAAACAGACTATAATGAGTTACGTGCTTTCACGTGAGAAAGCGAAAAATTCTTTGAATTTTTTTCTGATGTAAATATTAGTTTTTCAGATTGTTTGTCGTATTACTCAGAAAGAAGAGGGTCGCAAGAAAAAGAAAAGGTGACAATTAATCAAGACTTTATTCTTTCATACTTTTTTTAATGGCAGATGTTTTTACATGTTAAAAATTTGTTTTAAAACTTGAGTCAGCAAATAGAAAAGGTAAACCTAGAAAATGAAGGCAGCAAATTCTGAATTAGCGTGTCGACGAAAGTAGCAATCACTCATTTTAAGGGAGAGGGAGGGGTTCCTTTTTTTTTCAGAAAAGGTTTTTGTTTCTAGTGATAAAGGAGAGATATCCTCATTTCTGCTTTCTTACATCTGTCACAAAATGTAATTCAATTTGGAAATCTTCCCATTGCGTATTCTTTTTGAAGCAGTGTTCATGAGATTCGTCGTTTTACAGTAGCATGACTCATTTTAAAAAAAAAAACTTTAACGAGAGTGAGAAATTATATTTTAAAAAAATAAATCGTACAAAAGCTTAAAAAACAAATACAAGAAAATATTTTAATTATACATTTTCATGAAAGAAATATATTTTTCATTCAATTTAAGTTTCTATAGAATGTAAAATTCAATTTTCAAGCTGAATTAAGAATCCTTTATAAAATTATCGTTTATTCATTCTTATTACATTTTATTGAAACACACTTTACTTATGAGTAAAAGATGAAAAAAAAGTAAGATCTGACACATATCTTGCTTGATTTCATTTCATTTACATGAAAAGTACATTCTTTATATTTGTCACATATTCACTCAATTTAAATTTATCAGATATCTTAAAACTTTCCACAAAAAGGTATTTCTGTTCAGTATTGATAAAAGTTATTTTAAAGCATTTTTAAAACTGAGTATTTTAAAAAATATTTTGAATAAGTATCGAGATTCTAATTTGAGTGATGTTATTCAGTATAAAAATTATTTACACTTCCAAAATTCTTTACCCCGTAGAAGCAACAACATAAAGCACTGAATTCATATTGTGCTGAAAATTATAAAGCAGCAAAACATTAAAACTCTTTCATAATTTGATTTATTGTAAAAGTTAACCTAAAAAACCTCGCAGCTAAAAAAAAGATACTCCTTTTCATGAGAAGAAAATACTTCCAAAGAAATATGAATGAAAGAAATATCAGAAATAGTGTGAAGGCTTTATTTGTTTGATTAAAATAAAATACTGTTAAAAATTTGAAACAGATTACTAAGCAATACTTTTGACTATATCTTGCAAATGAAAATTCACCCATTGAGGGAAAAATTTTATATTTGTAGGCATCCTATTTTAGCTAAAACTGGCTCCAGTGCGTAGTCTGTAATTTTTATTAGTTTTATCTTACCATTACATAAAAGAAAAATATTTCAGGGTATTTGAGCATTAAGAAATATGTTTCGGATCGATACGGAAAATGAACCGAAATTTTAAAAAAAAATACTGTACATAATATAAATTTCATTAAATCTGAATTATATTTAGTACGACATTTTTTTTTTTTTTCAGATTTTTTTCAAGGGTATTAAAATGATATGATTAATTTGCTCGGTATTAATTTTTTTCTATCATTCAAAAAACGCATCGTCAAGAAATGAAAACATGTTCATTTAAATTATTTTTCAATTGCTAGAATTAAAATATTTAAAAGGGGGGGGGGATAACTGTGAATGGAAGAATCAATAAATGTTTCTTTTAATGATTCATTACGTATTAAAAATCTAAGAACTCACTCAGGTGAAAAAAAAGTTCTTTCGAATAGCAGATTATCAAATAAATCTGACAATTAAACATGAATATTTCCTCTCTCGTTTTACAATAATATCTCTCTCGCTATAACGCTTCAAATATTATATATATATATATATATATATATATATATATATATATATATATATTCAAAATTTCTCTCTCTCTCTCTATATATATATATATAAACTTTGACGTAAATCCTATTCTCTTTTAAGTTCCAGTATCAATTTTTGAGCCGACTGTTTTGAAATTAAACTTCCGATTTTCTTAGGGTCATAACGCTAAATATATATAGGATTTAGGCCCCTATCTGCTAAGTATTCATTTTTATTTTAGTTTGACAGCAATTGAATCTAAATCAAATCAAATCCGATGTGGATTTTAAATTATTTGTGTTTTTCAATTATTATTATTTTTTTTACTTACTTTTCTATTTTGAATATTTGAAAAGTAAAACATCGAGCTCCACTTCATTTTTAAAATGTATGAAATAATATGGGAAATAAAGACTATTAAAAAAGATAACTAGTATCGTAACTTTTAGAAACTTTCTGGAAGAAAATTATCTCTAAGTTGAAAGATTTTATGTATAATAAGAATTAGTTTTCATATTACAATACACTGATTATACCTTAAGTTTAAGTCATATTGAAATGTTTTGATTCACACACATTTTATTTTGTGTAGCGTGAATTTTCAATTTAAGTGGTAAGAATAAATGTGACAAAACATTTTATTAATTTTTCTATTAATCTTAATAGAATGAAATGTCCAAGCACTCTTAGATTTTTTTATTCAAAAATCCTTCGAAGTTGAAATTGGTAAAAAAAATAACTATGTTCATTCTCTGAAAGTTAAAATGGTTTCAAAAATTTTAAAAAAGAATGTGAAAATGTTTGTATTGATAGATTGCAATTAATTTTCCTTTTCTCTCCATTATAATTCTCGGGGATTTTTAAATAAAAACCACAGAGAATTGTGATATCATAGAATAATGTTGGTTAAAAATTCAAAAAGTTAGAGAGAAAAAAAAAAGAAAAATATAATAGTAAACTAATAAAAAGTTAAATAATTTCAATTTAAAAATCCAGCTGTTTGATGTATTAGAAAATAAAACGGAAAATTGATAAACATAACAAATATTTTTAAAATTAAATGAATACATACGAAGAAAATAACCTGTAAGTTACTATCGAAGACAGAATGAAGGAAGAAATCAGACAGAAACTAACTAATTGCTCAAACAATAAGCAGTGAGAAAGCAAATGCTTAAAATAAAAAAAAACATATTTACATTCACGGGAAAAAATGAGAATATATGAAATTATTGTACAAATAGACAATATTTAAAATAAATATTACAGTGAACAAAATATAATTTTTTATCCTAAGTATTTTTTAAGCAAATCAAAGCTGATTTTATAAAGCAGTTACGTTATTTCTCTTATTGTTGTTTTATTTAACATTAGAAAAATCATCAAATATAATTTTAATCTCATGTCTCATCGAAATACTTGATCCTCTGTATGAGTAACAAATCATTTTAAAGAAGATTTTCACAAGTATTTTATATTATTTGCGAATGTTCTGTGAAAGAAAACTTAATTTCATGATCCATGTTTTCTCTTGATTTACGTTCTTTTTATTTTGCACGCTTTGTAAACGTTTTCTTTTTAGAAACATTCATCTTAACTATGTTTGCTGTTAAATAAATAACATTTTCGCAACTGCGTGCAATATTTATTTTTTACATTAATCGGATTCTGATATTTACTCTTAGTCAGTCAGCCTTTACTTTGCATTTTACTCCATCATGATAAACTCTGCCTTCCAAAACAAAATACAAATCTAAAAAGTTAATATCACGAATAAACAAATTGTACTTTGTCAAATAGTTTTTAATACTCGCTTTTAAGAGCCCCTTCATTCAAAACAGCCAACAAGGCACATTAGACAAAGTAATAAGTAATTTGGGGCGTCCACTTAACCTATGTTGAAATAAGATAGTCATTTGCACGGTTGAGTTACGGGAGCCCCCCACCATAATAGCTGGAGAGGCAAACTTTTCATCTTTTATATGCTTATTAAAATTTCCTATCTCAGGTTAATTAAGCCCGAGTCTCGTTCCCTATTTATTTTTTCTCACTTTATCTTCTCCGTACTCTTTTCTCACTTCGTTATACTGCTTTCCTTCCCTTCTCCCCTGCAAATTTTTTTTCTCATATTTTTTGCCTCTCTTTCATCCGACGAGGCCGGGTTTTACGATTACGACGTGTTTTATCCTCGTTATTAAAGATTCAATGACCTTATTCAACTTTTTAAGTGAATGATTGAACGATAATGAATCTTCATAAGTGTATCGACGCCGTTAAAGCTGCGGAATGGAAGGAAAGAAAAAAAAATTGAGAAAGAAAATAAGCGGCGATTAAGCTTCCGCTATTGGTACCGGGAAAGGACCAGGTTCTTAAAAGCGAAAAGTATGCAAAATCCCCTCCCCTTCCATCTAGGAGAGAACGCGTGCAGGCAATCTATTAACAGAGTAGAACTAGCTAATTAAATTCAGCGTTAATGAAAAGGTAGACAAGAACTCGAGAAAATGCAGTTTATAATACCCTCTTTGTTTAATAAAGATTTCTTGCTTTGAGTATTTCCTAAATTTACACTGCGAGTGACAAAGTGTTTAGTGTCTGAACTCTAACTAGTAAACACGGAGGAGCCTTAAGGTCAAATTACACCTCTCTTTTATTTTCGCAATTAAAATACAAAAGAGCTCGCTTAACATTCTATGAACAATGAACTTGCAAAGAAGAATATTTTAAACGTAATTTAATGGGTTTTTAAAGACCGGGGACATTTTAGGAAGTTAATGAGTAATTTTTTTTTTGTTTCCTAAAAGTTTTTTGTCTATATATATTTGTCGTTTTATAACAACAAGATAATCAAAAATTTCCTTCTGTGCTCGTAGAGGAGAGTTACTTTAAAATGAAATAAAACGAGCTGAAGTAAATTTTTAAGTTTTTAGAATAACAGCTTCTGATCGATAAAAAAAGAGCTAATGCTATCAATCTTTAAAACGCTATAAAACGCCTTCTTTAGTTTCAAAATAACACATAAAAGTATTTAAGGATTTGACTAAAAAAGCCAATTTCTGAATTAATGTTCAATCAAACGAAATGCAGCGTTTCTTCTGAATTTTTTATTTTATCATTAAAAGAACGATTTTTAAATTACTTTGTTTTTCTTCTTTTTGTCAAAGACGGGAAAAAAACTACTTCTTTCCTTTGCTTTTAAAATTAAAAATCAGATCCCATCAAAATGATAAGATTTCATCTGTGAAAAACTTCTAATTTAAATGCAGTGAACCTTTCACAATCCATATCCGAAATGACTGTGTAAATTCGGAAAATCAAGAGCTTAAGGTTTAGCATTTATATTTGCACAACCCTAGATTTGATTCAAGTAAAATGCGTATCTATCCTTAAAAATGATTGAAGATGTACACTAATAAAGTTAGTTTATCAGATGTAATCACACTTCTTCTGGGGCCCCCTCAAAAACCTTTGGATGAGGTCCAGGGATATCACGACACCAACTCTGGTTAACAACAGCTGGTTACAAGGTACTTAAGGGATTCTTGCCAAACCACAAAATAGGTTTTATATTCTGATTAGCCGGCGCAAATACCTAACGAACTAACTCACTGACAACCCACTATTTCAAATTATTTTTATATGCTAATCATTCAGTTTAAGGGGGAAACAATTTAACTTTCTTCTATCAACGATTTACTCTTTTAAGCGAATGCTTGTACTTTTGAATAAATGAAACTGCCAACAGTAAGCTTAATTTAAAGGATGGAAAAGAAGGGGGAGATTTTCCTTTGATAAATGAATACTTTAACTGTTGGAAATTGTTATCTGTCACTGTGTCGAACATTTTATTGGAAAACTACATCTCAATCGAAAAATACTCTTTAATAATTCCCCAAGAGATGTATTTATTTGCTTATGCATTAACTCTTCCATTTAGTTGCAGGTACATGTCTGTTAAACTGAAACTATTTAATCCTCTAAATAAACTTTTCATGAAGTATTTCCATGTTATCTATTCATAAGATTCGTAAATTAATTGATAATTATTTTGCTTCATAAATATATTTAGAATTCACATTCCTCATCATGATATAAATGAATTTTGCTTTATTTAAAAATAAATGTCGTCGCACTTTTATATATATTAATGTCTTTTGTGAGATATATACCTATCATAATCTTGCGAATCAATTCAATAATAAGAATATTTTTTCATACACGTTTAAGCTATTTATGTGTAGTCAATTATTGTAATACTTCTGAGTTGTTAACGGACATATGACATTGCAAGAAAACACAATGAAAAATTTAGAAAATATTAACAATTATATTGTTGTGTATTTTTTATAAGAAATCACAAATTTTAAGCTGATACATTTTAAATTGTGAGTAATTTTGAATAATTTTTACATGCTATTTTGAAATTTCATTGAGCATTTTATGAAGGCTTCATTTTTCATCATATAACAGATATTTAGAGTTTGTGACGAAACTTCCAAAATCTACATAACTAGCTCCGAGGATTCCATATCCGATGGATCTCTGTATGAACCCGACATGGAAGTAGGTATAGAAAGCATAAAACTGATCACAAACACAAATACACTTTAAAGTTATTTATCGAATGAGTAGCTTCAATTTATCTTGGGAAGATAAACCTCGTGAGATCAATAACATAGAATTAAACTCTACTTATCTGATGTAAGTGAGTATTAACGTCCCACTGTTCAGCTACACGAGGGCTTTTTGGGGACGGTCCGCGTAATTTTGAACCATGGTCAAGTGACGCGGACGACACCTGAGCTGGCACTCCCTCTCCTAAATACCACACCACTCCAACGGGAGGACGTTTGAGCTCTTGACAGATTTAACGTGCATCGCACCCCTACACGGCGGGTCTTCAGTGGTACTGGAATCGAACTCATGACATGCTAGCCACGATCCGATGCCTAGACCACTCGGCTACCACGGCCACACTTATCTGATGTAACTAGAAGGAAAGCAAGCCAATGATACAAACCTCTTAAACCTCCGCATGGTCTCTGCAATAACTTGGAAGATATTTTTTCAAATGACTATCAAGAAGCAACGTGCTACGACTATTATTATTATATCTAACTGCACTTCAAATCAATTTATATTGCACTTCACATTCGCATATCACATTTCCTTTGATAGAAGGTGGAAGCTAAAGGCTTTCGATAACATAAATAAAAACCCAGAGTTAGTTTAAAGAAGGGTACCTCTCGAGACAGCCCGTTACAAATCAAGTAATTCGAAATAAATATACACTTTTCCAAACGTTTTGTTTATTTTATTAAAGCATCTTACAAATGTTTGACGCACCGACATTTTTGAGGATAACAGAGACGTCTAGGCGAAGCTTAATTTCGTTCCTCACTAGTATTGTCATATTATCACTGATCAGTATGACGGCATTACTCATATTAATGTGGCTCTATGAGACTTTTTTTGTCGATTTTCTCAAAAGATACCGTCTTTATGTCCACTTATTCATGTTTCATCTCCAGGATCTTCATAGTTCATGCATACTGATCACACGCGTGTGAAACAAAACTATGCTTTATTCATGTATGTGTTTGGAGTTGGACAAATTAAATGTGTGGGATGTTTAAAAAAAGTAACTAGCACCATTTTCTTTAAAAAGTGTAATTATTATTATTGTTGTGTTGTTTCACAAATTCCGGGCTATTATATAGAGATAGCTTGGATTTTTTTTTACTTGTATGTCAATAAGCGTATTATTCATCATTATTTACACTCAACTTCTTTTTTTACACGGTAGATACGTTTCTGAGAAAAACGTGCAAAAAAAACTTGTAAAAAATACACGCTACTTATGATAAACTTAGGGATATGATCCACAGTTTTAAAAATTCGTGTAAGTTGAAACATATTTAATATTTTCCCAAAAAATCCACGCAAAAAAAGTAATAATAAAATCCCTATTAGACATTTATGAAACAAAAACACACACAATTTAAATAAAAAAAAATTGTGTACAGTGAAAATTCAGTCAAAAGTACATACAACGTAGGAAAATTCAGATTAACACTACAGATTAGGAATGAAACTACTAACTATTCATTGTTACTTGAAAACAAGCGTGCACGTTTTTTTCCGATCTGGGTGAATATTAACGTCGCCTTATTCAGCTATATATATATATATATATATATATATATATATATACTAGCTGAAATGCCCGTTCTTCGCACGGGTTAAATTTTAAAAACAAAAATTCTTCTATCATAGCAATTATAATATTTTTTTAGGGAGGGTAAAACCCTGTATGAAGTAGAAAACCAAAAATTAAAAACATTTTTTTTTCAAATGAATGTTTACATTAGAAATAATTTTAAACAAATTGCAATTTGGCTTGAAAGTAAATAATAATTTAACAAAAACAAATATTTCAATGTAAGAGAGAAAATTAGCAAGCTAAAGAGTAAATAGATATGAATGAATGCAAATATAAATAAAAATTATTACAGAAAAGTGATAGCAGTAGTGAGTTTTTGCTATGGGAGAAATAACCTGCAATAGATGAGCCGAAAGAAAAAATGAATGATGATAAACTGATTCACTAAATGCTATCATGAATAAGAAATATTAGAAAGCATTCAGCTGAAAAAAAATTAAATTAGCATTGCACCCATACCTCATATAATACTATCTAATATCTCAGTAATACATCTAATATAGAGTATTAGTTCAGAACTGAAATAGGAATTATATTTTAATTTAAATTAAAAGGTTATTAAAACAGAAAAAGTAAGCCCTAAATTTGATAAAATTGCCATAAACAGTTCTGAACAACAACAAAAAAGCACATAACTGAAAATCTTAAATATTTAAAATTGAAAAAGAAATAAAAAAATATAAAAGTAACCTTACATATAGTACATTGAAATTATAATATTAATTCAAATCAAAAAGCTACTTCAAATTGATAAGTTAAGATTTGATTTTGATGAAACTATCATAAGCAGCTCCGGGAAAAAAAAGCATGACAAAAAATATTATACGTAAATAGAAATTCTAACTTAAAATCACAATATTGACAATCTGTTAATATCAGTTTACATTGAGTGTCATTTTCTAAAGTTACATTTTTCTACTTTTTTGTTACAATGGAAAAACATGGAATCTGCCAATAAAGGAAAAGGGTACTTATGTATTGGCGTCACCGCAGCAAAATTTGCACCACAATATCAAAATAACAGATTCTTATGTGTCTTATAAGGGAAAAAAATCAAATTTTGGTGAAAAAAGTACCACTTTGGCTGCAGTGACTCTAATACGTAAGTATCAGGAAAAGTAGTAACCTTTTCAATAGAAGAAAATGTAAGTTCTTAGATTTTATTGCACCAATGTCAATGTTCAAAATAACTCGCCAAGTTGGCAACACTGATTTCACATGTCGTACCCGTTCTTCGCACGGGTTAAATTTTAAAAAAAATCCAGCTTTTTTTTGCAAACATGATATATTTTAAAGAGGACTGAGCCATTACAGGGCAGTGTATCTAAAAGTTAGAAGTTATTTTTTTTATGAGTGTTCATATTGAAATTTTGCTTAACAGTTAAGAATGATTTCATATGAAGTATGTAATGTAAGAGAGAAAATTAACATGCTAAAAAGGTAAATAGGAATTAAAATATAAATACAAATTATAACGGAAAAGTGATAATAGTAGTATATTTCTGCTATGGGAAATATGAGTAAAATAACATGAAATATATAAATCAGAAGAAAAAATTAATTACGATAAACCCTTTCACTAAAATATTATCATAAATAAAATATTAGGAAGCCTTCAACTGGAAAAAAATTAAATTAGTACAAACTAAAATTTAAAAAAATATCTAAAATAGGCCTATATTATAATAAACTATTAAGTTAAATTCACTGTCGCATTAAATTACATGAGGAATGGATGTAATACTATCCAACATCTATATTAGATTAAATATAAAATTTAGATGTAATACAATAGAGAAAAAATTAAATTAGCAAGAACCAAAATAAAAAAAACCCATCTAAAACAGATTAAAAAAAGCTACATAAAAAAAAAATATGAACCTAATGAGAGAAATACTAAACCTTGATGATAAAAAATTAATTTTTAAACAATACTTTTTTGCAATATTTCGATTAAAAATATTTGTTATTCAGTCGTAAAGAACAAACAAATGAGAAAATACAATGATATATAATTAGTGATCATTGAAACATATCATATATGGACAGCATATGTATAAATTATATGATCTTCATAAAACTAAATAAGGAACATATCAGAAGCAAAATTAAACCTTGATGTCATGAGAAGTAAAATCACATCAACATTTAATTTTAAAGAAATCCAAAGAGAAATATGAGAAAATCGTATCAAGCTGCATCTTTTTTTCACAAACATTTTTGGATCACAAATGATATAAATAAATTTATATACTTGAAGATTGTCAGAAGCAAAATTAAGCCATGATATGCCATGTGACAAAAAATCTGATCAACATTAATCAGCATCTGAAACGTTTTTCTGAAATGATGAAAATATGGTATTTGCTGATGAAGGAAAGAAAGCAATAATCTTTTTTTTCAACCAAAAAAAAAAAAAAATGTCATAGAAATGTATACATATGTAACAAATATATACAATGCATATGTATAAAATCTTCAAAAATCAAAATGAAGAACCAATTGTCAGAAGGAAAATTAAACCATAATGCAACACAACAAAAAATTGCATTAACTCAGAATTTTGAAGTACAAAAGAAAATTACTTTGTTATGCATTCAATCACATCAATAGTTTCCATGAAGATCTTCTTGATGAATAAAGTTAACCTTCTTTCCATGAGATCAAAAAATGAGTACTTATCGGTTATAAAAACTATGAGGAGAAAAAAATAAAATAAGCAGCATGTAGAACATATGCCAAAATCTATTTAATAACAGGTTGGAAAATATGCCAGAAAATCTCATATATAAGTAAAAATTCATATTAGCCTTTCGTGTTCTTACGTATTAGCATCACTATAACCAAACTGGCACTAAGCAAACCCCAACAAAATGTGACTGATTTTTTTTTTATATATAAAAACATGTAAGAATCTTTGTTGTTTTAATATCAAGAAGCGATTAGGATTCACCAAATTGGCTGTGATGATGCTTATATGTAAGTATCATAAATTCTAACTTAAATCATGATATCGGCAATCTGATAATCCCAATTAGTTTGAATGGAGTGTCATTTTCTATGGTACTTACATATTATCACAACCTATTGGCGACATTATATGAAATGAAGCATATGGTTGCCAATTTGGCGAGTTATTAAGTTGGCATTATTTGCAATAATACGTAAGCTCCAAAAAATGTTATTGTTTTTTACCTTTATCGGCAAATTCCATGCTTCATCAATGTAGCAAAATAGTACCAGAATATAGCTTATAACAAAAAGAAAAGGTACTGACGTATTATTGCAACAATTGCCAACTTGCATATGTGAGACACTAAAATAGAAAATATAGCATAATTTAAATTAAAAGGTTATAGAAAACAAAAGAAAATTAAGCCTTAATTTTGCCAGAAAAACTTAAAATATAAAAAATTCAAACATGAATAAAATAAACGTAAATATATATGAAGTAACCTAGTAAACATCAATTCAAACCGAAAAGCAACCTTAAATAGATAAGCAAAGGTCTGATTTAGATGAAACTACCATAAACACCACAGAAAAAAAAGGAACATGTCAGAAAAAATCTTATACGTAAATAAAAAACTGTATTCTTGTGTATTAACATCAACGCAGTCAAAATTTAGACCACGCAAATCGTGCTATTTTAAATTTTTTTTTTAAGCATAGTACTACTTTCTGTTAGTAAAAAGTTCATTAGTTGCATTATTGTAAAATACAACATGTGAAAATGCGCTAAAATTACTTGGCCATGCCAATGATTGATATCTTGTTTAATATAAAAACACGCAAGAATCTTTGTTATTACTGCTTAGGACCCAAACGGTTAAGACTGTATTCTGATAGGAAGATGCATCGGTCTTCCAGCTAAACATGTTATATATTTTTTCAATAACTAAATTAGTTTAATATACATTGTTTTACCTTATTTTTGGTATGATTATTCCAAACCTTTTCTGGGTTTAGATTTAATTCTGTCATTTCTTTTCAACTTAAAAATTTGATTTATTTGGTATGTAGTCAATTGTAATATCTATTTTGATTTAAGGCTGTGTCAGGTTTATTATTCTATTTTCATTTTGACCTTTATATGTATACATTTGATTCTTCTGTACTGTTTCTGGTTTTAGATTTTATATAGTCATTTTTTCCCAGCTTAAGAATTTCTGATGACTTAAGTGTTGCTTTCAAAAATTTCGATTCAATATAAGAAGAAACAAACACATAGGTATCCAAGTTTTTGCCACTGAACCTCATGTTTTTAACAGTTTGAAAATTCTCACCAAAATACAGCAAAGAGATATCCCTTATGAAAAATCTGGAAACCCAAATAACAGAGTTCAGACAGCCTGTAACTCAGAAGCGGAGCAGTAAGTCCTAGGGTTCAACATGGCAGTTTTATACGCTTCGCCAGATGAGTAGTTGTTCAATTCATGATCAAGTGTAAATACCTTAAATCTATTCCAGTTGTCGATAATAAATGAACAGCCCGTCGAACAATAATACTGGATTGCACACAACAAATAAGAAATTGAACTGAAGAGACAGAAGCCATCACCATCATTTGGGACAACTTGGCAAGGGGATGTATCATACCTAAAATTCAACAGCTCGTATACTTGGGTCATTGTTTAGAACAACATATTAATCAACATTAACAATTGAAAATAATTACCTCTAATGGTAGTTCATAAAATAAACGTGGCATTTAACCTAAAATAGTATATATAAACACAATATCTAAACAAAATCTAAACAATCAACATTAACAACTGAAAACCATAAAAATGCATATTAAACCAATTCAATTTAGAATTACTGTAAAAAAAAATTATAACATGAAACCTCTGACCACAAAAAAAAATCAGAAATTCTGGAAGATAAATGACACAGTTTAATCTAAAACCAGAAACAACACAGAAGAATCAAATGAATACATGAAGGTCGAAATGAAAAAAGAATAAATGTGACGCTGCCTTAAAACAAAACAGAAATTACAATTGACTACACACAAATCAGAAATTTTTAAGCTGAAAAAAAAAATTAAATCTAAACCCATAAATGGTTCGGAATAGTCATTCAAAATATAAGCAAAACAAAAGTGTATATTAAACGAATTTAATTTAGTTATTGAAAAAATACATAATAGGCTTAACTGGAAAACCAATGCATCTTCCAACTGTTTACTGTTAACAAATTAGTGTTGCCAATCGGAAAAATAAAATTTAGAAAAAACATTTTCTTAGGATGATTTTTTTCGAAAAACAACTGTAATTCCTCCACTAAGAGTTAAAAAAACGAATAAATACAACCACAAATAAGTATATTTACTATAAAATGTGTTGAAATTCCCCCCAAAACAGTTCGAAACATTAATTTTTGCAAAGTTATGACTTGGCATGGCTGATGACGTCATATCTCCATTTAACTGAAAAATCGCATAAAAATTAAATTTTAAAAAAATCTAAAGTGAATTTCAAAAAAAACTCTTCGAGGTTAATAGCATAACGACCTATAGCTTCTACATGCCAAGTTTCATACTTCTGGGCTGCTTAATTTTGCCGGAACAGCTGAAACACACAAACTTTTCACTGATTAGTACAGATTTAGCTGAAAAATCGCTTAAAAATTGAATTTTAAGAAATTCTAAAGCGAATTTCGAAAAAAACTCTTCGAGGTTAATAGCATAACAACATATAGCTTCTACATGCCAAGTTTCATACTTCTGTATTGCTTAATCTCGCCGGAACAGCTGAAACACACACAAACTCTTTCTTTTATTAGTATAGATATACTAGGGCTTTTGGCAATTACTACGAACTGGATCAAAAGTGCTATTATCAGTAGCTGTGCCATATTGGTCTAGCACAATTGTCGGCTTTGATTCAAATGAGGAATTTCGTTCGTAATAAACGGCCTCGGTTGGTTTTTTTGTTGATACAAAGACTGTTGTTGACGGCTGATTTTTGGTTTATCAAGTTACTCGTATAATTCTTGATATCCTGCTACCCAAGACTTATGATTACTAAATTTTAATGCATACTTTATGCCAGGATCATGAGGAAGAAAATGTTTTTCCATACTTGAAGCAAATTTCAAGCCCTCGCGAATTAAATTAGCTGTTAATAACTGAACTTCACCTTTGACTTTGTCATTATGAACTTCTTTATTATCATAAACTGTCAAAAATTCGATCAAATCGTCCTCATCCTAAATGCGCGAATCTCCCAATTTTTTAAAAATTCGTGCTAGAACAAAAAATTTGTGGGAAAAAAAATAGTTAAATTCGTGTACCGTGTTATTTCACAATATAGTAAAAAAAGAGTTGGGTATTTTTCGCTATAAGAATTAATTAATTCTACAATAAGTTACAAAACGAGAATTTATGAAGCTATATATGTATATATAAGCTATTAATGCGAATTTATTTATTTATTCATTAGCATCAATATAAAAGAGAGCCATTGATAAAATGAGTATTTTATTACACCCAAACCTCTTACCTCACATGCCTCCGATGCATATCGCATTAACTTAGTCGCGTTCCTTTTAGATAATAGATAAGACAGAAATATTGTCTTACGCATCCTTAATAACATCAATTCATGATTTTTCTGCTGATCCCAGCATCTTTAACTGATTGCTGTAGGAAAAGAGGATGAAATTTCAACCCTGAATCGCGCAAGAGAGTATGAACTTCCTTCTCTCACACAGTAAAAACATCCGTCGTTGAAGCCGGGGAAGAGGGGGAGATTCGGCAATCACGGAAATGATGAAAAACAAATCACTCTCGGAACCTCCTCACTCAAAAAGCGTGCGTAATTTTAACCATTCATACTGATTAAAACTTGCTGATGGATCTGCAAGTGGCTGATCCACTGAATAGTTGTTATCAAAGGGCGCTTTGTCTCGATGAGAGTTAGCGGCACGTTGAATAATAATAAACACTCCATGCGTTGATTAGACATAAGGCCACTCATGATAACTATCTACAGACAGTTTACAACGACTTTTTTCCCCTACAGTTTTATGGATGATTTCTTATTCAAAACAAAGCTGTTAAGCATTTCTTATTTAATATCTTTCGCATCATCGCATCATACAAAAACTATCGTTAAGATTTGTACAATTAAAGGGATTGAGTGAATATTTTAATTGAATTATGGAGGATCGTTTTGTCTCTATTGGTAGGGGATGCTATTAAGCTATTCACAAGAAAGCTGATGACATATGCAATTACAGTTCTCAATGAACCGAGCCATTTTTTATTCATTCCAAACCAAATTAAGGATGAGTTTTTATTTTATTTTATTTTAATTCAACTTTTTAAAAAAAGCATGCTGCTGTTTAGATGATGACATGTTAATTGTACTGTAGAAGTGCTTCATACGTATTGAAATTAATCCAACCACACTATCATAAATAATTTTAATGGGGATAGATTCATGTAGAATAAGAAAAAATTTTATCAAAAAAGAAACGAAATGTATCTCATTTGAACACAAATCTCAAAATCCTAATTAAAAATTACATTTTATAAATAATCCCAAGAACGCCTTATCAAGTTTCAACTGACAATTTCCATTCTTGTGATAGATTTTTAGTAAAATGAAAGCAATACATGCTAGAGAGATAAATATTTTGTTATACATGTTTACGAACAAAGAGATGCAGTATAATTTGCATTCAAATACTAATAACATAAAAGCAATTTGAGTGTGCTTAAAAAAATTTACATTTAACCTTTAATATTTGATTATTCATTCGACATATTTCTCACTACATGTTAATAATAAAAATTTATTAACATTTCTTAAATGCTTCATTAAATAAGGCTTGCAAATTCTTGAGAGGTTTGGATAACCATTATAATCTCAATAAAATTGAGGTTTAACTGTGAATCAAGTCAAAAGTTTCATTTGATCATATAATCTCTTCCTCTTTACTCTATGTATTACGTATCATTATCACCTTTAAACTGGACGATAGCCAAAGAGCCTAGAGGGGTTCAATAATTAGGAATAGTAAATATCGATGTAATGTTTGCAACATATTTGAAATGTTTTAAATGATGTTTCAAGCGAACATTACATGTAAATATAAGGTTACTATTGTGTTATGTAATCTAAATGTTGGCTTAATTTCGACTTAATGTTGATTTCGATAGAATACTAATTCAATTTAATTCCTAACATGGCTTACATATTCATGTATCAGCCCTTGATTACAGCATTTGTTTGCGATTCTTGTCCTCATAACCAAATATAATTTTAGGTAACTTTATAGTTTGAATGAAATCATGGTTTAACAATATTATTTATGCTTAAAACCTTAAATAATTAGACAAAAGCAAATGAAGAAAGTCATAAAGCCTAGTGAATCTTATATTTATTATGATTCTTTTTAATAATTACGAATCATTCATTTCTACAATTGATTGTGATATTCATATTTACTGTTCTGATTAAGGAACTTCTGGTTTGAATGGAAAAAACTGTGGTTTAATTAACTTTCTCGGGAACTTTTTCGTAACTTATATGTATTTTTTTATCTGAAAAATTAATCCATCCCCATTTGACAATTAAGTAGTGACAATTAACTTGTAACATCCTTAAGAATAACAATTGTTAAGTAAATTGATCGAACGCATGATTCATAAAAATGAAAATCTACACTTCTAAGTTGCTATTTTGCCCGATTTCATGAAAAATTGTTTAATAGAAAAAATAATCCCTCATTAACAATTTCAAAATTTGGAGGCACTGTAATAATGAAACAATTTTAAAAGACTTTTACTTGTTTGTTATTCACTATTTAAAATAGTTCATGATAATAATTGTCCATGTTAAATAAAATAAGTACGACAAAGGCAAGAAAATGTTTATCGAGTAATTGATTACAAATTAATTATAAGAATACATTTTTAATTCAAAATTTTAGCTTGATTATTTTTTTATAATTTTGCTTACATTTGGTCGTAAAAATGATAATGCCACTCTTTTTTCGTCATCTGCATTCAAAAAAGTCTCGATCTTTTTTTTTCTTCTTTTTTTCTTTTCATTTGGATATTTATTAATGCTGAAAATCCGAATTCATGCAAATAAGATGCAGAAAATTGTAACAATATTTTTAAAACTTTTTTGACTGTTATGAGATAATCGCCTCTAGTTTTAGTTCAAAATGAATTTTTGACTCTTCCGAATGATTTAAAATTAAATCTGTAGTATAACAGAGTGAAATTAGTTTTTCCACTCCATTCAAAGAGTTAATTCATATACAGATGTATCCGTTATCACAAAAAGATTACGAACCTATTCAAAATATGTATCCATCTATCCACGAAAGGATTATTAAATATACCACGAATACCAATGGCGCACACAAGGGGGGAGGGGTCCTCGAGTCCGCCCCCCCAAAGCCTTTGTTTTTTTTTATTGATTATAATCCTATGTATATAGTACGTAAAATTAAGAAAGTATAATATTTATAAATAATTAATTTTATTAATTAATGCTAATTATTCATTCAGTAATTAATTTTTTACTGTTTTTTGTTACCGAAAATCGACAAAATTGGGCGGCGTATTGGATCATAATACGAGAATAGTGGACTTTCGACCCTGGACCCTCCCCCCCTTGAAAAATTCTTGTGTGCGCTACTGACGAATACACTTAGTTTATTTCTATAAAACGGCCGAATGTGTGTGATTCGGTTAAGCATTTTATTATTTTTTCCCAGAGTATAATTAATAATTTTGAAAAAAAATTGGTGTAACTGGTGGAGAGTCACTGGTCTATAGCTTACTGTGTCGTCTCCAAAGAGAAGAAGAAAATATACACCATTACCAATCATTCTTGTCACCATAAATTATCGAAATTCATTGCAAGGAACAAAAGAATCTGAAACATAAAGAATAAATCACCAAGTGTCTATCTCTAATGCCTCGATTGCCGAAATAGCCAATCGAATAGATAGGATTCCCCTTCAACTAGCGCATCGAACGATTTCTCTAAAAACCGGATATGCTTTACTGGGAGACACCCTATTTCCTTATCACAACGAGTTTTTGCTTGTAGATATCATCTGGCCGTTTTGTCGTTGTTAGTTCTTTGCTGGACGATTGTCAGTATGGATGGTCGAATAAATCCACCGCTCAGGAAACGAGTCAATGCTAAACGTCTAAAAATAAACTCAGATTTAAATCCTCATTAAACGAGTTTTATGCAATCGGATATAGGTTTTATCAAGCATGTTTATAAGAAAAGGCAGCCGATCCGTACCAGACGAGACGAAACAGCACGCCAATTTCCTTTCCTTTCTTCTTGAGTGATTGAGAAATCCCATTGAGGAGAATCGCATCGTCGCGTCTATGACCAGAATCTTGTTTAACCACTTATAATGAATAAATAAATACATTTATAAAAATGACGTAAGGCCATGCTCATCTTCAAAGTAAACACTAGTAGTACATTTCCGTTGGTAGCAAATTGATTTTTTAGCATCATTGCATTTTTCCCCTCGATCAAATGAGTCAAAACCGATAAAAGAGACGAGAACTGTGAGTTGGACTGGTCATCGTCGAAATTTTTATCGGCGCGAGGTCAAGTGGCTGTCTAGGCTAAAGTGGCGTCGAAATTCAATTTTTATATCGACCGAAAAAAATAGGAAATAACCATTGAGAAGAAATGGTCTTTCAAGATTTCGTCGTGTGATAGATTTGTAATGGAGTTGATGACATTCCAAAGTACACAGTGAATTGATAAAAATTTATTGGACGATTAATCGAAAGGATGTCTGAACAGATAATTGTTTTTTTAAAGGATGGGGTTTGATGGATTTCAAAAAAATTAAAATTTTCTATAAGTTAATTTTTTTTTAGAAATATTTGTAAATGTCACTCATGCGTGTTTTTTAAACATCAAAAAAATATTTTTAATGAATGATCAATAACTGGTCTAGCAAATAGAAAAATAAGTAATATGAATAATAATGAATAATTCGGAAAAAATTTATTAAATAACTTATTAAACAAAAATTAAGAAAAACAAAGGGATAAAAATTAAGTTTATTTAAAACGTCATTATTTAGAGAATGCTATAATTTAATGTAATAATTTTAATTTGAGTTGTTTGAGTTTTTTGATATTACCAAAATAAGTTATTATCAGTGCTAAATAGCTTAACGGAAAAATTGATGATTGGGTTGCTACAAGCTTCAAATCAATAATAAAATATAACTATAATTGCCTTTGTAATATATCTGGTGCTATGTTCTCTGAATTCATTTAATTTTTTTTAAAAAAAATGTTTTTAGTGTCTTATAACATCTTTCTTGACCGTTTTATGTGGGGCAAAGTGCTATAGTTTTTACATAATTTTCTTAAAACAAAAGAATTCTGGGCTATTAAAAAATAGGAAATGTGAAAAAAATTACCATAAAAATATTCACTGGAAGTGGAAATAATTTTACAAATTAAATAACTGGAATAATTTATAGTAATTTATTTATTTATTACAAATTATTTGATTTTTTCCCCTTGATGATTTTAGTGTCTTAGGTTTACTAATTTCAGAAGATTAATTTTTCGTATTTAAACATTTGATACATGATGAAAGATTTCAGACTTAGAGATTCAGTTTATATAAAATGTGATACAGCAAAAATTTTAATGAATAAAATTAGGTGTACTCATTTATTTCTGAATTTTGCTTATTACAATATATGAAAGCAATAAACTCTAGGCAGAAAAGAAATGAAGAAAATGAACCGAGAGAGAGAGAGAAAAATTAAATACATAATATTGATAGTCAAATAATTAAACGAGTGGGTAAGAGTAGAGAATTATAACACACAAAATAACTCGAAAAAATCCTCTTTCTTATTTTTAAAAACTCCTTTTCTCATACAGTAAATAATATTACAATAAGCATCCATTCTGTTAAAAAGTAAGAAATCGAATTTTACAGGAGATGGTGCTTTTTTGAATAACTTTTAATGCATATAGAACATCTTCTCTGCTAGGCCGTACTAAATTGTATTAATTATCCTGAAATTTAAAATTTTTTGTGTAACATCCATGTCGAAAAAAAAAAAAATTACAAGCGTTAAAAAAAAAATAACTTAAGTGTTTTTCACATTTATTTTAATTTCCCGCTTAAACATCAGTTTCAACAATACGATTTGACCAAAAATAAAAATCGAAAGTCGATTTTTTAAAAACTTTGCATCTGGTCTTTTCATATAAACACGATAGCTTTTTTTTACTAATCATTCTACAAAAAAAAAAAAGTACATCGGCATTTAAAATATATCCATTTACATCTTCTAAAAAACATCAAAGTTTAGATGAAAAGTTCCACATCCGGAATGAAACGACAGTAATTTGCTTTATTTGACCACAGTGATAAGTTTAATTCGAATGGTAATGAAAGCACCCATTCAACAACCTCTCTCCCCACAACATTGTGGAAAACGATTTCTCTTGTTACCCCTCTTCAGCTACAAGTGGGAGAAGTCTGCCTTTACAAAAAAAGCAATAAAAAAGTGACAGATAAAACACGCATCTGTATAAAAAGAACTATCGTTTATGTTAAAGATGAGGATATTTCCGGTAAATTTGACGATAACATGTTCCTCCGTTGAGGAACACATTTTCATTTTTTCCCCCCAACATTATTATTTTTTCAACCTTTATTTTGCAAACAATTTCTTTGCGATCGTTTGTGGATCGTAGAATGAAGTACTTGAAGAGAAATGAAACTTTCTTCGATGCGAAGTACCTCTCGATCCATTCGAGAGGGAAACAGTACAGAAGATGATTGCAACTGAGCCATCTGCATCAAAGTACTAAATGGCGACATTATGGCCTTTGATAACGAGCTTTAATTTTCCGTATTTTGGGGGCAACTCGCTCTGCATATCAAGTAGTCATCATTTACGATTGTTGACGTTTCCTTCTCACCAATCGTTTCTTCTTCTTCGAGAGGAATGACTTCTCGTGTCGCAGTCGGTACTTTTCGAAATGTTTACTCCATTGCGAATGTCGATCGGTTGACCGGTGGGCTTGCATTCCGTGTCGAAAGGGATGAATTTTCCCTGGTGTTTATGCTAATCAAGACCAATCATTCTTAATTTAAAGGAGTGAAAGGACTCATATTTTACTCAGGGGGCCGTTTTGTAACTTAGAAATATTATCACCTACCATAATTGCTAAGTAATCTACTTATAGGATGAATTACATAAGTATTATCAACCAAAAATCAACCAAGCAAATACAATGGATTTTTAGGACCTTCTCAGAAAATGTTAAATACCCTAATATATTGAACCCAAGCCTAGAAAGTAACTGTTCATATTTGTACCTGTTCCGTATTATATTTCATTAATATAAAACATGTCTACAAAATTTTACAGACACACATATTTGTTCTTCAATTTATTTATCTAAAAACAGTTTAACTTTCTTCCATTGAGAGGTGGGGTTTATGAATTTGCTATTATTATTTTGACTGCAAAATAATCTGCAGTTTCCATTTCCTAGAACCTTAAATCCCTTTCGAAAACTACTGTTCTAAATATCATTATATATTAGTTACTATAGGAGGTAGATATATATACATATATATACATAAATATCGTCAAATGTTTTACATTAAAAGTGTCAATTTTTTTTTGCAATAACTGTACGTCATTTCTTGACAAAGTCGCTAATTGTAAGAAAATATTATTTCTTATCACTCTGTATCATATTATATTATTGCTACGGTACAAATTAAAATTTTTTTCACCAAAGCTATAAATATATATATATATATAATTTTATAAATTTCCTGCTTACATTGTTGCATTACAATTCCTTATCAGCCATTGATCTAAAAAAAATTGCTAGTAAAATAACGGCATTTTTGTTTCCTTGTTAGTATTCAAAGTTTAACTTCCAGAATAAATTGTGTTGATGCAAACTATTTTAACGAAAAATTAATCATACTAGTAAGTCAAGAATTTAATGTGTGTGTGTAATATTTTTATGACTGAAATATCGCATTTCTGACATGTTTCTTGAACGAGTTACTGGATAATTACTAATAGAATTTATGCTGAGTTTTGATTTCACTCACAGTCAACACTTTATATATCTCCTTCAAGAAAACATTTTTTTCTCATATATTCGCGTCTCAAATTTACTCCATCATCCCTCTTCCGAAGTGCTCATCAATCCCATTTAACCAATGAAAACTGTCCCTTACTAAGCATTGCTTAACTGTGTCTGGATGATTAATATCTCTCTAATTTTTCCACTATCAGCGTCAAAATAGCCACTTTGCTAAGCCATCATAGACTTAGCTACGGGAACGCTTTATTAATGAAAGAGGAATTTATCTTCTATTGTGGAGATTACTTCGAAGCGATGGCAAACAAAAGCGGTCGTAAATGAGCATTTTATTAAATTTATATGGCGTGCTTTTCCAAAAGAGTGGTTTCGTCTTTTGGTGTGCAGGAAATATTTCCGTACCTTCTTCACAGTCTGCTGACCCTTCCAGTTGCGCCATTCGGATTTCAACGGAGCTGACCAAATATGTGTATCTAAAGGTCAATGCATCAGTTTATATATATATTTATAACCTTACATTCCTTTTTCGTTACAGTCCATTAAAAGGACTTCTTAGAGATCACTGTCCTTCATGAAACGCTAGGTTTTTCATTAAAAGTTCAGTCTTCGATATTATATTTGGTATTCAAATGTCTCGTTGTCAACTTGTGTCTCAAAATTTTAACGTTTGAGTGACAAAATGAGGTGATTTTCGTTCGAATTCTTGTCTTGCACTGGTTCATACATTTCACAGGCAAATGAGTTTCAGGAAAACGGCTATCATTTAATTATCTCTTTCCCTATCTCTGATGGATAATATGCGTATAATTATTCAAGTATTACGTGTTAGGATGGATTCTCGAAAGTTTGAGTGACAAAATGGGGAAACTCTTAATTGAATGCAGAAGATGCTCTATTTTGTATATTTCAACGTCAAATTATTTTCATATGTAAAAATGCCCTTGTCTTTTTTTACTTTTTGAATTCCATACTTGCCATGTTTATTTAACTTCACAAACTCAATTATAATTGATCTTATACAATATTCCTGAAGAAATATGTAATTTAATCAGTTTGCAGAGATAATAATGTAGGGCATTTACATTGTAAAATTTAAATTATTAGTTAATTTTTTTCTAACACTACCGGTGTTTGATAATATGATGCGTATTGTGGACACAGGGGGGTGACGCCTCCATAGGCTAAAAGATGTTTAATTTTTAGTGTAAAGATTACACCTTGGCGTTTTCTCGTCTATGCATTTCTTAGAATATAAGTCCCCCTCATAAAAGAGGTGTTTGTATTCCACTGTCTGATACTGTTATGAAATAAAATTGGGTGTATTTGAAATTATACATAGTATAAATGCTTTTGTTATAATGTAGGGACAATGTTTCTGGTGTAAGGTCTCTTTAGTATAGTGTAAGGTTAGTTTAAATCCATTTCATTAGGAAATACTAGAACTAGATCATTAGCCTCGAACGGTATGGACTAGGGATTGCAATACCGGTATACCGAATACCGGTATTTTGAGCCATTTGTAAAGTTTCGAAGTACCGGTATTCACAAGTTTAAATACCGGTTTTTTGGTTTTTACTAGAATTTTTTAAATTGTTTCTTATATGTTCAGGGATTAGCAACATAGCAAAATATTATACGTCTTTGTGTTTATGTTATAGTGTTAATTATTGCACCATGATTAAAATATATTATAAATGAAAGAACTTTACGTCCATTTCAGAAGGGGAAGATATTAAACGTCTTTATTCCGCTCATTCCGTTGTTCTTATTTTTATTTTTACTTGCTGGTTCTACAGTTCTAAGGCAACTCATTAAAAACATCGTCTGATTTTTTTTCCATTGCCAGATACAACGGGATAAAAAACAATTAATCTGAACTTAAAAATAGACATATGTAAATCATTTTTCCTTCAAAAAGAACTAAATATACTACTCCTAAGTTCTCGTTGAAAGAGGAATAACATATCCAAGCTCATTTGCCTTCCTTCATCCATCAACACCTGTTACTAAAATGGCTTCCTAACGGGCGAAATTAATTAGACTGTAAATACAAAGTTGCATCGTACAATCAAGAGAAGTTATAAAATATCTGAATTACACCCAAGGCCAAAACTGTCCTATTACAGCTCAGAGCGATACTACACTTTCACATGATTCGTAGTCTGCTATTCGTATCTGAAAAACCAAGGTTGTACTAGTGAAGAAAATGCGTAAGGTTTCAATATTTTCTGAACTGGTGAGTTTGTTATTCACATTGTATCATACTTTAGGGTTCAAAATGTTTTCCAGATTCATTATATATACATATATATACTCATAAATAATAACTCATAATAATCAATGAGAATAACTTTAAGGAATATAAAAAAATCAGTTGATAATACTTTGGTTTGATTCCATTATTTATATGATGAGAAGAATATGATGGCATAGTGTAAAAAATGTTCTTGAGTTAAGAAGAAAAGAGACTAACCAAATCAAATTTGATCAAGTTTATTGTAAATTTTCTTAAAATTTTGTACCCATAAGCCAATCCACATTCAGAAGAACTAGGTTCAATTATCAAGGATGATGATGAAACTAATGTCAATAGTGAAAAGGATCTGTCTCTTGAACAAAAATTAGAATTAGCGATAACTAAAAAAATTTCAACAAACCAAGATACAATACAGAAATCAGCTATATCCAAAATCATCCGACGAGAAATCAATTTATTTGAAGATGAAGGATTTAAAGGTAAAGACTTGGAAAAAGTATAACAATATCACCAACTAGCATAGATGTTGAAAGAGCGTTTTCGACAGCTGGTAATTTTAGCACGTAATTACGCGTTCCAGGCTTAATAATAGAACGATTAATGCATTATTTTTTTAAGAACACATTTCAAACATTTGACTTTTAAAACATTAAGAACATGTCAATAATTTTAATAGTATCACAGACTGAATAGTGATATTTGCACTTTTTTGTGATTTAAATAAATAAGATATTCCTTTACTCGTTTTTTTTTTTTTTTTTTTTTTTTTTTGTGATTCTTTATATACTGTTATAATTTATAAGTTAAAAATTATTTCTAGTGATATTTACACTCTCTAATAAAACTGGCAAGTAAAATTAAGAAAAAAACACCTGTGTGTTCTTTTTTTTTCTAAAATTTCTAATACCGGTATTAAGTTTTAAGAAATGCCGAATACCGGTATTGAACTTTTGGTCCGATATTGCAGTCCCTAGTATGGACCAACATCTATCGTTCTCTCTTTTAATACCCTTTTTCCGAAAGGATTATTTTACCCTTTTGTCTTTCCTCAAGAATTCCTTTAGAATCGTAAGCAGTAGCACGTTATATAGAGATAACTAGTATTGTATAAATTCAATCACTGAAATATGGTAAGAAAATGAAATGAAATGTACTAATTAATATGACTTTAATTTAATTTTTAAAATTCCATGGCCTAATTAATTTGTTAACAAAAAATGTGATATAGATACACGCTTTTGTAGAAGAGCTCTACTGTCAGTTAAAAATTAAAAGAATTTCCTCATTATACTCGCACAGTACTAAAAATAACAAATATTGTTTAATATTTTAAAATGGAATGCAGCATACATATTTATTAAGCATTGTAAATTATTTATTTTCAAAGCATTTTCGGAAGTCTGATACTTTTTTTAATCTTAAAAAGCTCATATTGTATGCGAGGTCAATATTTATGAAGTAAAATATTAAGTATATCAATATGAATAATTTTTAAATAAAGTATATAAAATTATTTTAGGTTTTAAATGGAAACTTTTTCAAAGTATTTTCTGAGTCAGCACTTTTTTCTTCTAAAACTGATTATTTTTCCTCATTAATTAATTATAGCGTTTGAAGATGTGCTATATACTTGGAAAAAAACATACACATTTTGAAAAAACAATAAAGGAATTTGTATTTAATTTTTTTTGTGTGTGTGATTAAATTTCCGCGAACAATCAATGATTTCATTTGAATTAGGATTTAGATAGAATCTGAGTAAAACTGATTCGAAAATTATGAACGGTTGTTGTGTTATTTAACTATGACTTTTTCCTTCTCTGTGCCCACACAAGTTACTTACGCAAATAAAACTTTCTGGACTTTCAAGTTACTGAATTATCACATACTGATAATTGCTTATCAAAATACAATGTTTATTTTTTCTTCACCTCTAACCCTGAAATAAGATCGCTTCAGTATACCCTAAGCTAAATAAAATTCTTATTATATAAATTCTTTTATTGAAATTAAGTTATCCATCTATTAAGTTATCAGATTAAGCGTGGCTGTATCAGCATAATAATGCATATCTATTAAGCAATTTTTGGTAATTGATGCGATACTGCTTTAAGATGCATATTTACACTTTTGAGCTCTAAGACAATTAAAAATATCAAAAGTGGGGATTATATGTTTTAAATTTCCTGCGCAGAAGGTCAAAAAAGATTTACGAAAAAGAATAGTGATAACCAAAGTACACACACAAAAAAAAAGAATGTTAATCGTACAGAATACTGAATTAGCTTCCAAAAATAAAATAATACAACACGCAAAATAAATCGTGATATAAAAACTTTGCTACAATAATTATAATGAAAAAAATACAAAACATTAATACATCAATGGAAAAAACACAGTAGTCTTAATGATATAGTTTGACAAAAAAGATGTTAATTAAGTATCAAAATCCTAAAGAAATGTATTTCAGATTGTAACTGACCACATTTGCAAACCCTATTTTGAAAAGAGCAGTAAGACATTCTAAGCGGAAAGGATATACTGATGTGCTCCAGTTGGACTATCGAATCCATTTCCTGTGACTAAAAAAAGAAATGGTTTTTAGTTGATAAGAGAGGCTTAAAATAATGGATTATTCGATTGTAATAAAGCCTTTGTCTTCTATGTAGAAATTAAAATGTTTGTATAATCAAAAAATGATGTATATAAATTTTAAAATTACATAAAATAAAATTTGTCAATTTTTTGCTTGATACATAAGAAATTTGTGAAAAAAATTTTAATGAAATATATTAATCTCATCGAATTGAAAAAATTTTAAAATTTTCTATATTAACTTCACGTTAAAAACATTCTATATATACCGTTTGATCAGTGGCGCGCACTAGGGAAGTGTCCTGGGGGTCCAGACACCTCCCTTGTGTGTGTGCCACTGATAGCCCTATATATATGTAAAGTAAATTCAACCTATGTATGTATAAAGTAATAGTATAACCCTATGTATATATATAAAGTAAATTCAATTAAGTACTTGTAATTAACAATTTATTTTATTAATTAATGCCAATTATTAATTCAATAATTTATTTTTTACTGTTTTTTGTTAAAAAAATCGACAAAATCGGAAGAATTAATTAGTGTTGTCTTGAGGTATGATACGAGTTGGGGGACTTTCGACCATGGACCCCCTGGCCTGAAAAAATTTTGTGTGAATTACTGTGTTTGTCCATAAATAATAACATTAAATTCATAATTACCAGATTGCAGTTAGAAAAATATAATTATTTTAAATTTGATTTACAAATGAAACTCATTTTACTTCTAGTAGTCACAATTATCGTTATTAATTAGTAAATTAATAATGATACAAATAAATTAATACAGCAGCTATACGAATCGGATAATTGAGTTTTATTTTCAAAATTTCTTCCTGGTAACATTAGTTTAATTTTAAAAATTTTAATTTTAATTTAATTTAAAATATTTTTAAACATTAATTTCATTAAAAAAATTTAAACATTAATTCAATTAAAAATTATAACGTAGGGGGCCAAATTATAAGGGGTGTGACCCAATGTGTAATAAAGGGACACGCAGGGAATGGGTTCTTAACTAAGTCCACTAGTTAATTAAAATACGTTTATCAGACAAAACAAACATTTACATACATAAATAGAGAGCTAACATTTAAATTACAATTGAATGGGATCGGAGCTCATGCTCGTACGTCTTCATAGTTCCGAAGCTTGGCCATTACTAAGATTGTTCAACTCGCTAGAGGGCGTGAAAGTTTTTCTACTGTTAATATGGAGAAGGGGGGGGGGATTTTGTTAAAATTTCGGTTTTTTTCCCTTTTTTTTTTCTTTTTCTTTTGTATGGATTATTTTAATATCAGCTCCAACAAGGAGAAGTGACAGCGGTAGCCTAGTGGTCATAGTCACGGACTTGTGACAGGCATGTCATGAGTTCAAGTCTTGTGTCGCTGAAGACCTATTGTGTAAAGAGGCAGATGCACGTAAAATCGATTGAGGTTCAAAGTCCTTCCATTTGAAGGGTGTGGAAGTTTGGAGAGAGGATGCCACTCAGGTGTCATCCTGGTCACTTGACCAAGGTATTAAATTATGAGGTCCATCACCAATAGCCCTCGTGTTGTTTTTTTGTACGACGTAAATTAGCATTCATGCTCAAGAGCAAAGAAAAAACGTTTAATATCATATTGATCTGAAGAACAGCTGTAGAAATAGCGAGTCTTGTGGCTAGTAATGTTCCAATATTGTAGTGGATTTCAATCCTTACTCCATTAAAAATAGCGTGTTGATATATTAAAAGGTAGAAGACCTCATGGTCCTCAAATGGTGTGGAGGTCAAGAAAATAAGACAGCAAGCAGTTTGACAAGTTTCATCTCGTCATTTGGCCCAAAATCGAAATTACAAGATCTATCACAGAGATCGGCAACCTTCTAGCTGTGGCGTGCCAAATCAATATACTAATATGATTCAGTGTGCCACGCAGTAGGACATTTTTGAAACAATTCGATTCTCTTGATAATGCATGCAGAATTAGAGAATAGAGGTCAATAGTTTAGATTTACAGTTTTATTATATATTTATTTTGCTCCATTTATTGATGTTTCTTAACACATAAAAATAAATAGCATAAAATATAGCTATTTCTTCAACACAAATTTTAAAAAATTTAAATTGTACATATACTGTGTATTTTTAAGCAAATTTATAAAATAAGAAATAGAAAACTTAAAATATAAGTATTTTCCTTCATTAGTTAAATAAGAAGATACCTAAAAATTGTAATGCGAATCTAGTAGTTGTAACGCTCTACTTTCATATCACAAAGTCAGGAATATTATGTGTGACTTTCAATTTGACACGATTCTGAGCCTTCACTTGTTAAACAATTTCTTTGCGGACTCAAAATATTTTTCACATGAGGAGAAAGTTTTTACTTTGAAATGTAGAACCAAAAGACCAAAAGAGGAAAGCAGATTGCATGCAATTTTCTCTCTTCAAACAATAAAATCTTTCCAGCAATAACATTCAGTAATTTACAAAATAGCTGTTAATTTATCTTTAGAATTATCTTTCAGATTTTTTCGTAATTCCGTAAAGATCCATAATTCTGAAAGTGTTTGTCAAATAAGGTTTATTACACAAATTTATCAACTTCTATCCACTGAAAATTTGATCAATTTGTAGCGTAATGCAGAGTGCAACTGGGAATCGTGCCGCGTGGCACATGTGCCACGCATGCCATAGTTTGCTGACCCCTGATCTATCATATGTAATAGCATGAGAGAGGATATATTCTTCTCCACAACATAAGCTTTGCCCCTTGGCTGGCAAAATGTGTCCAAAAAACTCCACGGATAATAAATCTTTATTGGCTACTTGGGAGAAAAAATACCGTTAGAAAGTAATCTTTATTGTATAATCATCTTAAACAATACGTCAAAACTAATTTTTTAACGATCCACTTTCTTCAGCTGTCAGTTGTTCTCGCAATGACCAAAAACACGAATCAAATTTAGGAAAATCTCTCACTTTGAAGACCGCACCTTGACCATTCGTCATTTCACCCATTCAAGTCATTCACGTGACGAAGCACTTAGAATGAGGAAAGGGGACCTACCACAAATGTAGTATTTTAAACACTGACCTATATTAGTCTCATGAGAGCTAAAACAATGCTTAGAAAGTATTAATTATTATCGTGATTATTGGATATTTCTCTCTGTAAATCTCCAAATAATGGAGAATATACATACAATTAATTCTCACTCTTTTGATGTCTTCCTCTTGTCATTTAAGATATATAGAAAACATGCTATATACTATCTCATTTCTCAAGGGCGGATAAAAACTTCTTAAAATTACTAAATAAATCAAGGTTCTTTAAAGGATAAAACCATATTTGAAAAAAATGACAAAATAATAGTTCAAGAACGTAAATAATGTCAAAGGAAAATAAAATGAATACTTTCATGGAAAAAGTTTCATAAAATATTAAGAAGGTAATTTCTTTAATCAACGGCTGTAGTTAAAAATTATTACATAAATATTTTAATAAATAATTACAGATATATTTATTAGAGTATTCTGATAATTTGACAAAGAAGGTATTTTGCGATATACTAAATTTCTGGAGTAAAACTTTTCGAATGAGCTGATTGTAAATTTAAATGAGCTGATCATTAAACATAAGCTACTGCCCGGAATCTAAAAGCTCAAAATCTATGATGGCTATCATAGGAGAGCTTTCTGAGCACAGATCGTTATGTAGGAGAGCTAATGATCAACTTATTTGCATTAATAATTATCCTTTTGAGATTCTAAACTATGTGCATGAATACGCAGAAATTTTAACAATAGAAATATTAAAAATTTTGTTTCGCTTTAAATTCCTTTCGTATAAATAGAAATCAAATTATTTCAAATGATTGATTCATCATTAAATGAGTATAGTTTGTCTTTTATTAGTTCAGAAACTTATGTTTGCTTTTAGTTTAATACATTTTACACACATATGTATTGAAACATTTAATTTACGAAAATTTCAGAAAAAATGTAGATTTTTGATATTTTTTTTCGGGAGTCTACTTCTATTTCATGGAATTCGAGTTATTTCGCTGTAATCATTTTCAGTGTCAATATTTTAAAAACTGTATTCAGTTTCAAAGTGTATCCAAACTTTGTATTTTTATCTCACAAGTAAGAAGGTTGTTTCGCCTGAAAACTGAATAATTGCAACAATTTAATTTTTTTTAAAGAAGTTAATAACAATTTGAAAATGTAATCTTTTAAAGGTTTAACATATTAATTTTTTTCTGCAGAAATACGTGCTAGAACTAGGTCATTTTTAACCATGAAAACAATTATACATAAGATAACCATTTTTTAAATATGTAATTATCTGAATTATTACCCTTAAAAATGGTTTTCGTCTCAGTTTGTTGGAAAGTAGGATTTAATTTCTATACACAAAACAAAGAAATCGATATCGCCCTTGTGTTTTTATTATCAATGCAGTTGGTAAAATTAAGGGTTAAAATGTAAGGATTATAATTGACATTTTAAGTAGTTTTTTATTGATATTTCAGTTGGTAACGCAACATTTATATCAAAATAATTAACATTATCTTTGTAGATGTTGAAATCAAATTGTTAGTTTACTTCTAATTTTGTCAATTTAGTGAGTCCGATGTAATTAAATTAAATCAGTGTATTGAAGAATAAGATTATTTTGAACTTGTGAATAAATAAATATGATAATTGAATTAGATATAATAAATTATTCAAAATTATCTCTATGAGCTATTACCAAGACCACGGTAAAAGAATCATTTTATAACCGCTTTTAATTTAGTTTCCTCGACAAAAAATATTCCATTATGAACATTAATTCATCTGAAACTCGGAATGTTCTTAAGACAAAACGAAAAGAAAAAAAGAAAAAAAAAAAAACGTTATCAGCTAACTCACTTTAAATACCGTCACGAACAAAATGAAGTTGTTAAACAGAAAACTCGCCCAAAAGAGCGATAAACGTACCATTCTGACAGTATGCTTCTTCTGGTAATCCTCTTCCGGTTATCGTTAAAGAAAAGCAAACGTGTAAAAGTGTCTATTCAGTTAAGAAAGACTTATTGCTGAGAAACAAACGACTTAAGTTTAATAATATTAAGCAAAGAGTTATAATCTCTTCGGAATCAGTTGCTTAGAAACATTTGCATAAATACGAAGTGAAAAAAATGTTAGAATATACTTCTACAAGAATTTTGATGCGTATTTTTTAACTTTTACGCATTTATGAGAAATATCCTTCTTTGGAAAAAAAAAAATGCTTGACTTTGAATATTTAGCGTATCGTCATATGTTTACATTTTAGGCAATGCCTTAAGGCAGTGTTTCGCAACCTTTTTTTTTTTACTGTGCCCCCATAAGCTTTTTTAAATTTTTATGTTCCTTATATACACATAAAACTTACATATTTAACCCCCACACATATTAAACTTGAATGATAAAACTTGCGCATTATGTTTGTTTCAAAGAGATTTTATGTCGGGTTCCAATTTAGTTAACTTTATTCTCAAGTCCCCTCTCTTCGTTATATCCACCCTATTTCTTGGCACTAAATCTACATTTAGTTAAATATAAGAGCGTAATTGTGACAATAACCCTCTTATACATTTAGTTGCATTTGGATATTTGATTTCGGTTTCTTCACAAAGCCATGTCGTCACTCCTTTTACATTAAATAATGTTTAATTGACACATCGCTTTGCATTTCTGTGAGTTCTTCTTGGTGATGTAAATCTGAAATATCAGAAAGATCTGCTAACATTGACTGCACCATCCAAGTTGGGAAATAATTTTGTTTGTAAATCAGAAAGTCTTTCGTTTAAATCACCTGACACAATTTTTCGATGATTGATAATAACATTTTTTTCCTATATCCCCCCCCCCCAATTGCTTCACATATTTGGATCTAGTAAAACCTTTCAAAACTTTTGTTCAAAACTTTGTTTATAATTGGCTATATTACTAATAAATAGATCATTTACGCTCTAAATGAGTCCTTTATCGAATCCCCCCCCTTAAGAATCAAATTGCCCCCTAGTTGGGCGTAGGCCCCACGTTGAGAAACACTACTGTAAGGTTAAAGCTGAAAAACGTGTAATGGATATATACGCAAAGAAGGCAGACGATTTTTTTTTAAGTGAAAACTTCTTTAGCGGCGTTAGGCACTTTTTGGTAGGAGAAAATCTTATGGGTTCGCGTCACCAACATGCTCTGACTGGCTCATGCGTAGTGCACTGTTCGCCTTAGACACTTTTTGGGTAGGTGAAATCTCATGCGTTCGCGTCACCGACATGCTTATAAGTATATCTGTAGCTATACAGCTGACGTATAGTGCTGTGTATATCTTATATGTGAAATTGAATGGATTTAGTGAAAACTTCAATGTGTATATACTGTGCATTGTTGAAGTAGTGTTTTCGTTTGATTATTATTTGAATAGTTTAATTGAAAAATCATTGTGCAGTAAAATAGTGAGTACTAAATAAATATACTAATATTTTTAAGACAAAAAATAAATAACAGAAAATTATTTTAAATTTTGTATTCATTTTGGCGTTTGAAAATTTTATATTATTTTAAATTATTTTAAATCTTTGTATTTATACTGGAGTTTGAAAATTTTGTATTATTTATTTTCTAATTTTAACCTCTGAAATGCATCACGCAATTCGGATTACCATTTCACAGTGGCTTAGACGTTTTCTTACTACCGTGGTAAAACAGACTTCTAGTTGTTCAATCATATTTTTATCGTGGATTTTAAAATTAAAAATTTTTAAAAATCTAATAAAAATTCACGATTAATGTCTTGAAGTTTAAAATATGGTTATTAATGCAAATAAATATCATAAAAGTCATCGAGAGGATCTAACGTTAGAATTGAAAAGGTTACAAAACAATTCACTACAAACGGCACCAAAACTTTTCTAGAATTCATCTCCAACCAGAAAGGATTATATCGATATTTTCATTCAATTGTCAAAGTTTGCATGCGCATGCAGCTGACCTAAGAAATGATGCTATCGTAAAAAAAAGTCAAATGTTCTGCTTTTGCCAAAAATTCGTATGAAAAGCGAACAACCACTTGATATTCCGAATTTCAACTTTGTTGTATATATATATAAGTTGTAAAAGATCTGAAGTTTTAGCAGCAGGCGTAGCTATTTATCACAATACTCAAGATACGTCACACTTCATTACTTCACACATGGACATACATACTAAATTCACTAGAAGCATTGGGGTTAATGTTTCTGATATAGGCGAAATATGCGTTGCTCGTTGCGATTCCGAGAATGGGCAATACATATTAATGGTTGCCGTTCATATTTCGCCTGGGAAATCTATGAGAAAAATACAACAATTTTTATTCGAAAATTTGATGATTTATGCAAAAGAAGGTTCTGAAATACTCGAAAAAAGATTTGGCGAAAAATATGATAATGTACCAATGATTTTAAATGGAGACTTCAATATTAACTTTGCAGATCATAAAAATCTACCACTAATTGAATTTCTAAATGAAACAATTTAAATATGTCCAATGATCGAAAACTGAGTACTACAAAATGTAAAACGACGATCGATGTGGTTTTTACGCGAGACTTAGATAAATTTGAATCAAACATTTTCCTTTCTTACTTTAGTTACCATAAGCCCATTGTATCTTTTTTTAGAACAAAATGAAATAATTGAAAATACAAAAAGTCTAAGTATTGTTGAAATTCATGATGACAATGATGCAAACAATTAAAATAATGTTATGAATCAAGTACATTGAAATTTAAGTAAATACAAATACTGTCCATAAATAATATGATTGTTTATTAATTGTTATTTCAATTGAATTGTATGTATATTTTATCATGATCTTGTACAGCCCGTAATATATTTGAATAATAAAAAAAAACACATAAACACACATGCATATAATTGTTACTCGGAGTGTCAATAGATTTGAAAATCAGATTGAAGTTGGTAATTTTAATTCAAACATTACGAAATTTCAAATTTTAATACTAAAAGTTGTAAGTTTTCACTTCTATCGGCAGTCTCTATAACTGCCAGTTTTTTATTTTAATTTTTGATGTTCTAAATTGGGATAATAGGATATACGCAATAAAGGGATGCATACAATCAGTCCCTATAATTGGTAACACGAAAGAAGAATTTATAGTTCAAACTAATATAATTACGAAAATGTTTTCATATATTTTTCTTTGCTTACGATTTTAAGGGGTTTTCTTTAATTCTCAGAAGATCCTTAGTATAACTAGCATTTAAATTGATACATTCTATCACCTATGACAAATTAAATCTTTGCGGATAGACTTTTTATAAACTCACAGTGTGTAATAGAGCATTTCAATAAAAGCAAACTGAAAATAATATTTTCTATTTAAATGTACAGAAATTAAGCCTAAAATTTTTTAAATAATAATTGTAATACCAATTATTTAAATGTCGAGAAAACTACGCTTCATTAAGTTTTCAAATCACAAATGTTTCAAACATTTATCTTGTGATAAACTTAATCTTTATTTAATTATCAGGAAGGTACACTTAGACAATCAGCCAAAATATATTTGCGAAATGCAGACATCTCTTTATTTTGTTCATTTTCATTCAATATTTTTTTTTTAAATTCTTGTTTTTACTAAAACTTGTATCATAGTTCAATACACACATGCATTTATGATACTCCTTCCTTCGAAGTTATGATTTTTGAAACGTGAAATTTTTGCAAATTTATTCATATGTGTATCTGAAATCTGTTTTTTAATACTCTTTACATATGTAAAGAGTACTATATTCTAGTTAACATGCTTCAATAAGTAAATTTTTTTTTAAAAGATATTTTCTTAGATATACAATATTTTATAACAACTAAGAATGTATAAATAGAATTAAAGTCAATGCTGTTAAGCAAATAGAGCCGAATAATTCAACTGAAAAACAAAAACTCGTCCCTTAATTGAAGACAGTAAATAGTTGGAATCTAAGATCTCTGCTTCATGACTGCACACCACATCTCTCACCTCTATCTCAATTACATTTTAGCATAGAATCTACTTATAGCAGTGAGTTAAGCATAATATGTTTTTTGGCTTGAGCATTTGCTAGGGAAATGAGGACTTTGGCGCCATCACAAATTTAACCTGTTTACGTTTCAGATCGCACTCCCTGTTCTGTAAAACAGAAAAGTCTCTTTGACTAATTAACTCTATAAGAGTTGAAATACTGTTGTCAGCTTCAGGGCTGTCACCAAGGCAACGTATCACCTCCCGAGACGTGCTGTCTAAGATGAAATTGAAATCGTGTAAGAACAATTACAATTAAACTCTTAAACATTTTCACAGATTGTTATCTATTCAACAATGCGATTTTGCGATAAACAGATGCGTCCTCCATTATGGCTCATTGTGTTGGTTATATATAAAAACGTCTGTACGGGCAATTTTTTATTTTTTAAAGAAACTAGAATCATTTCAGACATTGCAAGAACGCAATTGTGTAAAGGGAATCTGAAAACCTCCTTCTCTCGTTTTTTTTAATTATAATTTGCTAATGAATGAGATGAATCACTTTAAAATCAGTTACAGGAAAATGAACAAAATGAAAAAGAAAGAGAAATTGAGCACCTGTTTTTTTAATTCAAGGAGACTGAATATTCACTAGAAAAGAGTTTTATCAATATCACAATATCCATTCTGTATAATTTGTTGAAAAATTTTTTGAGAAAAATAGAGAATTAATTACAAAAAACTTTTATACACGTAGAAAGATTTCTTTTAAAATCGATAATGAAATACGTGCTATATTCCAAAATCAAAGAAGGCTTATGTTAGACGAACTGCTTAAATTTTGAATAAAAGTACAATCACACCCGTTTTAACATTTCCCTTAAGAAACATTACTTTCTTTCCCTTAAAGCAATGTCACCTTTAATTTTTCAAAAATAAAATGAAAAATGAAAAGTGTGGTTTAATGCATCATTTTTGTATTCTATAGGTTTTTTTTTAAAAAAAAAAGAACTATATAAAACAAGGTAACTTAACAATAAATAAATTCCTCCAGTTGTATTTTAAACCTAAAAAATAAATAAGAATATAGTTGCTGTATATTTAGTTTCCTAAAATTATATTAATTTAAAGAATAAAGGTTCTTAGGGTCTATTGAATTTATTTCACAACAGAGACCACACATTCAGAAAACTATCAAGAGAGATAATTTTTTTAATGCTTTAATAATGAAGTTAACAAAATTTTTATTTACATATTCGTTAGATAATTCAAACAAAATGGTCATTGTATTAGCAATGTTTCCTTTTCAGTTAAACGTCAATCATTCGTACAAGTGCACTTTTCATACAACGTGAAGCACTCTTATTCCAAGTTCCAGGAGCTGTATTTTTATGTGAAATAATTAGTTCTCGGTCCCTTTGAAAAGCTTCGATTCAGTTTTGGTAGTTGATTAAGGTAAGGGTTTCGAGGAATCGAGACCCATCCATTAAGCGACTGCCCATCCATCACGACAAGTTAAGCAACCAATCCGAGCGCATACGCCTGAAAGATTATCTTGGGAACGAGGTAATAGGATAGTGGTGGCCAATCCAGCTAATTAGATGATGATGGAAACACTTGCTAACTCTTATTAGACTATCAGCTATTTTTCATGATATAGACTCATTCAGGGGTTCATAGGGACTAAACATTGGAGGTATTAACGCCGCACTGTATGCATTTGGTTAAGAGGGAAGTGTAATCCAATGGCTTACCACCTCGTGAGCTGGTCGAGGAAAGCTTTTAGGAAATTTTCACGCTGTGGATGCTTTATTATTGATTGGGTGCCGGTTCTTTAGTTGGGCTCTAATGAAAGCAGATGGTCATTCTGAAAGGTTCTTCAATACAGTTCCTCAGGGAGAATGTAAACAGAAGGAGTGACATTTAAACTGCTCGCTAAAATATTATAGCTTTAGGAATAATGTAATGAAATAATAATGCTTCTAAGAGAAACCAGAAATGGCTTTCTTTCATGAATTAGACCGGAAAAGAGAAGCATGTTTTATTTCTACAAATATTTAAGTGAATTAACGGTAGACCTTTATCTAACGTCTTTGCAAAAAAATTATAAATTTGTTTATATAACAGTGTCTTGAGATTATATATTTGATTAAAAACTCGTAATTATATATATATTATATTAAATTATCAGTAAACACTAAAGGTAATATTGATTTAATTTTTAATTTAAAAACTCATTGATCATTATAGAAATTGAGAAACCTAGGTATTTAAGAAAGTAATCTAGACATAAGTTTGTATTACCCAAGAAATGAAAAAATTAAGAGTGTGAATAAGGAAGAAAAAAAAGAAGAGCTAATGAAAATATATATAAAGTTCTATTTATCATGTGCAACAAAGAATTAAGTTTCCAAATCCTATGAGATTCACAAATAATAAAAAAAAAATTTTAATTTGTCCTTGGAAAATGAAGAAAAATATCGACTTATACTCAAATGCCCTAATTTAAAATTGTAAGATATACGTCAAAAATGTTTTATTATTTGTCTTAATTAATCTTCTATCGTATTGTACAGAAGATTTGAAGCAATCTAAAAATAAGAATAATATTAAATTGGCTAATCCAAATTTTTACATATTTAATTGCAAAAACTTGCATTATATATATTTTTTTATTATAAGAATTAATCATCTTTAAGGAATTGATCATTTATAACAGTGATTCCCAAAGTGATCTATATCAACCCCCAGTGGTTTATGACAACTTGCAAGGGGTTCACGTCAGTGAAAAAATAATTTAGGGGTCCATGAGGTGTAAATGGGGATCTACCGTAGTGGTTCTCATTAAACCAGATTACTGGAGCACACAAGGGGGTGTCCTGGAAGTCCGGACCCCCCCCCCCCCAAGCCCTTGAGTTTTTTTCGATTGATGATAATCCAATATATATATAACATAAAATAAAACTCAAGTACTTGTAATTAACAATTTATTTTAGTAATTAATGTTAATTATTAATTCAATAATTTATTTTTTCTGTTTTTGGTATAAAATCAACAAAATCAGAAGATTCAATTGGTATTGTCTTGAGGTATGATACGAGTTGGGGGACTTTCGACCATGAATCCACCCCCTCCTTGAAAATTTTTTGTGTGCGCTACTGAACAGATCGTGACTTTAATTTTAAAAGAAAATGTAATCAAAGGGAAACTAGATTAAACCTGCTTAACAGATTTATTTACTATATTTAATGTTAATTTGCACAGTTTCAAGATCACAGTATATATTTTTATTAAAACAAGGACCATCTTTTCAGCTTTTCTTGCCAAAATTAAGCCAAATTAGTATAATATTGAACTTTGCGAATTTTCCCAGTTTCTCATTTTGTCACAGACAATCTGCTAGGAAGATGACGTTTTAATATACGTTCACCATTTAAATGCCCTTTATTCGGATTTTGAAACTAAGTTTGAGAATGCTTTGACTATGATAATATTACAGTAGACAAGGAAATCCTATGGCCCCAGTGAAGAAAATAAATGCATGTTCCGAGGAACTGATCGAAATAGGTACTAACGCGAAAATCATAAAGTAAAATTTAGAAGCGGATGTCAGCAATTTTGGTATTAAAAATTACCTGTTGTTTTCCCCGAATTATGGAATGTTGTGAGACACTTTTCAATTGCTTTTCTTAGTGAGCAAGAGTGTTTCACTGCGGTTGCCAATCTAAAAAAAAAAAAGACTACACTACTAATCCGGGAAAATTTAGGGTTAAATTCGATGATTGGTGCCAAATGTTTGAAATTTGTCACTGAAGCGCCAGATTCATACCTCTCATTAAAAACATTTTTGTTTGTTTCTCAATTATTTTATGCAACAGTTATATGTTATGCATTATTAAATTTAAATTTGAAATTAATTCATGTGTTTCTTAAGTTTTAAGCCCCTATACTTCACTACAGTTAAAAATTTAAATCTTTTTACGGAAGTAGCTTTGTACCAGCTGTCAAAAAGACATTTAAGTTGAAAAATGTGTAAAATTTTAATATTAGTGAGCAGGGGCCCACCAAAAGTCGAAAACCTGTAGCAAGGGGACCATGAGACAAAAAAGTTTGGGAACCTCTGATTTATAACATTATACAAAAATATTTATCTTCCAATAATAGCAGCAGTTTTTTTAATCCAGTGATATCATAATTTCCGTTGTTGTTAACAAACACATAAAAAATCCAAATAAATAAAAAAGAACAACTCCTAATTCATAGAATGCACAAAACCTCAAAGTAAACCAATTAATCAACACGAGTCTTAAAGTCAATTTATTTCGCTGTGTATAGCTACTTCCGCTATTACTGAACAATATTTAAAGGCATACGTTATGGTATCTTTATTGAACAGTAGCACGCTTTTATCGCTAGAAAAAAATCGCTCACTTGCTTGCTTTTAATACCCGGGCAATTATGGCGCCATTTTATGAATAGGGCGATGCTAACAGTGGTAAATGGACCATGCCTATAAGATGGAAGGGGGAAAAAAATCTTAACACTATCTATGAATGAGATGATTGAAACCGATTACTTTTTCTTCCTTCTTCATTTCCTCGGGCGACTGTTGCTTGGTATTGAATTTCCAAAACCACATAGATATTCTAAAAGAACGTTAGTGTATGAAAACATTTTTGGATGGAGGGAGGAATGTATAAAAAAGTTCATTGGATAAGCTGCGAATGATAAGTTATATGCAAGAAACAAGTATTAATTTTTCCATTTGAAAGAGGATGTGCTTCTTTGTCATTTCTTTTAAAGTGTTCTTTGATGAAAATCCGGTTTAAGAAAGTTTGCAAACACTTATCAATCCATTTATTTTTAGATTTTTCATTTATGAAGGAAGATGTAAGTGGATTATTTAGCTTGATTGTGGCATTTCCTTTTGAGTTAGATCATTTATACTTATTTAAATAATTATATAAGTTTTAAGTTTTGATTTTATCTATGATTTTTTTACCCCTGCAAAATAGAACAAAAATTGAAGTTCTGTAATAAAGAAAAGCTTTATGTACTGAAAAACTTGTATAAAACCTTCTTTGGTATTCGTAATCAAAGTACTGCAATAAAAACAAACGCTCTATTTCGTGTATTTTTTTTTCTTACTATATTACCATTTTGTGGAGTTTCAAAGATGGTTATGTGTATGAATGAATGTTTATGGTACAATGAACACATTGTATTCTCTGTTTCTCTACCGCGGTTACGCTTACTTTCTTTTACCACATATACTGTTTATTTAAGTCCTGATAATAATTAAACGAGGGGAGAAAGAGTAGATTCTGTTTTATAAAAAGCATTTTATGATATAACATTTAGACGGGATAAATAAATAAAGTTAAACTGTACTGAAAATAGTGAAAATTCGAATTCTATGCAGAATTAAAAACTTAAATACACCAAAGTTTCATTGGTGCATTGGTAATGTAAAAAATAGAAAATTGTGTGTATGTAGAGTTAATTGAAGGTACTGAGCGAAGATAAGATAGTGATCCCATGTTCTTCCAATCAATTCCCATTAAAGCCAATTCATTTTAAGACGTTTCTTATCAAAGACCATGTTTGGAGAAAACAGATTCCAACGAATCGTATCCAATGTTTTTTATGTATTCTGCCTTCCATGATTGAACTTGACGGGCAGAAATGGTGTGTTTATTCGTGAATCGATACACCCAACGCACTGGTTGGCATGTCAAGCGATTGAATGATAACCTGCGATACCTGCTTCTCACAGCATCATTTGCTAGTGATTACTGACGCAGACAGAGGAGTCGATAGAGAAAGGCAGAAGGAAACCCAGATAAGGCCTTCCCCTACCACAATCATTACTTACGGCTAAGCTCAGACTGACAAGGCGAGCGACAGGGGACAGCTATTTGTCATCCTTTCTAGCGTAGCCCCTGCTGCGCCCTCCACTTTTGGGCTCCTCTCAAATGACTTCCAAGTTACGAGCTGCGGGTGGCTCGTACACACGCGGCTCTGCCCCCGCTCGCTTTGCTCCCTGCTCCGAAAACCTCTTAGGTCGCCTTCGCTTCGATTGGTCGGCACTCTCGTTACGTCAAACTTTGAGTTTTGTTCACGGTGGTTTTAGATATCTCCCTCTAAATGAATGGATGTATTGCGTTTTATTTTCCTCCACGGTAACAATCCATACGAGGAAAACGATAAACAAAATCGGTGGGAGGTGAAAATGAAACAATTACAATTTGAGGAGTTGCTCTGCCGGGACATTAAAGATTACAGTCATTGGTACAATCAGATCTCAATGCGTGAAGGGAACATTAAGAAAAGATTAGTTTCTACAAAACATTACTGGAAACAAAGATAGTTAATAAACTCTGGAAACTTTAAAAAAATTATATTAGTAAGCGGAAAGATGTAGTAATAAGTCAAGGAAGAACATGCATCAGAATCTTCTCCAGGGTCTTAAAAATTCCACCTATATGTTATGATATCAAATAACAAAATGTCGTCAAATTGTTTTGTAAAATGAAAGTACAAACAGAAACGCGAGTTTTGGATTTACATCAAGTTTTAATTTGCTTAGCCTCGACCTCAAGAACATACCGCGCATCCCTTTAACCTGCATTTCTGTTATCCGTTATGTTATTACTTATATGTACTAAGTATACGTAATAGTGATTAAATCTAGAAATAATATTTACATTCATTCTGGTAATTTTTATTCTTATTTATTTGTTTTTGAATAAGTTTCAAGAAATTTATTAAGACAGAAATAACTATTGTATGCACAGAAGTTACTCGCCATTTATAAGGAATTTAAAAAGTAAAAATAAAACATTCAAGAATTATAAATACATATTATTTATTCAAAAACAACTTAAAATTTTTCTCTCTATATATAAACATACGTTAAAATAAAATATTCAATTAAAATAATATGCGACAGGTACAAATTTCAATTAAAATATATATAAGTACAGAAACAAAAGGATTTTTGGTATAAATATACGTATCGATTAATATTAATTTAATGCGTGATTCATCTACAAAACTTCATAATGAATACCATATTTCTTTATTAATTACATATTTAACAAAGCTTCTTACAGGAAATAAGCATTTGCAGAACATTCTCCCTCTCAAAAGGGATATTATATAGTCTCATTTGATAAATTATACTTAGACAAAGAGGGATAAATAGGGACTTCCCGCATCTTATTCCCCCGTACAATCAGCCTTTCCCCTTTTCGTTTAATTCTATTCCCTCTCCCCCATTAATAACAATTCGGCTTGTTGCCTCAGATTAGGAGAGGAAAAAACTGAATTCAATTAATCTCAAATTAGATAATGCTATGTACACCGCAATCTTTCTGAATCAGCATGATCCAAAAGGATAGACATATATCTAAATATTTCCTTTCTCCTCTTACTATATCATATTCATAAACACTTGAATTAACAAACATTTTGAATTGATCCGAAATGAATTATTTGCAACTACTTGGAATTAACAAACCGGTGGTTTCTTAGTTCTATAACAAAAGCGATTTTATTCCATTCACAGCTGCATGTTGTGACAAACACTTGTGAAAGAGCCGCATTTCGGCAACTACTTATAACCTCCTGAATGGCGCCCTCTAATTATAATAAGAGGGCATGTATTGTTTCCTCTCATAATATTATTCGAAGGAAGTGACTACAAACTGAGATGAAGTGCTTTGCTCATAATGAGCAAGCACACTAACACACGTGGCTTGGAAATATTACCCATTATCAAACGACTTGCATTCATTATATTTCAATTACTGATGTTTTTAAGGAAATTTTCAGTTCAACAAAATCCGCTTAACAAATTTAATGCCATTATTTTTTAAATATATTTATCTCTGCTAAAAGTTATAAATATTTTCACTAAGACAAAATTTGGTTTGTTAAGCGGACTTTCAGAGAAGGTAATTGTTAAATTTAATACACATAATTAAGATAATCATTACGATATCTTAAATTGTGAAAATAGATTGTAGGCTTTTTATTATAAGATTCGTTACTGGATAATCTTTCCCATGAAGGAAATTTTTAATTACAGAACCATTGAGTTTTTTCAGTGATGAAAGAATCTCATCAGTTTTTTCTTATTCCTTATTCTAGTTATACGTTAAAAGCATACCTAAATTTTCAAATATTCCACTTATATATCAGATTTACACAAATATGGAATAAAATAAATCATTGTGTGCATATTAAAATCTTTAGCTATGTATGTAATGAATGAAAATCTTATTTATGAATGGGAATATTAACGTAAAAGTCGTAACTACCAACTGTGATTTTTTCTTCTAAACGAAATTCACAACTGAATCCAAAAAAGTTGATGATTTTGTATACGTGAATATGACTCTGAAAAATCCCGAAAATTATTTTGTTCCTTCCTTTTAGAACTATTGAAAATTTTAAATTAGCAAAGAAAAAGTTATATACATAATAGGTTGGCAAATACGTTGCATTCAAAGATAAATTAAAACATATTCAGTTTTTAACTCTTCCTTCGGGTATTCAGAAAACTAAGGAAAGACAAGCTCGTTAATATTTGCGTTTTGAGGGGAAAATATTCAATAATGGAACTGTAAATATATAAATCTGAAAAAACAAAATTCGAAAAGACAATATTGAAAAATGTTTAAAATGTCTTTTTATAAAAATTATATCACACACAATATCAAAGTATGTGATTAACATAGTAAAAAAGTATTGCACACCTTCCCCGAACACATAATTTCCGATTATATATCATTAATTACAAAATTCTACAAAATAATTAAAGTGTTAAGTATTAAAAATTTCCATTTTTAACTTCTTTAATCTTTATAGAACTAAGAAACCACCGGTTTGTTAATTCCAAGTAGTTGCAAATAATTCACTAAAACGGGAAGCATAAAGTTATGTAAAAAAATCGTGTGGTATATTTATCTTCATTTATGGATGTCTTAAATCAAAAGAGCATAATCGAATGTACCTATAAACATATATACATTCCCTAACGAAGGTGGTACAGACGCCAAAACATTGGAAATCGGATCCCAACACGTCTTTTCAGTTTCGAGTGACGGCTTGGTCGGCTCTAAAAATGAAAGAGGCTTTCCGCTAATAGGCTCTAACCGAGGTCACCCTGTATCAGGCTTCCGTCCGGTAACAATGCCCCCTCCCCTCATGCATTTAGGCTGCATACAGTGGAATCGTACTGAAACCCGATCCCACCTCCACCGACTGCGAGGGGAAGTGAGCGTTAGTAACGAGGGCCTTCAAATGGATAAGAAAGTGCTCATTGTTTTTGAAAACTCTCTTGAAGCGGCCGCTCGGCTGGATATGTCTCATTTAGAAGAGAGGAAATAGTAGAGGGCGAAGAATGTTCATTCGCTCGATCCGTTTAGTTGGTTAAGTGAGTGATGCCGTAGGAAGAATATAACTTGGTGCAGATAGATTGGCAATATCTTTTCCTGTTACTTCAACTGACGACTCTTTGTTCACAAGAACACAGTCCGGGTTGAGTCGCTGGCATCAACTAATCGAAAGAGAGCAAAGGGTTACATTCCTTGGAATGAACCCAGTGATGAGTCGGAATGAAACGCTGAGATTGCTTAAAAGGAGTGATATATCATTTGTGGGATATCACTCGAGCCTATAAAGCAGTGCAAACGAACGTTTTTTAATTCCTTTTCATTCTCAGATAATGCAATCCCTTAAACCTGGGGTGTCCAACCCACGGCCCGCGAGATTCATTACAACTTTACAAAATACAATTATTTTGTTTTTTTATGTTTTTGTACAAATAAAAACAAATAAACCTGCAAAATAAATTGTGATGTGCACATACACGCATTGAGATCGCCTTGCAAAAACTAAACGAAAGGTTTGAGAAACAAAAATATCTCACTGATTAAATAAATTAAACATTATTTGACCACTGCATTATTATTATTATATTATGTATGTTTGTATATAGGAAAAATAATGAAAACAATAATAACAATTCATTCTGTTTTAAATTTTCATTCCAATAACCGTTTGCAAGGTATCCAAATCTAATATAAAGATGTAAATTTTCATTTGAGGCCCGCGGAATTATGTTTTTCCGAAGTGGTCTACAAGGTCATTTGGGTTGGTTATCCTTGCTTTAAACGTTAACAACATTTGCGTACTAATATAAAATAATAAAACATAGTAATAATTTGCAAAAAGTATAGAATCAACTTTAAGCAGACATAGGAAAATTTTAATCACGCAACGGCTAGCAAAGCATTGCTTTTATGGCATTTTGTAAAGAATTTTTTTCCGTACATTTTGGGGATGGAATTAAGTCTACCCATCGGCGAATATATATATATATATATATATATATATATATTAATACACGCATTGAGCTTATACATTTTATATATAAGCTGTCCTAAGTCAGCATTGTTGATAATACTGTAGCATCCATTCTTTTATATTTTTTTTATTTTTTCATATTTCCTTTTAAATTCTGTTTTGTCTGGTTATCTTGCAATTATATATATATATATATATATATTACATTCTACATTCTTTATAAAGTAGGACCTGTAAAAGCGAGCTGAATGATTTTAATCAGCGAAATACCTTTTCACAATAACTAATTGTTTATTGAAAACCCACACACACATTAATAGAATAATTCCCTTCCTGACAGTTAGTTGAAGAGATACGAAAGGTTTCAAAGTATTTCACTGTAAAGAACTGTTAAATTTGGAACAAGGATTGAAAACTTTGTCTTATATTAGTCATTTTATCAGATTATTAAAAAAATGAGACAAGGTGTCGAAAATGTAAATATTTTAATAAAAATATTTTCTTAACTCTGTAAAAAAAATTGCAACTTTTAAAATTTTTAAAAATAGTTTTTGAGTGAATAATATGTATGATTCATCACAGCAAGAAAGAGCGTGATAGAAAATTTGATAATGAAATTAAATTAGAAAACAAATAATAGATTTAATTTAAAAGATACGGAATGACTTCCACCTTTCTTTTTTTTATATAACTTTTAAAATAAACCAAACTTCTAACTTATTTTAACTACAGTAACTTTTTTTTATCTAAATACTGTACACCTAATAACAATCACTGTAATAAATAAGGCTCCGTTATGTGACTAAACACAATAACACCGTATGACAAAAAGCTACTTTTCGATATAATATTATTTTCGGTCCCGCGTACAGAAATATCAAGTTAACTTAGCTCGTATACATTTTTATTGTAAAACGACTTAAATTTCCTCCAAATTGCCTTGAGATAACTAACTAAAGTTTTAAAATAAATGTACGAATAATCTGATCTTGAATCCTGGACTCCCCTGTCCTGGAATTCAAATCACAATGCGAAGCGAATGAACAAATTACGATGCAGATACCAATCTAGAACGGTCTGTAGGATTCAATCGTCGGTATTTCTATGTTCGATCAAATTAAGCAGCGCACAGTTAGAGGGCATTTATCTGAATTCTCGAAATGCTGCAAGCAGTCCAGGCCTTCGAATCTTTGAAAGTTCTTTGTTAGTACGCATCTGCGAGACTTTTAAGCAAGTAAAGAGTTTTAATAATCGTGTTAGGTGCTAATGACATCCTTCCAGGATTCGGTGAACTACAGAAGCATTATTTAGAATATTGATCACAGAATATTTTATTTCCTCTAAGACAGTGTTAATATAAATACTAGAAAATTAAATCTTATCTATGAGTAAATGGACTGAAAGAATATTAGAAAAGCTGCTTGTATTTATGATTTTGTCAATTTTAATACAAAATAATTTACGTTCTAAAACTAAAATTCGTCTGGAAATGAAGTTTTATGCAAATATTAGTTTAAATTCCAAAGCATTTTACTTAATTTAATAATAATCCTGCGTTATTTATATTTACTCTTTATATTAATTAGACATTTACTAACTGATTAATTGCTTATTAATGTTGCAATTCAAACCTATACGAAGGTTATTAACAACGGATCTTGTATTTTTGAGCCACGGTAAAGTGACGAAGACGACACCTGAGCTAGAGCCCTCTCCACTCTCCAAACTTAATTTTCTCTCCAACGTTAGGATATTGAACCTCGACAGATTTAATGTACATCAATCCCTCTTCAAGTGCGCGCCTTTCATGGAATCAAGATTCCAACTAATGAATTGATAGAAATAATTCCGGCTACGAATTCGGGAGCATGACCCTCGACTACCACGGCTACGGAACTATTAAAATACAAATGTAATTGAATTTTTTTTTATTCTTTGCTTTCTTTGCATTACTTAAAATTTGTAATGAAATCTCACAAGGAACTGTACAAAACTTAAAGTAAAATATTAGTCTCGAATAACAGCATTGGGCGTATGTTTGCATGCAGAAATCACATTGAAAATGAAGTAAAAGTTTTGTGCCGTTATAATGTATTACCCCAAATAAAATTAAGAGTTCATTCAGATTGAGAGTTATTTCTTATTACATATATATATATATATATACACACTCCAAATTTGAAATTAATAGTTTCATGTGCAGAGACGTCTTAAGGCATGGGCCAACTGGGTCTGGGCCCAGGACCTCGGTCTCAGTAAGGGCCTCGTCTCGTTCTCGACTCAGCCTTAATGAGATTATGATTCGAATAATTTCTACAGTCAAATGTTATTTTCGGTTGTATTTTCCTAAAAACTGGTAATGTTGGATGATATGTCAACTAGCCATGTGATGACTATCGTCGCTGTGTGTATAGACCTAGACCTACCACCATATACTATTATTATTAATTCCGTAAAAAAGGCGGGATGGTAAAGCCGGTTTTTGCGATTAAAAATCATGCATATTTATTTGTTTCGGGTTATTGTTTGTTCAAGATTTGACAACATATGCTATGTACTGTTTTAGGATCATAGGTAGGGCCTACGTTTTTGAAGGGACTCAGGGCTTACTTTTGAGTAGGGGCCCAGGGCCTCAAGAAGACAACCCTGTTCATGTGAGATTAAGTATTGTGTGTGTGTAAAAATAAATTCTCTACTTAAAAAACATAATTTGATCACGTTGAGAAACATTTTAAAATCAAAAATAAGTTTTTTTTTCACGATGAAGTAAACTTTGTAAAAAAGTTAATATATTTATTCACGAGCTTATAAAAATAAGAGAATATATTGTACACTTCGGAATATAAATATAAAGGATATTAAATGGAAATAACCAAGTATAAATAAATAGATGGTCAAATTACTTAACTTACTTTTGCATTTAAGATAATATGTCCGTCTACATATTTATATATCTGTTATATATATAGATCTCATTGTTATGTGAAAACATTTGCGAATAGTCAAATAAACAAAAACTATCCCAGCCATTTATACAAGATTATATTTTATTTAACGGTAATCATAAATACTTCTAGATCATCTAACGGCATCTAATTCTCTTTTAACTCATCAGTTATTGTCAAAATAAAATGATACGCTTATGTTCTGTTTATTTCATGCAGTTTTATCTAAAGGTATTAAGATTGCAGTTTTGCGTAACTGGAATGGTACAAATTAAATGAAAAGAATTTTGTTAGTTTATGCAAAAAGTACTATAAAAAATCCTCAAACAAACAATATACGATAAAAAATAAAATTGTAAGAATTATACTTTACATGTTTATATCGTTATGAAATATGTAATTCATAACAAATTTTAAGTACTGTATTACGAAAATGAGAAAGGATTAATCCGTTCAAATTCATAAATTAAGTTTTTTATTTTTCGTTTGAACTGTGCGTCTGTGCGAGATAATTTTTAGAACTATGTAAGCGCATACGGTAAATCAACAGATTAGAATAAAGACTTAATTGAGTATCATACCATTTAACATCCATCTCCTTTCAAGCAAGAAGACTGCACGCAAATCAAATCTCTTTAAATTATCTAAAAGAGAGCTCGAATAGGGGTAATCGTTAATATGGCGAGAGAAAAGAGTCGCGTTTTGAGATTCATTTGCTTTTATTCAACTCACGGATCGCCGTTACTGCTCCTTTCAATCCTCTAGCTCCCATTTTCGTGACTGGGGGACCAGTACCAAGTTTCTAAAACATTTATTTTTAAGCCAGTCCAACAACCACGGTGAATTAAGTGATAGGAGTTTTTTTCACGGGATTGCTTAATGTAAAGTAAAATTTAAGTTAAATGCCTTTATCAGTAACGCACACAAGGGGGGGTCACCGAATCTGGAGCCCCCCCCCTTGAGTCCTTGAATTTTTTCGATTGATTATAACTCTATGTATATAGTACGTAAAATTTAATCAAGTATTTGTTATTAATAATTAATTTTATCAATCAATGCTTATTATTTCCTCAAAAATTAATTTTTTACTGTTTTTGTTAACTAAAATCGACAAAATCAAAAGAGTGGCGTATTGGGGCATGATAAAAAAAATGGTGGACTTTTGACCCTGGACTCTCCTCCCCCCCCCCCCCACACACACCTTTGAAAAATTCCTGTGCGCGCTACTGGCCTCTCTATTTATTTCTTTTATTTTAAAGTCAAACTTCAGTATTAATTTCACTGTTTCTCTCTCAGATTGTTTTTTTTTTTCCAGCTTAATGAAGTTTTTTTTTTTGCTAATACCGAATACTACTTATATGCATATATAAATGTAAAAAAATTTCACTGGAATTAAAATCTTTTAGTGGGAAAATATTTTAATTTTGTTGCAGTCATAAGGATGAGACTTCTTGGCATTTTAACATCCACATTTATTTATTTAATTAACACACATGTGCAACACAAACAGTGACGAAATGCAACACGAATACACGTGGATGCGACGTCTAGGACATTACACAAAAACATTCTTTGTTCGCTCCAGAGATCTCTGCTATTATAGTTTTTCGTAACCGAAAGCCTTAAGAATCATGATTTCTGGTACAGAATTTTGTGATTGGTCAGAATACGCGGATGACGCAGTATTACATCATTTTGTTTTAAGAACACGAACTTTGCAGATTTTTTAGGAGATAATCTTATGGTCACGATATATTTCCCTTTAGTAACTAACTAAAAAATAAACTAAAAATCAATTACCACGTAAAGTCTTGGAGAGCTCAAGACGATTCTCATTCAAGAAAAATCCCTAGAGTTAAAATTTGAGGGAATTATTACACACACACACATATATATATTCAGTCTTATAAGGAGCTTTAGAATTAGTTTTAGGTCTTCCACTGTTGTAAATTTCATTGCATCTCTAGGCTTTAAAATAAATTTACTGTCAAAAAAACATAAAATTACTGAATATTGAATAATGGAGCAAAGAGAAAACATTGCATGAAAATAAATACCACTTAAGTTCAAATAAATTAATTAATGGATAACAATTCAAAGCAAAGATTTTAAATCATGATTGAACAAATAACGTCATTTCATAAAACACACAGATACAAATATATATTTAATCATACACATCTAGAAGCGGTACTTAACATTATCCAAATGTTACATTTGAGTGATAAAGAAATGCGAGGAAAATCTTTTAAATACGAGAATAACAATGAAGAAAATTCATTATCTCAGCTGTTTTAAATTAATAGATGAGTATTTAACACGCTCTTTCTTCGTCGGAACGCTTAAATCATTTAAGAAATCTGTTTAAGATTGCGGTGGATTATATATAAACATTAAGTCAACACTCCGAAATTCACAAAGCTTGTTTCTAGTTCCAGCATTCATTTTACTTCGCGCCTCGCATGCGTACAGACATCATCTCTTAATATCTTGTGGTCTGGAAAAATCATCCTGATTAGCATTTTCTATTCATCATCACGTATTCAAGACGTGCTTCGTTTCCGATGTTTGGAGGTTCGTGCTGTGTACTTTATGTATTCCTCAGATAAAACGAGTCCAGCTACTATAATCTGACAAAGTCTGAAGCGAGACAAGAAGAATACGCTTTCTAAATAGCTTCCTGCTTCTACGTAGTATATTTTATTTCGTGAACGTGATGCTTTTGGGATCCTAAACAAGTCGCACTACTTGTGTGAAACATATAGTAATTTAATGGAACGTATGAATAGAGTTGTTGGCCAATGACATTTAAATTTTTTGCTTTTGCCACTGATCCGGCTTGTTTAAAAGTAATGGACTAGGAACTAAATGAATGAAACCTACATTCACGGAGAAATGTTGACACTTCTTTTTTTTTCTTAGTCGTATATAGTCTCTTCCTATGTTGTAAATATGTCTTGATAAAATTATTCAGGGTTTTTTTTTTTTTTTTTAATGTTTGAATATTTTAAAAATATGATATATTTCTAATTTTTCTAGTCTTAAAACTGGATATCCGTATTTAAAATTTGTATTTTAGTCACGCGTTTTATGATATGTGCGAAGTAATTTGTTGTATGTATCACAGTGTATTCATTTGTTATTTTCTTATCTTATTTAAACAGGATTTATATCAAATAGTAGTCAAATTTTTAAAATAATGCTTAGTATTTTTAGAATAATTTTCTCTATAAACAGTTTGTATTCTTCAATAAATTTAAATGCGTAACTATTTATAAGTATTTTATTAAAGGTCATTTCCATTACCTCATAATAGAATTTTTAAATTACGTATTTTGATGCAACGAGATACATTTTAATAATTTATTTTTTGAAAAGATCAACTTCCTTTTAAAATAAAAATTAAAAATAGTTTCTTATAAAAATTTAAATACAACATGTAACAAGGAAACTAATTGTATGAAACATGAAATACCTTTGCCTTTTTAAATAAAATAAAAAGCAATTGAATTGTTTCTAACCGGTAATAACATTAATGCCTAAATTTTTGGTTACTGGTGCTTTCCATATACTGAATTTACAACTTGAGAGAGTTCAAAAAAATCTGCTTCTTTGAGTAAACATATTAAGTCCCTTACAAAATTTGGTTGTAACTTTAAAAGACGCATTGCATCGTAAGTAATAGATTTTTAAAAAAGTTTTACAGAAGGTCGATCACGCTTTATGGAAACAATTTTGATAGTTAATTTTTTATCTATAAATTCTGTATTTCTATGGTGATTTGCTTCTGTCTGATAGTCATAATTCTTGACAATAGCTCTAGCTTGAATTTTATATAAAAGTCAACTTTTTCTTAGTACTGCCATGCCGATTTGACTCCATTCCTCTTGAGCCTTTCTCCAAAGTCCGTTCAGTGTTCATGGATGCCGTTTTCAAAAGGCTCCTTATAATAAACCGAAAGCACAAAAGTCAGTTGGAGAAGTTTCAGGTGATTTTTACAGGTATTTCAGCAAATGGGATACACTTTATTCCTGTTTCCGATTCTTTCTTTGTTGAATAAGCGGCAGTTGGAGTGACTGGAAGTTTTGTCCATATGAAGCTCAAGTTTATCAATGTCCTTTCTAAGACGAATTTATTCTTCAAAAATTGGTTCTAAAATATTCTGCTGTTAGTAGAGTGAATTAATTTTGGATTTACTTGAGACTTTCTTGATTTTTAATTTGCCATTGTAACAAAATCCTGCAACTATCATGAATCCATGTGGGAACTTTTGTGCTTACTTATGAAGCCATTTTGTACGCACACTCGCGTCAGTTGAGCAATAGAAAATTGATCTTTTATTACAGTCACTTAAATATATTCATTCCCCATGGAGTGTTACCACAAATTTCCATTTTTCCGCAGCTAGGTATTTTTCTACAATTAGTTTTTCTTTCAGGAATGTTTTTTGGTAAAAGCAGATAAACTTTAGGTTTAAATACATCTTTTTTAACTTTAAACCCACATGAGAATAGTTTTACTTACATTGTTGGAAGACATTTCTAGTTTCTATGCAATCAATCTTTGAGTCGGCGGATTTTCTTTTAGGATCACAGACTTTTATTTCTTGATAGTTGTCTGCGTTCGATGTTTTAGGATGAGATTTTGTAGTCATGTTTTCATTTTACTTTCAGCTAGACGTTTTTTGTTTTGTTTTTCCTTTCAATTTTAACACATTATAAGTACCTTTTTTTTGATGCAATAACTGAGTTTCTTATACTTTATAATTTGTTAATATACGAATATTTTTCTCCTCGAAAAGTGCAATTGCATACCTTCGAGCCATATACAAATTTTAGGAGCCCTTTTCAAAATAAATATTTTACTTTACATTCCAGCCAAGAGAAAACATTAGAAGATGATTATTCTGAAGTCGCTAAAGTTTTATTTCAAAATGCAAACGGTAAGATAAATTACTAAATTGCTTTCATAAAGTACGAACGACCTTCTGTATAACTGCTGAGATCTGTTGGCGTCCCCCTGTGCAAGAAAATTTAAAGAGATATACTGAGTTGATCTAGGTATGTAATTGACTAGAGGTGGATCTGATGATTTCGAATCCTGATAAGAACACCTATATAAATACTTTTATCACCATACTTACATATCATGCAGGATAAACGAATGTGGCCACGATAGTCATGGCCGGCTCTTTTGGGTGGCATTGCTTTTAACAAGTCGTGGGTTCGAATCCTGGATAGAGGAATTGATGCATGTTAAATCTATGGAGGTGAAGAATCCTTACATTGGCGGGGTGTGGAAATTCGGGAAGTGGCATGCCAACACTTGTGTCATTCCTCGTCATTTCATCGAGGTTCCAAATTATGATGTCTAACTGCAATAGCCCTCGTATTGCTCCGAAATAACCAATCAGCTGATTTAATAAGTAGCAACACTTCATTACGTCGTGCGATGTATCGTAGTGTAATTAGGACATGAACTCGTGACTTTATCCAAGCGGATAAAATTACGAAATTGAAAAGTTTGAAAAGAATTATTTTTCGAACATACTGAAAAACTGTATTAAAACAATTTTATATGAAAATCTTTGAAATTCGTAATAAAGCTGTAAATAACATGATTTCTAATTTTCTGTTCGCTTTTAAAAATTCTAAAATGCTGAAATAACTAACACTCTGTTACATTACTCTGCTTAAATTCATCCGAGAATAATTACTGTTCTCTATCTAAGAAACAGGTAATTAACAGAACATGTACGAAATCATATATTTCAGTTTTACTATTTTTAAACTCTTACGTTTTTTTAATTAAATTCGAAAGTGTTTATTAGTAGCACTAATAACATTTAATTGTAATGAATTAAGTGGATCATTAATGAATGTAATCCCTGATTTGTTAAATCAATACCAAAAATATAACAGAATTTCCCACACAAATTGAATCCAATTATTACAAATGAGTTTTCCAAAATGAAATGGGATTTTTCATTTGACTTGTATGGTAGTAACATAAATCAAGGCAAAACCCAAATTAGTTGAATGTCGAAATATTGAGCTTCAAATGATTGGAATGAAACCCAGAATGACGGTTGGAATAAGAGAATTGTAGATTCTAACAGATTAATTAGATTAATTAAAGAATTTGAAAATTCCAAATGAGTAGAATGTGAAGAATTCAATATTAATGAATTGCTAGAGATGAATGGAGAATCCGATTAGGAAATCAGGAATTGGAATCGTTCCGTTGTTGAATGAAAGAAAATTTTTCAAGTTTTAATAAGCATATTGACTATATACACACAAGTATTTATTTACCGGTACTAGCACGGAACATTGCGTGCGATTAAACAAATGACGTAATTTAAATAATTAGTATATTTTGTTTAGATATTTGTGTTTTGACAGTTTTAACCTTAGGGAAATAGGATTTATCTCATATTTCAGGGGTCGGCAAACCACGTCTCTTTGCATATTCATTTATACCGCTACAGACTTCTGTCTATATACATAATTAAAAAATAATCATGTCTACTAAAAATTATGATTTCCATTTCTCTTTTACTCTTACGATTTTTTGAAAATATTTACCTGTATTTTATCTGAGAAATCTGTTTTAATTTCTGGGCACAAGTGGACAGCTGAGAAACAAATGCCTAAAATATAATCTGTAATATTTGATACATGGTGCTTGTAAGATTTTCCCCTTGAAACCTCTTAATGATTGGGAGTCAGAATGAACAACAGCTATAATCAAAACAAAAATAGTTCATTTTTTCATTCATAAATCTAACAAACCCAGGGAAGGAAATGCACGTTTATTAAGTATTGGAGCCAAAGCGGGGAAGATGAGATATTTAATATTTATATTTAAATATTAAATATCTCATCTTCCCCGCTTTGAGGAATACTTTTTAATATTTAAATATTAATAGGGTCACTTACGTTTGAAAATAATCGTAACTCCTCTCTCCAATAATCGACTTCTAGTTGATTCAATATCTTACTGACTGAACTGTCTCAGTTTTTAATTTTATATATTAATTAATTAATCGACGCGTTTCTCTCGTCTAACTTTCAATTACTTTACGTTAATCTCAAACTTCTATCGGCTAACTCCTAACCTCTCTCCCCTTCGAACTTTAAAGTTAATGCTTAAATATAAGACATGATTTACATGTATCGCATCTTCTTCTTCGGGAAAAGTTTTCAATGGAACAATATTTAAATTAATAGAATTTCCCCAAGAGGATTAGTGAAAGGTACGTGAATAGACCCATACATGCTTATAACATATGATGCGATAAAAAATAGAGTGGTTTCTGTTCTCTCAATATTTGACTCTTCATATTCATTCGAACAAGCATTCTTTTCTATGAATCCAAAAAATAAGCTAACAACTTTAAAAAACGATAATTTACTTTCTCACCTAAGACTGAAAACAACTAGCTATTTACCAGACATAACAAAGCTCTTTCAAGGTCACAGTTTTAAATAAAATATCTTTCACCACTTATAATGGCTTTTTAAAAAAAAATCCATGCATAACTAAATCTGCATACATGGGAGTTTATCTTGGGGGAACTAAATTAGGGTTACTTAGAAATGGATTGCTCAATGACAGAACAACCAAAATCAACTATAAAAGAAAATAAGGCAGGTTACGTATCCGGCTATTATAAACATTCAAATTTTTATAAATAAAAAATTCCAAAATAAAGTACGTTCGTATTTATTGATACGGAAACTTTTTTTACAGAACTTGAAAGTTTAATTCTCAACATTTTATTTGATGCTGGTTGTTCTCGCAATGAGCCACAGAAATAAAAAATTTCTTCAAAAGTTCTTAGTTTTGAAGGAATAAAAATTACTATATGAGAGAGTAAAACTTTAAAAGATAACATTATTAATTTTAGCATGACAGTTTTGATCACGATAACTTCCGGAGGGAAGAGGGACCTCCTTCCTAGGTGTTCACGCATATATAAATGGCTGTCTAATACCTTCACTATCTTGTTTTAACGACAACTTGGCTCTTCTTTCTCGAAAGTCTGCAGACTCCCATCATTGTTCATGCTCAAAAATGAATAGCGACGAATCTGTGTCTAACTTAAAAATTTCAGTTTTCAATATATGTCCCTAAAAGGGGGGAAATGACTGAAATGTTTTATGAGTTATATGTTTAATATTTTATGAGTTATATGTTTAATGTTTTATGAATAATTATAATTTACAATACAATATATTTGATTATGTTGACTTTACTAGAAAAAAAATGATTGTTGAAATGTAGTATTAAAAGAAGTCAATGTAACGTAAATTAAATCATTATTTAAACTGGGAAAGTGTCGAAATTTTATTTCATATACTCAAATAATTTAAACTTTAAAATATAAAATTCAAATATTTAAAAGTTATACATGAATGTAAGTGAATAAAAAAACTTTTTTGTACAGTTTTCTAAAACATTTATAATGAGAATCTTATTAGCTACCGAAATATTTTTTAAATATATTTTAATGCATTATTCCACATATGTTTTATTTTTCACTCCTCATAATAAAGGATTTGACCAATTTGTTTAAAGTAATAAATATAACTAATATATTATAATGTTTTTCTTTTAATTTTAATAATATGCCTTTTTAATTGAAAAAATGTGATTCTTTTCTCAAAAGATGTATCTCTAGATTATTTCTTCATGTTTTCCTAGAGTAAATCGAGTTTAATATATGAAAGACTAAAAATAGTTTTCGAGTTTATAATGGAAAGTTAAGAGTTAACAAAATCGGGTTTGCTTGACATTTTAAATTGAAAGGTATCATTAACGCATTTCTCACATACGTATTCCTCACTCTCACTTCTGTTATTGCAAAAGATTGCATTTCTTTTTTATAGTTAATTACAATCTTAGAGTGAACAGATAAACCATTGCAACACGATTGACACATACACAACACGTTTGGAACGAAGTAGTATCAATTCTTGCGGTTGAAACCGCCTTGTGAAATAAACTGAAAAGTCACACTGCTCTCTTTCATTACTATTAATGTAGTGGCAAATATCAGAAATGAAAACCGAATTCATAAATGGCAAGCAATGGCTTAATGGAATAGATGTCGAAATAAAATGCATTAATAAGAAATTGCAACATGAATAAGGGAACATTTAAAGAAAAACTGTAACTCGCGAGTAGAAATCTCTTTAGCTACAGAACAATTTTAACAATTGTACTATTTATCATGTCCATTAATTTCAATTCTTACGGCATGAATATAAATGTAATACACTCATTGCAGGGATAATCTGACTGTGCAAAATAAAGAACAGAATACCGCTGGTATTATAAACAAAAAGCTCTGCCTGTATAAAAAAATATATATATATTTCTAGAACACCTTTAAAAATAATTAAGCAGGTTCAATAGTGATAAAGTCAATAGTGATAAATTACATTATTTTATTTAAATTCAAATTTAACAATAGTATAAATAATGATGTATTAACGTAAATAGAATGCAAACAACAATGTTTATGTTGGATTGAATTAAAATAAAGCCCTGTAATGCTAATTTTATATTATTATCAGAATCCTTTCAATAAAAAATGCGACCTTCCTTCACCAAATATAGGTCAATTACTTTCTTAACATTTTAAATATGTTCAGTTAATGTAACGTTTTTTTCCTCACTTATATTGCAACCCTTTATATATGGATCAATTTCTTCTATAAATTATTAAATTATTTGGAAAATATCTTCACTTCCGAAATAAATTATCCCGAAATCTACAATGAATAAGTTTTAAGTGGTGACATACCGACGTATAATTTTGGAACGTAATCTAAAGAAAATGATTAATTTTATTCTTTAAAAATTAGAAATTAATCTAAATTAGGGAGTTTCTTCGAGTATTAAGATATAAACTTCAAAAACAAAAATGTTTACATAAATACCTTCAATTTAAAACGTTTTTCAAATTTACTCGAAATTACAGAGTTTAGGAAAAATGTCATAAGATTGTCAATTAATACCATATTGCACTATGACGCCTTTTTCTCTTTGTTCTCTTGAATATCCTTTTAGGTCTTCAAGATATATATATATATATATATATATATATATATAGTGTTATTCATTATAACTAATTAATAATTTCAGAAATGTTTCTCTGTACGGTGGCGTGGGTGCTACCAATCTAATAAAATATTCACCGTACTCTCCTATGCAACGTTTTTTTCCCCTTTCTGTCAAAAATAAGCAGCATAAAATTCGGAATACATCTATAACATGCACACAATTTAATTTTCACCATGCAGACATTTTTTTGGAAAGGGAAGTTTCGGTCTTTTTTTTAAGTCCATTAAAAAGAGAAAGATTTTTTCAGATTTATTTATAAGAGCTAATGAGATTTTTGTTTCACTGAAAAAAATGTAAATAATAACAATGCGTATCACCACATTACTGATTGAAATTTTTCTACCTAACAATCTAATCGAAACAGGATGATTTTCATTTATCAAGGAATGCTTTTTTCCCACAGTTCATATATAGATATACAAATCTATAGATTGCGTCTTTTGTCGTTTCAATAGTGAAAAATAGCAAAGAGATTGTGATAAATCTAAAAATCTCCCTTTTCTACCTCATCGAATAAATAAATTAACTTGATCACTTCGTGTGTTTGCTGAATTTGAATCAAACTTTTTTTACCATTTTTGGATGTTTAACTTGAACACCACTTGAAAGAAAATTTCGAAAATTGTCAACTTTGAAGGGAAAAAAAGCTTTCGATGGAATGATGATCTCAAGGAACCAGAAGTTAATAATACGGATGTCAGTGACTTTTCAAAAAAATTTCGAACCAAGTAAAAAAAAATCGCCTTTGAGAATTTCTTTTCAGTTCCATTATTCAGCAGGGAATTGATATCAAATGGTCTCAACAAGAAGTTGGAGAAGTGGGAAGTATCAAATGGTCATGGAAAACTCTGAGTAATGCCTAATCCCGTTACTTGCAGCGTCGATGACTCAAGCAATAGAGTATTTGCTTTATTTGAAAAAAGGAGGCGTGATTCTGATATCACCCGCTTTCACAAGATTTGCCCTTTGGGGTAATATAAAATGATAAAAAAAAATGGCGATCTTCAAAAATATTGCGACCTTATACAATGATGAGAGAGAGAAGACGTATCTCGAAATAAAATTTGTTGTTCCATACTTTTAACTTATTTCAGCAATCTACTTTCACATAAAGATGTAATAAAATATAAACCACAAAAAACGTTATACAAGAAACGGAATAAGGAACTAATGTATTAGCACACCAAACAATAAATAACGGATGAATAATTGTTAAGCTTAGCAACATATCAAAATAGAATTAACCTTGTAAGGAAAGAAATGCTTACGAAATATCAAAAACATCTTTTCCAGAGATATTAGTTTTTTGGTTTTTTTTGTTTTGAAGTTATAAGATAACACTAAAAATTTCAAGCTCAACAATTTTTGTTTTATTATGATTTTCAATAAGGATTAGATAGATTGTGATTTTATGCAGAGCTGTCGCGCGTAAATTTCATAAAATCTTCAATATATTTTAATATTTGTTTTTTTAGCAAAATGTATATATGATGTATTTAAAAGTATTTTTATGTAGTTCTATTCTTTACATAAACGTATCCGAAATTAATTCTAAAAAAATTAATTCCGAATTTTTCGAATGAGCTGAAATTAATTTCAGCTCATTCGAAAAGTCTCTTTTAGATTTTGCTTTTTAGCGCGTTTTTCCCGTAGTGGAACAAAAGCGCTATTAGGACGCAAATTTCGTCTTCGTCTTCGATCCATATTTTGTCGTACCTTTTTCTCAGCCAATAAGCAACCAATTGACCTCGGGTTTTCAGCATTTGGTCGCATTTGTGCCCTAGATGAGCCGAATCATATTTAAATTTTCCCATAGTTTTCCCGAATTTTCCTACAAATTTTCCTGAATTTCGCTAGTTTATAACAAAATTTTCTCAAATTTTACCTACTAAATTTATTGTTTGCAAAAAGTTTTTTAAAGAAAATCTACCTGCATTATTGTAAAATACAACATGTGAAAAACACGCTAAAATTAGTTGGTCATGCCAATGATTGATATCTTGTTTTCAATTTAAAAAAAAAAAAATGGATCGTATTATGTCGTGTTATCAGCTAAAATTCTCAAGTTCATTAAAAGTTTACTGGAAATTTCAGAAAAGTATACTTCACAGGAAATAACTGATCTATACTCAGTATATTAACTATTATTTTCCTTGAAAAAAAAAACTTGACTCGTTCACTAATTCGTTCACTAATTAAGCACAAAAATTTCAGACATTTTTTTGATGAAAATATCCCATTTACTGTTATTAAATTTTTAAGAGATGCATAAGTTGTTAAACGTATTAATTAATTTAACACCAAATGCTTAAAAATTCTGAAAATATATGACTATGCAAAATTTAAATCAGAATCTCTTGCGTACTTTTTTTTTAAATATATTATTGTTTGCCTGTTTCGCAATTCTCTTTACTTTATATTAAAGTAAAAAATTATGTACAACTTTTAAATTAATTACTTTCCTTGAATTTATCAAGTGAAATAAACAATGTTTCAATTATAAAATTTGATACTTATATTTCTATTTATTTTTTAAAACTAATATTACAAAATTTTTAATCAAACATCCTTATTGAATTCCTCTTTTTTCTCGAAATCTACTTCGATTGGCTAAAACGATTCCATAGATAGAAGAAGAAAAATTTAAAAATATTTAAACTATTAAAAAAGTAGAATTTTACCAAAAGAATATCGTAAATTAAAAGGTTTCAGTTATGAACAAAGGAAACCTATGAAGCGTTTTAATTAATAGTCGTGGCTTTGAAAAGAATGATGAAAAAAAAGTCTTTGCATGTGTGTGGCAATAAACTATACTTCAAGATGCAAATACCATTATAATTTTTCTTACAGAGTTTACTTAACTATGTTTGTGATAAGGTAATGCTGTTTTACAGGCACAGATGCTGTATTACAAAACCATGATACATAGAGTAACTAATTCGAAGAATATATTTTGAGTGCTATAAAAATCGGATTGAATTTTAAGTTCAAAAAGTGTATATATACAGCCAAAAATAACACAAAATGGTTTTAAAAAATGTAATATTTAAAATTGCGAAAAGTTAAAAAAAAACAATTTTTTTCCTTCAAAAATTGCAATAATATTTATAATGAATATTTGATTCTACATTTGAGATAATTCTCAATAATTAATATCATCCTGCTAACTGAACTAAATGTCAGAAAAATATTAATTTTTAACCACTATTTAGAAATGTTTATCACTGAAAATATTTATTACTATTTATAAAATCGAAATAAATATTACAATATATAGTGTGCTTATATACAATTAAATATGATTTCATGTCACTAAAAAAATCGCTTATTAAAATATTAAAAAATGTAATGTATTTAAAGGATTGAATAAATCTTTAATTTGGTTATCGAAAAAAAATATCTATCAAGCAAGCAAGCATTTGTTTATGGATCAGATAGTTATCTCAATGATCTAAAACACAAAGTAAGTTAATAACACCGGAAAATATCATTTTAATGATCCAAATCATACTTTGCAAATCAATAATAACAAATGTTTCCGTCAAACTTGACAAATTACTTCTTTAATGGCGTATTTAGCCTTTATCTTTAGTATTATGATAAATATGAAGAACTCAGCAGCTTACCCAAGCGCACAGAGCCATTTAAAGAACTAACAAAAGAGCTCTTTGTGTATTTCCAAATAATAATCTCATATAATGCTCTATTGTGTTACTTCGCACTTAGTGAATCACAAATCCGTTCTTCAGATGAACGCATACACTGTAAACGCTTTAAAGATCAACCAAGCGAATCTAATTGTACTTTAAAAAGCTCTACCACCTATTAAACACAATCGACACGATAAAGATTGTAAATGTAAAATATAACAAAATCTGTTCACCTCAACTCTTTCGAACAGTTAAAAAAGGATTTCGGTTTGATGCTATTTTATAACTATGTACTCGTTAAAATTATAGTAATTCTTTGTAACAAGTTTCTCTTTATGTATCGTGTATATTAGCACTGTTTACTGTATTAAAGATTGTGTAAAGATTCTTAACTTTCATTATTCAACGTAATAGGAGAGAGAAATGATCTTCCTCAACAGTTAGAGTGGAGCATGAGATTGCAGTTTAGAAGATTCTAGCTTCTCGATTCTTCGTAGTAGAAAGTTCTTTATCCGATTGTAAACGCGGAAATAAAATATGATTAAAGAAAAAAATTAATGGGGTTAAAAAGAAAAGTGCCTTTGCAATCAAAAAATTGTGGTTTAATAAATCCCTGGTGGTGTGTCCTTGCTTTCATATAACTCTTAGAAAGGAAAGAACAATATAAGAGTCTCGCTTTGTTTCATTGAACTTAATAAGAAAATAACTTCTGCGTTTGTGTATCTCAAATAATAAAATCTTTAGACAGAAGCCTAAAAACATCAAGCTCAGTTCAAGATTGAAGCCAAAACTGGCATTTTAACTGGGACTTTTTTTAAAGGAACTTAATATTTACATTTTTGTGGTTTTAAATATTTTTAGCATTTCTACGATTACGTATATTTGTTCGTAAAGCTTTATTTAAAATTATTAAAATCATCGAAAGATAGAATAATTTAACAAAAAATACCAGATGTCCGAAAAGTATGACTACACTTTCAAATTTTAATTTCAGGGGGGGGGGAGTAAATAATTTACAAGTAAATGCGGGTTTTTTAACACCCTTTTATAAGCTTCACTTGTATGTATCGGAATCTTTGAACTCAATTTTTACCCACTTTAAAAGATCAGATTAATTCGAAATTTTGTTCACTTGTCCAGAACCGATGACAATACAATCATTTAATAATTTTGTTCCATCGTCCTAATCAAGATCATCAGGATTAACGATTTCCCATTTTCAGATCTCATCCCACACCTGGCGGCTAATTTCAGATCCCATTTCCAGATTTGGCGACAAAAAGATTAAATTACAACTTAGCAGATCAACTATAAAAAAGGGTGTTTTTTAGTTTTTTTAAACTATAATTTATTATTTCCTTCCATAAGGAAAATATTAAATTTTTTCCATGAGACACCATCAGTTGCGTGCAACACATTGAATCCATACGAGATTTCTAGCCCTGTTCTATGAATCATTGCAAGATCAGCAATCTGAATGGCCTCTGTAATTCGACTTTTCAGTTAATCAGTGTCATTAATTAAAAATTGGTTAAGAATGTTTTTCACGTATCCCTACAAGAAGTTCAAAGGTGTTATGTCTAGAGATTTGGGTGGCCACGCTATTGAACTTCCTCTTTCCATCCATCGCCCGGGGAAATTTTTCTCACTTCCAATCTCCAGTGTGGTGGTGCCCCAATTATGCTCAACATATGTTACAGATTTAAATTCAATATATCATGCTACAACTTGTGCTTATTCTTGTGGTGAAGCCATTTTGAAACTGGAATGTTGAAAAATAGGGACGTTGTGCTATCCAGTTTGCATTTCATAAAACAGAAATTTTCATCTCGTTTTTATGGAATATAAAAAACCGTAAGTAAAATTCTTTGTTTGTTTATTTTTAATTAATTTTTGAAAGTGTATAGTTTCGGACATCCAAAATAATGGAGGAATGAAACAGAGATATTTTCTTTCAAAGTCTAAGTCACTTATGATGTCTCTTACTGAAAGTGTGAACCATCAAGTTCGTATATTGCTGTTCTCTTGAGACCAGAAAAGGAGATGGTAGATATCTCGCTCACTGGGATCGATGTTTTCAGAAGTGCGAAGCTTAAAGATCAAAGCACCGGTTTCGCGAAGTATAGATCTTTTTTTTCCTTCACTCTTTTTTTCGGTTTGTTTTCCTTTTCGTAGTAAAGGGAGAATCTTTTTAGTTCGTTTCCTCCCAAACATGCTTTATCTTAGCTTATTTCCTTGAGTACACTTCTCTGAAAGAAACCTAACTTTTTTTCAAATATATTTGTTTTATTTCCGTAGCATACAGATATACTTCTGCATCTTAGTATCAAGTGGTTAGAGATATATTTTATACGAATTAAAAATTAAGGAATACTTACTCTGATTTTTAGTTATTCAGTTTATCAGAGGAAAAATAAACGAGAAAAAAATTATTATTTCGATATGTCACTCTTCGATATGTTTTTTCTTCTCTTTCTGATCTCGTTTTCATTTACATAAAGAGTTTAATTTATAAAGGCTTAGTGATGTTTGATGTAGTCCAGACTATTTGATTCCAGTGAGTGTGAACCTTAAATTTTAAGAGAACGTGACACTGCTTTTTTTCAAAGAAAAATTTTGATTAAAAAAATGTTAATGTAATTAATTTTCTGTGTTTCATTTGAAATGACTTAAATGTCAAAAATATTTAAAAGAATTATCTGTAAAATTAAAATACTATGCATAAACATTAAAAACTACAACATCAAAAAAGGTTAGAGGAAAGGTAAATTTCTGAAGAAATATTTTTGAACAAAATGTTTTCACATATAAAGTACTTTTGTGCGTTTCAGTAGCTGTTTTTGTGAACATTTTTTAAATGGCTGCAGCGGAGAAAATGTCTAAGACAAACAAATGTAACGAATAGTTTTTTTTATATTTACCAATTTGTCATTTTCGTTTTTTGTTAACAATTTTCAGTTCAAAAATAATTTCTTAATGTATATTTAAAGTCTTTCTTGTTCCAGATTTTGTAAATTTATCACATTATTATTTTAACTTTCTATTTGGAAAACTTATTTGATTATTGCTTTCCAACATTACATAAAACAGTTACATACATAAATTAATTATTATATCGTACCCGCTCTCTCTAGTCCTAGGAACGTATCCAAAAATTTATTTTTGAATGGAGGGTGTCCGGCCTTAATAAGGAGTAGCAATTCATTTACTAATATCATAGTACATGAACTGCACTCCTTATTAAAGCCGGACACCATGCACATTTTAATTAGATATACTTAATATATAACATTGATTATTTTATCAATTTAATTAAGCATATTTAATTAATTCTACTGAAAGATTCTGTGAAACAATATTTAATAATAAATGTCTAATATTTAGAAAATATATTTGTGTTGCAATAAATGATCAATATATGTTATTACATATTGGTTTTTTGGAAGGATCAATTCAATCATAAGAAACAGCTCAAGTATGACACAAGAATAATGATAAATAATAAAAAAAGAACAAATATTTGAAGAAAGAATCAAGGTAAATAAACATGGAACAAAAGAAAAAGTTAAAAATTTAAACAACAAGAAAAGGAATATAAGAGATGTAGTCTTTACAAGGAGTTCATGAAAGTTCTGGCATTCCAGAATAGTTTGCTTATTTCATCACATTTTTGAAACTCTTTATCGCGTATTCTAAACATATAAAAGGATCAATATATATTATGGTACTTTTGGTCTGTATGCTTCTGTGTACTGAAAAAGGCTCCAATATATGGTCGTAGCAGTTATATATATAATATAAACATTATCTTAAAAATTTTGAAGAATATCCGAATTTTTTTGAATACCTCTTTCGATTACGTTACTGTCATATCAACCAACTCCTGAGGATTTGGAAATATATTTTTGAAGTGTGTTTGATTCGAGTGTGTGAATCCCTGTCCAAAAATCACTTCAGTCGCATTCAAGAATTTATATACGTGAAAAATTTCTTACTCGAATTGATAATTCGAGTAAGAATTTCTTAAATTTCTTTAAAATTTCTTACTCGAGTAATTCTTTTTTATGTATAGGGGTTTCTCTCTAGATCCAAAATAGAATATAAAGAAAGTTTAAACTTCATATTATTTTACATCGTAACTTAAGCAAATGATAAAGTATCTGTAGATCGTACAATCTGAAGAATGGGAAGTCATGAAACAAGTTTTTATTAACGGAATGGATTACCATCAATGATTTTTTTAGAGTATTGGTGAAATCAATGCATTCGTTGACTTCCTCAATGCATTCTGTATTGGGCATTTTACAGTACTTATATGACCAAAACAATTATTTAACGTGAAAAAGCTGCTGTAAACAATAATATTTTCTAAAAACAAATTGAATTCATACTTTTTTTACTGAATTTTTTTAAGAAAAATTTGCCTAATTCATTCGCTTAACTTTATAAATGTATGTAGCCTTTTTTTCTAATGATGTTGAGCGAAATACACAGTTTGAATAGATTTTTTTCTCAAACCTATAATTAATTTCTTAGACTCTATACCATTTTGTGTGAGCTATTTCTTAAAGCTCTACGAGCGAAAGCTTTGTTTTACTGAAATATTCATAAGAAACTATGTTGAGAAGCTTAATCAAAATTCTATTATCTGAGCTTTTTAACATTTCCTTTGTTTGTATGTTTTTATCAGACACAGAGCCTTAAGCCATTTATATCATTAAATAGAAAAGTTTCATAATGATAAGTGTTGTTGGCACGTGAAAAAAATTTTTAAACAATATTTTTATTTTAATGTGCACAATCAATGTAAGTTTAAATAACAAGTAATTGGAAATTTGCTATGCTTATCACATTCTCTTTTCTTATTTAGTAAAACAAAGAACGAATAATTCATCGCTTATTGACTTTAACCTCGCCCATCTGCAACTGATATCATTTTATTTTCCCACCCTTTTGTCTTTTATTTTCAGGTAGTCAAATATTCAACCGTCTGCGTCTATGATACAGAAGTTTCATTGATAAAGTGGTTAAGACGGGAGAAGGGGACGGAATTACTTTTCCCCGGAATTTCCTCTTCAATTCGTTTTAAATCATTAAACGTTTTGCATCTCAACCTATCATTCGGTCAGAAAACCGATGAATCATTCGCAAACCTGATAAAAGATGATAAGAAAGAAGCAGTTCGCACACACACGCTTCCTAAATACATCACTGAAAGGAAGGGAAAACGTCAATTCAGTTTATTACTTAACGTGTTTTCTTTCGCATTGAAATTAATAGTCGCTTCCATCCAATTTAAACGAAATTATTCAGTAGGAGATACGCCTTATCTATACTGTGCTCACGACTGGACCTCTGGGTGTTTTCCTAAACAAAATAACAATCATCAAAGCATAGCGCGTGTGGCTTTGTAAGTCGAATGGGTAATTTAGTTGTCAATTGTAGGTTTTTTATTGTATGCAGCCACAGAGCGTGTTGAAGTTGATGTAGTTTTTTTACAATCGTGTCAGATAAAACTGCAAACAATGGTATGGAATTCACGATGTCGAATTAATATTTAAATCCCCCTCCCCCGATTTATAAACTTATTTACATACCTCTGTAAGACTGTTTTTAAGGGTACACGTCACGTATTCAGCGTGAGTAATGTTATAACAATCTTTTCTAGAAATGCAATTATGGATAGTTCGCTGTTTTCAAAACATGATTCGTACTTTTTATATACTTATTTATTACGGATCAGGAACTTACATTGAATACTACGGAGAATACATTTCGTGCAAATACAATTTGAAGTAGTTCTCTTTTCTATTTCATTACTTTCAACTGATCCGCTGAAGCTTTCAAAACTTCCTTCAACCAGAGGAGTACTTGTAATGTCATTAAGTTTCACAGATGCTATGTCCCTTTCAGCAACACAGTGATAAATGAAAATTTAGCGAAACACATTTTTCATCTTGAGATATTATTCCCCGTACGGATAAATACTTCTGATAAACAATCAATTTAATGTATATTTTCATTAATTTCATAAGCTTTTAAATACCTCTTCCTAGTCTATTCACTTTTAAAAGTCCCATTTTCTTTCAATAAATAATACATGTTCTTATCATGTTTAAAGCTTTTGACTTAAATACTTGTTTAGTTGCTGTTTAATAAAAGGAAAAAAAAACAATTTTAAAACAAACATAAAAAAAATGAAATGCGAACAATCGCATTAGTCCTAGAAACTTCAAATAATATTTGTAAGATTTAATTTAATGTTTATTCTCCACAAATGCGCCTTGCAATAATATACCTTAATCGTATAAAAAATTGTGTTCAAAAATTGGAAGCGAGCTTTTACCCTTAAGCGAACTAGAATCTAGTTAAATGACAGCTTTGTCATTGTCGAAACTCACAAATATAAATTCAATATTTCTTGTTTTAACCTTTAATTAAAAAATGCAGTATCTTTTATTTCCAAAAACAGATGGCCAAAAGCGAAATTAAAAGGAATTTATACTTTGCAAGAATTTCTTAATTAATTTAACATATTGAACACAAAAAAAGTATTGTAAAAAGAGTGAATATTATAAGATTTCATATGAATATATGAGAGTTAATAGATTGAGTCATAAACTGTAAAAAGAAAAATTCTTGACAAAAAAAACTCATTTTAAATTTGAAAATACTAAAGATAACATTAATTGAATTTTCAATATATTCTGTGACTTTTTTTAAAAGTAATTTTCCTTTAAAGGCAATTTTTTAAAACTGGCGACAAACTGCATTATAAAAATAATAAATTTAGCGTCTCCTATAATTTTTGCTTCCCCACAGATTCGATTTATAAATATCTCTAGATAAACATTACTTATCCTTTTGTTCGAAACTCTTTAACCCAGCTGATATTTAAAATGACAAAAAGCAAAATTAATCTAATAAATTAAAAACAAAGTGTTTCTTATAATTTTGCTTAAAAAATTTATGGTAAGCAAAGAGCTTATGTTTTTAAATAAATATTAAATAAATACACAATATCAATGACTTTGTTGCAAGCAGGAGCGATTTGTATTATCGTGGAGAAACACTGTATTTATTTTAATTTGCTTTATTTATTGCACATTATATCCTGCTAAGTAAATTGTTAGAAACAATTTGTTATTTTTCCTTATTTGTTATTCATTTTTAACTATTCACACATTTCATTTGGCCATGCAAATTAAACATTATCTAAATATATATTTATTTAATTCCACAGAGTAATTATCACAACTTTAGTTGAAACGAGATATAAGCTTTATTCGTGACTATTAGCTTATTTAATTGTTACGCATCAGTAGCACATTAACTTGAATACGTTTAAAAATCGGTTTATTATGTCGCACTTTCTTTTCCTAATTGCGCAATCAACCGAAATCCAATATTTATTTCTTGAAAAGAATCCGTTTCACAATTAAGATTACGCATCGCATGATTAAGCACTACATATCGCTTTCAGCGTTAAATACCACCCTCAGAACCGCAAAGCGTAAAGGTATTTAAGTCTCGCTGCAAATCCAACGAGACGAAAATAAAAAGACGCATAATAGTCCTTCCCCTTCCTCATCTTACAGCTCATCGCATCTGCACCCCTCAACTCAAACAACGAAATCTCGCCTTTTAAAAAAATAATAACAGAGCAGCGTTTTTACAATAAGGGCTGGAAAAACACATCGGGTGATAAGATACGACCTCCATAACTATAGAAATGGGGATAGAGCATAGAGCAATCTAGACTGAATGTACGCCGTGGCGTGCGGAGTGGCTATAAAGTGCATTGGAGGTTCTATTCTCGGCTATTTACCATCGGTCTATCAGTCATTTGCGATGACCCTCTTTGAATTTTGACCATATGGTGCGGTTGAAAGCCTCACGCCACCTTCCCCTTTTTGCGTGGGAAGCGCTTCAAGCACGGATTAGTGAGTCGCTGGAGTTGATAAAAACGAAAAGCACTAATCGGTGCTTAAATGGAAATGGGAATCGCACCACCATTTACAAGTGCCGTAATGGTGCGCCCCCTTTTGCTCCTGAATCAGATGGAATTGTTAAACGGAATTGTGTTGTCTGCGTGTTTTACTTCGTGCGTCACCATTCAAATGTAAATGATGATCAGTTTAGTTAAGTTACGAGAGAGAAAAGAAGTATTATTCATTTTAACTAAATGTTTTGTAACGGGAGATTTATATTTTTCTATGAAATAAAGTAAATGTCATGCAGAGCAATAAGTAAACGCTGTTAGAAAGCATCGAGTTCTATTTTAAACGAAACTCGTGGAGACTGTTAACAAATTTAACAATGATTATAATTATTTTCAATAATGAGGGGGCAAAAAAGTATTTGCTGAAACTAAAAACATTAAATGAAATACTTGTTTTTTATTCATAAAGGGAATCCAGTTGAAAAAGTGGCAGCAAATAGCTTTGGGATCACCTTAAAAGTTTTAAAATTCTTATAAAAAAAAACATTCTGTAATTTCCGCTTGAATAGTGATTTCAGAATTAGTTTTAGAATAAGGGAGGAAAACTAGCAATTGTTTTTCAGAATTTGTTGGGAAAAAGTTCTTGTGAATAGTCTTAATTATTTCAATTCTTAATCTTATAACTGTAAGCATTTTTATGTCAAAAATTTCCTGTTTTTTCCTCCAAAAATAATTATTTCAAGGATTTTTGTAACGATTCATAAACTTCTAAAAACTGTCGGGCAAAGGAATTTTAAACAACAGGAACAAATCAATTGAATGACGTAATCTTTATTTTTATGTTTATATAGAGACCATATTAAAATTTACTATAAATATGTGACCTTTTTATACTATATATATATATACATTTCTAAATCACTTAGACTGAATAATAAAAACAAATATTTCTCTCAGATTTGAAGACTTTTAACTATATATTATATTTTAATAAGATGTCATTTTCTTCAAAGTCATAATTCTTAAGACAATTTTGTTTTATGTCTATTAACAAGAAAATGCGTTTTTTTTTTACTCAGAGTTATTTTGATTTGCCAGGGTTGTTTATCTTTATATCTCTTTTGTTCTCTTTTAGTTTACTGACACTTATTTGAAAATATACCTTGGAGAGTTTTTAACAAAAACATTTCAGTGTGTGTATGTTTCTTCCTTAATATAAATGTATATATTCCCCTTCTGCACAAAAATTTGAAAGATATAACCATCTTAATAAGTTGAAAGTAATAAAATAGTCCTCACAATTATATTACAAATTCTTGTTCCAAATTATATCATAAACTGAAAACTGATTAATTCTTTTACAGTTAACTATAAACATGCAACAGAAAATCGTATTAATAAAAGAACTTGAAATGCTTTCAAACAGTAAGCACAATTTTCTTAATTATTTTACATTGTAAAGTTTGACTGATTTAGAGCGAAAATAATAATCACCTTTCGTAAGATGACTTAGCATGCATGATTTTCATTTGACGGTCTGTTCTCGTGTAGGTCAAACGTGGCGATATACTTTACGCAAGATGACCTCTACTAAAAATAACCTTTTTGTCTTAACTTTGAAAGAATTAAACGATGTATGTGTCGTTGCCTGAATTGCAAATGGCTTTCTTAATCTACACTTCCCATCTTCAAAGATGAAAAACCGTGATAAAGTAAAACTGTAGTTGCCAAATACCATAGCATCGTCGAAGTTCTCAAACTACCTAGGAGTGAATAGCAGGGGAAAAAAGAAACATTCTGATAGAATGGGACGCAGAAAATGAACAGTAGCTGCAGCCAAAAGTGGCAACTTCTGGAACTAATCGTATTCGGAGCTTCTTGAAGTGTTGACATCAAGCAACAGTTGTTGAAACAGATTACTTGAGAAGTCAGGTTGGGTGATTTACTGCGAGCTCGAATTCGATAGCAATTAACGATTCTATTTTTTTCCAGGCCCCATAATATTTTCTGTGTGATAGTTGTTTGAAAAACACCGGATTGAGACCATTATTTTTATTTCTGGGGGCTTTTGTAGTATACTACAGGGGTTCAGAAAAGTAATTAACGTCAGAACTGTCGCTTTCTTTGTTACGGAAAACTTATAAATGCAAAAACGATTGCTTGCGGGCTACCTCAAAGAAATTCTTGTTGTAAGACTGTTCCAAAGCTGTCTCCTTTCTAGATTTTTGATGTTGAAAACTATTTACGTCTTTTATACTTTGAGCCACTGCAATTGAGAAGACAAATAAGACATTCCGTTCCTTTTCTTTAAAGAAATTGGAGATAACAAAAAATCATATTCATTGATGATAAGTTTTATATATTTAAAATAAATGGGGAGAAAACATTAATTTATTATTTTAAGATCTTCAAACACCATTCGGATTTTTAAGATTGGTCTAAAAGAGTTGCGGGTTTGTCATTTCGATTTCTGGCAATTATTGAGGGCTTAATATTTCAAAGCCACAACAATTAACTTAAATGCTTTAAGGGTTTCCACTACTCATAACAGAAAACCTTGTAAATACTGTATGAAAGATGTTTCAGAAAGGATTTGTCTTAAATTTTATTTTTCCTTTTAAAATCCAATACTTTAAAACGGATTACACCCCCTTTTAATTCAAGTCTTTTCCGACAACAAAACATACCACCACATTAATTTAACTTAGAACTTTTTTAAAAATTCTATCTAATTTTTTTAATTAATTAATTTAGATTTGAAATATAATGCTGTCAAATTTTTAATTCTAAACCGAGGAAGGGATAAATTTGATTCCTCTCCAGCTTATCTATGTATAATAAGTGAAGTGGTCTAAAAATAGCTGAAGAATAATTTCTTTCCAAGTGAAGAAACTATTTATATTTGCTTATTGTGATCAATTTTAACAAATTTTTAATTAATTTCCCACTCCATTTTTTTACGAATTTGTAATCTAAATCATTCTGGTATTTTTCAAAATTTAAATTTTTACGTTTCTTTTTTTCTCCTTTGCTGTGCTATATAATTTATTTATGAATTTAATTCACACACATAATGTATTTCTCTAGTTAAAAAGAAAACCTGTGAGCAATATATACCGTTTTCCGACTTGCTTATTGATGTACCATTTTTTACACAAGCTACCCTTTATGTAAAGAATAAATTCTCTGTACATTAAACGAATAGAAGCATAGCAGTACATTTTCATTGAGCTGGTATATTATTAAGATAAGTTCCCCAGTATTTCCCTGTACCCAGAATAATATTGCGCGAAGTCTTACATTTATTCTAGATTTCTAAGAAAGAAAAATAATTATTCTTAAAATTTTCCCGTAAATATTTGTTCTTTTATAAATGAATTATCATTGTTCAACGATAGTCGTGATTAAAAATCTTTTAAAAGGTGGTAGGAATTACAATATCTTGTTGTATAATAAATAAATAAATTTTCTACGCGACTACAGTTACCAAATGTGTTGGATAAATATATTCACCCAACAAGCAACTCCCAATTCAGAAGTTTCTCATATACTTCTCTTAGAGTGAATGCAGAGATATTAAAGAAAAGAGAAGCTTGGGAAGCCAATTTCGAGTTTAATTTTGTTCACGATCAATTTCCTCGTCACCCACCGTATCATCTTCCCATCTTCGACGGACAAATCCATTCTTGATGCCTCTTTCTATTCATCTGTTGGGGATGAAACACTGAATCTGAAAAAGGGCCGGGGGACTCCCACCTACTGACGTCATTTCAGAGAGGCAGATTCGCAGAGGGGAAAATGAGAAGTGGAGCTTCCTTTTGAAACCCCTGCGAATTCTTTCTGCTTGTATTAGCAGCCCCCCCCCCCGTCATGATTAAGCTAGGCTTTGTTGGAAAGCAGGGTTTCCATCTGTCAGGATATAACAAATCAAATAAAGAATTATTAACCGATATAATACCTTCAGAAGAGAAGAGTTTTGCACACTTTTTTTCCCCAGAAAGTTTAAGGAATTCAATATGAAAATACATTGATAATCTGTATTTCAAATACGTTTTTTCAATGACATTCTGTATTTAGTTATGCTCATTTATCAATAGATGATGCTAGCTTTGTAAACATCAATATCTTCGAAAGTTCTTCTTTCATAATTTTTCTATAGCTTATATGATCGTATTTGAAGAAGGAAATTATAACCTATATCGCTTCATTTGGATCTGGTTTTATCTGTTTGGAACTGAAATAAATGTTTTCTACGTGTTATTGAGTGAATTCCTGTTCGAGCGCTATTGAACAGAATTTATGTTGTCAGAACTGAGAAGGGGGAAAAATTACAACAAACTTCGCCTCAATGACAGAGACAAACATATAATCATAATTAGTTGTATTTAATGATGAATTAACAGGGTTGTAATTAAATGGACTAATATGCCGCTATTATAAATTTAATTCATTGTTCTCAGGATTTAATGTTATAATACGAAAAAGAAAAACTGTTCAAAAAATAATAAGTTCCATATGTTTAAAGCACTTATAAATTAAGATCTGTCCCGTTCTCTCTCTCTCTCTCTCTCATTAATTACCATTTCTATTTAATTAGATTAAGTATTAAATAAGTAGCTTTAAGTTTCAATTTTTTGGATTAAAATCACAAGAACACAATCTTAATGAATTATATATAAGTTTCATGTGATTTAAGAGATAATTATATGGAATAACACACAGAATTCATGAAAACAAATAATTTAGTTTGGACTATCTCTTCTGATAGTTCCACTCAGTATTTCACACATAGATTAATAAGTCTCTAAGGTAAAGAATTTGAAATAACTCCTCAGAAAAAATAAGCTGAATTCTAATTTTTATTTCTTTTCTTTTTTTGGTGATTATGTCATTTTCTTAGGCATCATGATCCACTAGGCCTTAAAATCAGCCAAAATATATTTTCTGAGGGTGAGTGAGTAATTTATTGTAGCACGCAGTAGAGTTTAAGAAATTATGAAAATTCTTTAACACTTAAAGTGATTAAAAGCTGAAATTCTGCTTTTCGGTTTTTATTTTTAGCTTAAATATAAAAGCAAATAAGCTTTTTTAACAATTTAATGCTTTTTATTAGAATGGTTCCAATTTTGCACATGAAAAAGTTTTAAAATTTAATTAACCTATACATAAATTTAATCTACTGTAATTTGAATATGCAAAAAATATTCACATTTCGATGGAAATTTTCGCATACGTATAAAAATCGAAACAAGCCCTCAAACGAATTTTTTTTTTTTAGATAGTGAAATTAAAGTTTTTTATGCTGTTCTTTTTTAAAATCTAATACAGACAGAATAGAACCTCTAGACAGTATAGAACAATCTACTCCACAGGCCCTAGTTTGCCTATCACAGCTCTAAAATATACATGGTTTCTTAAAATTTTGGATGTTTTATACAAAAAAACATTTTTGTGTAGTATATATATATATCTTTTTATTTTACCTTAAACATGTTTTATTTTTCCGAAATCTTGTGTATTATACTTTATTCCAAAATTTTATGTATATTTAAGGGAATATCTTATGGGATATACAGTTCATGACTTTTTACTGATGAATAGAGGAAAATATTTTAATTAGTTATATATGTTTATAAAAGAGCTTTTTTTAATTATTGTAATATTTTTTAACTGTTTCTGATGAATTAATTAAAGCTTTTTCAAAACAAATGATTTTTATATGAAGCATGTAAGGAATATTTAAAATGTGTTATGTTAGAGAAAATATATATAATAGTGCACGAAAAAAATATATTCATAATACTCTTGTATTTTACTGCTGCAAATAAGATCAAATGTGTGCGGTCAATTATATATAATGACTCAATTGTATAATCAAGGTATAAAATTCAACCGATTATTAAAACTTAAACACCGAGTGACTGAATTTTCATTTCAATTTCTTAACATTATGCGTTTACAAATTATTTTATCCTAAGTACAAACAATTTATATTGTAATTTGTCACCTAAAAACTTGTCCGGGTTAAATGTACTTAAAAATAAAATAGAGTTCTTAAAACCTAATCCGCTCTTTGTGACTTTTTTCTTTCCCCCCTAATATTTGACCTAAAGCGAGCAAAAAAAAAAAAAAAAATATGTTATTTGATCGAACAAAACCTCCCGAAGTGCAGAGCGGTTATCGTTCTTTGGCTCACTTCAAAACGATTTAAACGGCAATTGATTCAAAGGGGCTGTATATATATGATTATAACGATATTTATCGGTACCCGATGAGAAAAAATATTTCAGCACACATTTTTTTTCTTTTTTAAAAATAATTAGAATATACTGTGTTTCTGATTATAATAACTTTCAAACATATCAATTTTAAATTAAACACTACTTATCAAGGAAAACGTGGTGTGTAGATTCTATAATATTACATCTCAATTTTCTTAAATTTATTCATCAGGAAAAAAATTTGGGAACCGCACCCATATAGTACTACTTTTAATATTATTTTTCTAGGTAGAAAAGTTAATTGTAACTTGTCTGTATTGATAAGAAAAGATAATTAAATTTAATTATATATTCAGTGATAAGGAATACCGTAAAAATTCAGAATTACCTTCAAATGTAGGAATTGGAATCAAAAATATTTGTCATTCGGTATCTGTATCAATGTTATTCCAATAAATCATTTTCATATGTGCAATCATACCACTTTTAAACGTCATTCTCTGAGCTATATTAAATATTTTTATTAGTTAAAATCCTTTAACCGTTATGAAGAAATATGAATAAATCAGTAAATAAATTTTAATCTTTTTAATTTATTCTATTGCCTAATTAGAACACTCGGTTTGCTTAGCTGTTTATTTCTTTTCAACAATCTCATTTTAATGAATTGTTTATTGTTAGCATAATAAACTCAGCATATTAAATTTTATTTCACAAGACACACAGGCAGACATCAATAGCGAAATTGATTAATTGGTGTTTACAGCATGAACTGGCGCATTATATGTTCTTTAAATTTTGTTTCAAATATTTTTTTTTTACAATAAATATTTATTTCTTACTAAAATTAATGTTGTTTCAAAGAGAAATTGACTCTTGAGATTTCAGAAAACATAAGCATTTTCAAAAGAAAATATTTTCTATGGAATTTTAATTTATATGTGCGTTGTTAATCCTTTCAATGTCTCAAATTCATTCCATTGAAAATTATCGCAATATCATTCTTTTTCTGACGCACAATCTTTCTGATAAAAATAATTCAAATGAATTATTATCATTTTAATTAATTCCATACACATATTTTTAGCTCTTGAGAAATTAATCTAAATATATTTCAGAATATTATTAATTGTTCTAAAATCAAAGTAGTTCAACTTTTAAGTCCCCCGAGACAAACTTTTAATCTTCTATCAGCTCATTTATCAAATTCCCTTTGCTTTTTAAGCCCCTTTTTATACCTTTTTTTAGAGCTAATAATACCACAGTAAGGAGCGCTAAAAAGTGGAATGGCTAAAACAGATGGCTTGACTAAAAAGCACTGGATTTCATCTGATTATAGTTTCGGAAGTAGGCTTGAATAAGTGAATCAATTCTTCTCACTCTAGCAAATGTTAATGGATGGTAGGAAGTGTTTTCTTTCTGGGAAAAGAAGAAATAGTAATATGCGCGGCTCCTCTTTCTGCTTCAACTGCGCCACCAAAATAAACAGTGGGAGAAAGATCTCTTTCCTTTACTATGATAACATTGGGGGGATTACACGGTAGGGGCCACAGAGGAACGACGTCCTTCTTTATAGCTAGGCCCTCACATTTTATCCACTCGCCCTCAACCACTTCAATCCGCCTGGCGTTCAGGGGGTTTTGAAGTTTCAATGGTTCCTAAACGAACAATCGGAGAAAATTATTCTATTTCTGTTTTTAATCCAGTTTTAGGGTATTTTAAATGCTTATTTTGTGACTCATTGCAAGAAGGTTTCTAGCTACCACGTTGGAAGAATTTTTGATTAAATCTCTTCAGAATTATTAATTTGAACATCTGTGAGGATTCTCTCTCTCTCAACTTAAGTCGTGCAGGAATAATTATTTAGAGAATTATTTTGACGTTTTCATTCGTAATGACAGAATGGGATTATCAATTAATTCTTTAATTACTCTGACCCAGCATTATTTGATTAGATATACGGGTAATTATTAATGATCTAATTCTTATTCGCGTTTATGTTATTTGTTTACTCATATTTATATTAATTATGTTAAACCTGATTTAATTACATCATATTTATTTTTGTAACATTATATGGACACTGTAATGTAATAATGATGGATAAAATGTGTAATTATTACTCGTTACATTCACAGAAAATTGTAAACGAGGATGTCCACATAGTTATAGAAAATTATACAAAAAATTATTAAAATAGGAAAAGATTTTTTTACATGACAAAAAAAGTACTTGTCATTGAAGTGCAATAATATATGCAAAAGTTTCAATTCTGAGCTTATAATGTAGAATCAGTGATAGATCATAATAAGGTCTTGGGGTTTTAATCCCCCCCCCTCCTCCAAAAACAGAAACTTTAGCTGTTGATTTTTCATTTTGTTTTTAGTTTTTTTAGTATAATTGGACTTTCTATACATTAGGATTCATTTACATGTAATAGCTTGTCCAACCTAAGCAATTTACAAGTGTTAAGATAGGAATTATAGAGTGTCCGCTACTAATTTTTCTATTTTACGTTTTTTGAACACCTGTGTTTCAGATTATTATTTTATTACTTATTGCAGTTATGCATGTTCAAAAGTTCGTATTAAGAAAAACAGCAGCCTAAATCTGCTGATTATATAATTGAGAAATTCTGTTAGAATTCATTGCATTTATTTAAATCTAATTCAGCTGAAATTATAAGCCTACAAACAAACAGAGATTTTGATTATTTTTTTTACAATTTTAATTAAAAATATACATTTGTTTTGCATATGAAGTGGTGATTCCCTTTCATTGATTTCATTTGTATATTGTTCTGAAATTTAAAAGAGCAAAAAAAAAAAATTCTTTTTACTTAATGTAGACATTTTTTAACCATTATTACATTTAAATTTCCTAATTTGTATATTCTGATTCACTGTTAAAAATGAATGTTTGATATCTAGAGCAGCGGAAATTCACTTTTTAAATTACTTTCACATTTCCAACATAATAAAAAACTCACTTTACCGAACAGTAATAATGTTTTGCTGTTCACACAACAATATATTACTGTAACTGCCACTTGCGTCATTACTTGGGGTAACCAAAAGTAATTAATAGAATCTCGGGGTAAATTAATATATTTAATGATACAAGATAGCACAGTTACAAAGAACAGACACTTAGACAATTACAAGACAAACATTTAGAGAAAATAAGTGAAAATAAGTAAAGTTTACATAGTCCAGGATTGGACATCGAAAACTGGGGACACACGCTTGTCCAGATCCAAACTCTCTCTGACGATACTACAGTGTTTCGTACAGTCACACTTCCGGTCCAAGACAATACTGTAATGGCGGCACCTACATTTCGGTCTTGGAACTATACCGTGCGTTACAGACTCCCCCTCTGGTTCCGTTGACGTCTCGGCTCGGAAACAGGAGGTACTCTTTGGGGGGGGGCGTCCTCTTTTCCTTAGAGGAGCTTCTTCTAAGACCAGGGCGGCCCATACACTTTTCCCACGACAGGAATCTTTGATTGCCAGGGTGGCACTTCTTCTGAGACCAGGGTGGTCCATAAACTTTTCCTATAACAGGATTCTTTGATTGCCAGGGTGGCACTTCTTCCGAGACCAGGGTGGTCTATAAACTTTTCCTATAACAGGAATCTTTGATTGCCAGGGTGGCACTTCTTCCGAGACCAGGGTGGTCTATAAACTTTTCCTGTAACAGGATTTTTTTTGATTGCCAGGGTGGCACTTCTTCTGAGACCAGGGTGGTCTATACACTTTTCTATAACATGAGTCTTTGATTGCCGGGGCGGCACTTCTTTCATGACCAGGGTGGTCTATACTTTTTCTATGGAAGTCGTTGCTATTGGATGGGGGCCCTCCCCCTGGTTGGAAACATGATTCAAATTATTCCGCATTGAATCAATTACAAATTTAAACTTTGATTTTTAAATTTTATATATAAACAGACCAAAATTAAATTTGTCAAAATATTACTAACAGAATAATAGTACAGTATTATGCCACAAAAAAACAATATCTTACTTTCTTACAATATACAATTCAAAAAATTTCATGAATCACAAAAAGGAAAAATAAAATATTTTCGTTTTTATCATTTTTAATACATAATCAAAGTAAAAAACTTTTTCAAAGTTTTAGCCAAAAAAAAAATACATATATCATAAAAATGATCAGAAAACACTTTGGAAATATTATAGTTAAACAATACTGATGTATCTGAAAATTTCTTTACGTATAAAAAAATGCTCTATACTATAATGCACACTTGATGTGAATGACAATAAAATTCTCTAATTTCAAATGTGATAGTTAATTTACAAATCAATATTAATGAGATTAAAATAAAACAAATTCTTCAATATTAACTATCTTCTACTTTAGTACATCAAAACCAAAATAATAATATTTATATAATATTCATATATTATTAATCAAAAGGAGTTTTAGCAGTTAACATGAAATGGATTTATAAAACAATTCAAATACGTTTAAATAGAAATACCGTTCATAATTTAATTCATCCACTCTGAAGTTATCAATAGTACAAACTTGTTTACACTTAGTAGAAGTACTTGAAAATATTTTCCAAAAATTTTAAATAAAAACAGAAATGTAAATACTTTATCAATAACATACAAGGTTTCAAATGTTATATAGTAATACTTCGTAATCAATCATATACTTTCAAAAGAATTATTTTTATGTTAGGCATAAAAAGAACAGGAAAAAAAATTATTATAAGAATTGCAATAATTTCTTGATAACAAATCCATATACGTGTTATTAGCATAAAATTCTTAATTAAGAAGAAAATATGCACTCATAAATAAACAACCTTCAAATAGCTTTAATCAGATCAACCGATAGAATGAAAATTTCGTTTTCAAAAGATTAGGAAAACTGACAAATGACTATCAACTTTAAATTCAATTATGTTGTTTTCCTGTAACACACAATATATACTACGAATAATAATAATAATAATCTTATACACACACACAATAACAGAGCATGATTATTTAAAATAAGCAACACTTATCTGTTAACAGGTTTTCTAGATGAAAATATTCATTCGCAGGGTGCGAATCCTTTTATTGTCGGGATGACAAACACTTCCACCCCTAAGGCTGTGGGGGGAAAAAAGCGAGAGAGAGCTGGGGTCGGGCCGACGTTTAGGCGCCAATTGTAACTGCCGCTTGCGTCATTACTTGGGGTAACCAAAAGTAATTAATAGAATTTCGGGGTAAATTAATATATTTAATGATACAAGATAGCACAGTTACAAAGAACAGACACTTAGACAATTACAAGACAAACATTTAGAGAAAATAAGTGAAAATAAGTGAAGTTTACATAGTCCAGGATTGGACATCGAAAACTGGGGACACACGCTTGTCCAGATCCAAACTCTCTCTGACGATACTACAGTGTTTCGTACAGTCACACTTCCGGTCCAAGACAATACTATAATGGCGGCACCTACATTTTGGTCTTGGAACTATACCGTGCGTTACATTACGAAAAAACGATTCAAAATCATTAAAGTGAGGAATAAATTGTTTCCTTGCCAAAGTTTACAAGAAAGTAGCATCTATTATTGTCTCCTTAAAACGTATTTGAATCCACTACTCTTTAAAAAACAATAGTTCTTTCTCTTTTCATCCAACAATCGCTTACATTGTTTTGAGTATAAATAGAGCAATGATTGTGAAAAATCGGTATTTCTCTAAAGCTGTTTTAAACTATTAGAGTCTACATATCTCTGAAAAAATAACTTAAAATAAGTGAAGAATAAAAGTTACAAAGAACTGCTTTTTTATGGTTATACTTTCAGTTAGTTAAGAAAGTTACAATTAATCTCAAGTTTATCAATTGTTTTTCCTTTTATACTTCAGTATTTTCTAAATATAAATGCGATTTTTTCAGTCCTAATTTTTTTAATTATTTCTCTGTGTTAATAATATAAAATTCCATTTCTCTAAATGTAAAAAAGAAAAAACTTTCGCAACCTAAGAACTTTCATATATAAATAACAAAAATATCGAATTTTTCGTATTTATTGGCTAAACTTTTATAAACTCTTTTTTTTTTTTCATTTTCATTTATCATTTTGTGATTAATTACATAATTTTCAAAAATGTGATTCGTCAAAATACCTTAAAAAATTTATAGTTTCATTTCGTCAATAAAGTATATTATCTTTCAAGTAAAATCAGCAACATTTCATTGACAGTTAAGAAAATAGGATATTTCTTACTATTTTTTTATGTATGTAATAATCATCCTTAAGAAATCCAAAGATTTTACCCTTACATATTTGGCATTTTCAACACATTCCCCCCCCCCCCTTCCTAAAATGAAAACGTTTTAAGAGGAACAACCTGTTTTTTTTTCCTTCGGTATTTCAAATACTTCACTTTTGGTTTAGTCTGCGAAATAACTTGAATGACACAAAAAAAAACAGCAGTATGTTTACGTTTGGTTATACGTTTACTATTATCAAAAGAAAAGAAAATCTCTCTTTTTCCTCTTACTTTTGCACTTGTGTGGCCTAATTGTAAACTGCAAACCACTTTCAGCATTGCATTTGCGGTTACATGGATTTTTTCATGACACCTTTGCCATCTTCACCTGCGTAAGTAGTTTCTTAGAACGGAAATTGTCTGAACACCACACCTCATCTGCGTACCCAAGTTCTTAAGGACCCCTACCGTCTGAGTGGGCGAGGAAATTGACTAAGACTAATGCTACAGTTGGAAGCTACACATACACAGTATTCTGCTAGGTTATCGAGGAAATTCTCGTGGTGTTAAGAAAGAACAAATGTTCCCACTGATAAACGATGGAACAGGTACCACATCAGACTTAAAAAGAACTAATTACGCATGGTGGAATGGCACGTGTTTAAAGTAACTGAGTACGATCGAATGGGCAAGAGTAACAAAACCAGAAAGTGGGGGGGGAGACTAGTGAAGTAATTGCATAAATTGGAAATTAGGTAATTAGGCATTAAAGTCACGCAAAAGTGTCGAATAAAACAGGCTATTACATGTGAGCTGGTAGTAAATAATCACTTCACTGCGATCTGAGATGGTGTGGGGTTGAATTAAGTTGTATTATAGGATGACATATTTCAAGAGCTTTCATGTATCTCACTCTGAGCTATTGTGTAAAAATGTTTTTGTTGTATGATTCTAATGATGATAGGGAAGTATTAATTAATGGAAAATACTGATAAATTATTCCGTAAAACATATTTATTATATAGAAGCTTAGTTATACTTGTGATAATAATTGAAAACAGTTTTTTTAATTTGTAAAAAGTTTTGCTATTATTTGTACATTAGAAATTGTCTACTTAAAGTGTGTGGGAAAATTAGATTCCTCGCTAGTGTAGATTATATTTATTCTCCCAGCCAGAAGTAACACAGAATAGAAATGTACCCCATCTACTAAAAGAATTATTAAATAGATTAGTTTTTAAAAAATGCATAGTTTCAAATGAACTGTCATCTAAGCTATAAAACACGCGAAGATTGGGCTTTTTATCCTATTGTTACATTAACTATCTCAAGAAGAGTTTTTATCCAAATAGGAGAGATGAAGAATAGCTTCAAAATAAAGATGCCTAAAAAAGTTGACCGTGAGCCATCCTCCAAGCACCTTGGGTTCGCGAGTCGTCTGTTAATGCTTTTCAAAAGCGTGTCACCTACTCCATGCTTAAAACCTCCCACCCACCCTGGATTCTCTTTTTGACAGATTGGTACTGGGCCATCTTATCTCCATAATGCACTTACTCCACTTAAAAAAAGTGAGTGAGAAATCTTTTTTTAAAGCCTTATCTTTTTCAATGCCCAGAAGGTGCAAATCTTGCAAGAGTTACTCTTAGAAGGGGCTTTGGATGGCGCTAGGGCCTCATTTGCTCTACTTTCTAAGCCACCTACCTGAAAAATGATTTCTCGTTTCTCGATCGGCAGTCCATCCACCTCAATCGATAGAACAGCCAAGAAAACGTCGACTGGGATCTTTTTTCGGGGATGTCTATTAGTTCGTTTCACTCGAAAAGGATATTTAACACCCACAGAAAAGAAAAAGACTGTGCTCAGTTTTCGGTGTCTCCTGTCGTGGGATCGATTGAAGATGCCAAGCCTATCACACTATTAGTGGTTGATTAATAGGTATGCCAATCAGGATGGAGTCTGGCGGAGTTAAAAGTTGGCTTAGAGGAGAAAGGTGTCAATTTGGGTCCGGGAGAAAGGGGATTAAAGTTGATCTTAGGGGATCTTAAAAGTCGAACTTAAAAATCAATTAAGAAAGGAGATGTTGTTTATCCCGTTGCCTACAGAGTAAGGGCTAATTTATTAACCATTATTTTTTTTATCTTCCTTCTTGATTGTAAATTTGAAGAGAGCATCTTTTTCTTTGATAGGAAAGCGTATAAATTGAAGTTGAAAAGAGGAGGTACGTTGATTAAACTTATTCTTTCACTCTTGATTAAGGTAACCAAAATCCTACGAAACAACTTGTAATTTTTATCCGCTATCGAAATGAATAAAAAAGGTGTAATAAAAAGTAATTTGTGAACAGAATGTATTTTGGGAGGAATTTAATATACACACTGTCAAGTAATTACGTAGCATCTCGGGAGACCGACTTGGTAGTGACAAATCCTTGTTAGTGGGAGGGGGGGGGGTCTCTTAAACGAGCCGATATTAAATATCTCAAGTGACAAATAATTTGAATTGAGTAAATCTGAAAACAGTTTTAAAAAAAATACAGATTTTTAAAGAAATGATTTTTTTTTTTATTATTCTCTCTCTTTCTTGGTGAAAATTATTGTTACAAGCTTTGTAAATACTGAGCAGTTTTGCTACTTTTTATCAGGAATATTTATATTGATATTTTGCTCAATTTGAGCGGTGCCATTTGTAATTTTTTTTTATTTGTATATTTGTCAAACAGCGACAGTTACATTGCTAAATCGCGAAATTCCTTTTCTTCAATAAATGCGTGATTGTACAAAATATGCATGATGATAACTAATGCAAGCGTGGGGATTACCACTAGACGTATTTTGAAATCATTGAATTCGAATTCATTTTAACTTACGGCCTTTTTAATTTGACTGTATATATACGCATAGGAAGGAAGGATATGGACCTATATATATATAAGAATAAAAGCAAATTTTGTACACACACAAACGTTCGTTTCTAAGTTTTTTTTTCTTTTTCGTAAATGCAAATCACTTAGAACATGAGTATGCTGGAATTAAATTAAACTGCGAAACATGCAATAGGAGGGGAATCAAATGAGAAAAAGGGAGAGCTCAATCTTTGTGTAAGAATAAAAATCCCAGATTTTTTTTTTCTATTGAGAAAATTATAAGGGAATAGCAAATCCTCTTTGAAAATTAGAATTTGAAAGAAGTCAAAGAGAAAATTCGTGTGTCAATTCATTCTCGAGAATAATTCCACGTCTTCTATTTGTGTTTATATGCATAGAGAGAAAAAAAAGAAAGCCTAAAAAGTATTTGAAAAGGAAGGAAACTAAATGCAAATAATCAACAAAGAGGCAAAAGCTAAGCTTCGTCGCTGATGTTTTCAAATTCTCGAAAATCACAAACGACACGAGGTACTAAAAGGGATTGTTCTATGACACATCAAATGAATTGCACCTATCGTATCGTCCCCCAACTGTGCGTATATCAAAATACAATAAAAACCCTTTTAAACGCGCGAACGATGTTTCATCCATTGAGAAGGGCCTTCAAATTGATTACTCAGAGTACGTTGGGGGAAAAAAATTAAATGAACTGGGAGGAGGAATGGCAAATGATATGCTTCACGAAAGCAGATTCCTTGACGCGCAATTTAAACGAGAGCCTTTTTATCTCCTTGATAAAAAAAAGAAAAAAGTACACTCTAATTGAAATAAAAAAAACCGGAAAGAGAAAAATCAACATATTAACGAATTTTTTAAATCAAGTTTCTTAACTTTTTCATAAGTGACTACGATTAAGGTGTTCGTCCCTCTTTAAGCTTGCCGATGGTTAAATGAGAGTCTCGTTTCCTGTTACAAATTGAGCGAGGGAATATTCAGAACCGTAAAAATTAGGTGTTTTAGCGAAATATTTATAAAAACAGGGAGAGAGGATAAACAAATGATTGTTTGAAATTTTGAAAATGAAAGGAAAGAGAAAAAAAAGTCATTCTCTCTCTCATTTCTAACTGATATTATTAAGAGCGAGTGCCAGTACTTATATCTCCATTAAAACCTTTTTTAAGGACTGTTTTTTTCAGCGTGTTTAACGAGCTGTAAAATTTGCTATAAGAAAGCAACAGGGCGTTTTATAAGGTTATGTGATTTATTTTTAGCTTGATTCTTTTTTTTTCTTCTGCTTTGCTTCTGAATTTTTTTTCCCTGGCTAGCACAGTAAGTTCTTTGGCATAAAAATGTGTGAATGATCACTCAAAAGAATAATTCAGTGACTTCTTCATCAAAATAAGCTATGAAAAAATGAATTTTTTTTCTCGCGCGCTGACAGTTACTAATTATTAAATAAATTCACGTCTTACTACATACGCAATCGAAATGGGTTGTAGCATTAGAAAGCGCTTTATAAACATTAAAAAGAAAAGAAGTGTTAAGTATGTATATATAAACATAAATAACTAAAAATTAATCTTTTTCAGCCTTAGTTTTAAGTACTTCCTAGGTTTGATTCCTTATATATTTATCCAGAATTGATTAAATTTTGACTAAAATAGCACTACTGTATTTCTGATTTCCGAAACAAAATTTGAAGACAGTAAAAAAGGACTATCAACACAAAATAAAAAAGAAATACAGTAAAATAGACTATATTATACACACTTTGAAAAAAACTACTAAAGATGAAATATATTCTATTAAAATTTACCAAAATCTGATTATTGAAAAACTTTCTGTTTTTAAAAATTGATAAAGATTTTTTTTTTGGTATTTTGAAAAAGTAATAATTTACAATAATAATTTTTACCATTAGTGAATAATAAGTTATAATTATGGAATTTTGTGACATTTTCAAAAGTCATTAAATTAAGTGAATTAAATTTTGAACTAGAGAAAATTAAGATGTTGTTAAAGGAAGAATTAAAGTACATTTTATCAGTTTTCGGAGAGGAACTATTGCCAAAAGTTAAAGTTAATACTTACATTTATACAATGTGAATAGTTTTAAAAAATTAAGTGCATTTGAAGTGTTCTTTAAATATTTTTTGTAAATCTGCCAAATATTAAAACGGGAATTTTCGAATATGAGAGGAAAATTTTGAACGTGTAAATGTCTAAAAAAAATTATAAGAATTTTAAACGTTGCTGAAAGAAATTAAGCATCCCTGTATAGTTTTTAAGACTGATTTTGAAAATAAAACATAAACATATTTAAGGGCAGAGAATCTGAAAGGTCTAAGTCATTAATACTATTGATAGGGGGGGGGGGAATTGCAGTAAAAATATTTTTCTTAATACTTTGATTTGCATACACACATTTATGTATATATGTTCACAAGTTAATAAAGAAAGAGACGAAAGGATTGGTGACGTAACAGATAGATCAAGTTTTAAATAATTTTAAATCGAAGTTCGATATTTTTAGCTTATTTCTGATTTAGGCACAGGAAATCGTATTTAGGATAAAATTATTATTCATTTCCTGTATAAAATCTCGGGGATAGACCAAATTTTTTGAAAAGCAGTTGTTAAACTCTTTACGCTTACGTTCGCATTTTTCTTCATTTTCAAGGATAAATTTAATAAATTCCTAATGAGTGAACAAGTCTTGCTTCGATTTTATTGGAAACATAGTGCAACCGACACAAAATGAAATTAAAAATCTAAGTTTAAATAAGTTAAATCTTGAAGTTTTCTACATAACATACACTACACAGTTTGCTCAATTTTTTTTGTTATTATAAAATATAGATGTGAATATTATATTCTTCAGAAGTGCTTGAAAATATACATTTATATTTTTCCTGTTCGAAAGGAATATGAAAACTGCTATTCCAGTGTACGCAATTGGTTCCAGTTAACAAATATATATATAAACATTTCACTCATTCCATTTTACCTCAAAACTCCACTCAACACTGAATTCCCAATATACATAATGTAGTGTAATACATTTGATTGTTAGTCACTGATGTGCAATAGATAGTTTGATTTCGAATTGAATGTAATATTAGTATTCTCTCATTAAACAGTTCTCTATACGACTGTATTAATTTCAATTTAGAATATATATCAGAAGTACACATAATGTATCATGATAATCCAAAATGCTCAAAATAAAGTTTTATTTCATGTAATGCTGACGTTTATCAACAGTCGGGTTGATTAATGATTTACGTTTGCTTAGTTTTAAGAATTATGATATTTATGTTACATTAAATCGCGCTTACATTCATTTCCATAGGGGAACAGGTAATTTGCTCAAAAAATTAATTTTAATTTTTTGCTAAAAGTTAACGAAACACTTTAATTATATATTTCCTTTCAATGTACAGGCATTCTTTTTTTTTTTTCTTGCTTCTTTTTTTAAAAAAAAAATTTGTTTCGACTTTTTCGTTGTTCTTGAGCGTAATTTGTGAATAATCAGCATACCAATCTCAGTTTCAATTACTAGGAAATTTTATTTTATATTATTCAAAAGAGGACATTTTTAGTGATTTAATTAAAAAAGATTTTATAACAACTTGAAGATGATAAGTTATTTGTTTAGAAAAAGACGCCAGATTCTGAAGTTACGAATTTCCTTAAAAAAATCCTTTTATCGAATCTAAGGTAGAATCTCTTTAATAATGTTACATGGTTACGTGTACGATGGTATTAAAAAAACCCGTTCAACATGAGTGAGGGAAAAACATTCTACTAATTAAAGGTCAAAATACATATAATTGATAATTAATATGTTAAAGAAAGTAATGAAATTATCTGGACATAGATCAGATTCTCGCTTACGAAATCAGATATCTATGTATGTGTGTGTGTGTGAGTTCGTTCTTGCAAATTGAAAAGAATACGAAAATCAAAGGGCGCTAGACTTCGGAATCGTTGACTTAATATGCAAGAAAGATAGGTAACATTATTTTAGATAATAGACCATATCCTTCATGAATAAAAAAAAATAGTTTTAATGCTTTATATGAATTGAGGTAAACATTCAACCTTATATATATGCCAGACAGCAAAAGTCTTTCTCAGACGTAAGAAACAAATTCAGACTTAATGCTTTCTAGGGAACGGAAAAAGCTCAAAACTTTCGAAGATCACGTTCAAACTTTTACTTTTCGTTTAATAAACGGGAACCACGAAATAATCACGATTAACGGCAACGGTTAAAATAAAAACTTTTCTTAGACAACAACGTACCGTGAAACTAATTAAAATCACTGAATGAAAAAAAAAAATATCTGTGAGCATAAATTCTTCAAAACTCAGAATTAATTGTATGACGATTGGTAGCAGTAAATAACAATAATTCAAGAGAAAGGTAAAGGAAAATCATTTTTACAGAAATTACGAAATAACGGTCAAATCAATTAATGGCGTGGCTAGAATACATCATAGGGTATCAATTACTCCTTCATTATTTTCTACAATACATCTTTTTCAGCTGAAGCCCGTGCTATTGTTTTCAATGATAATTATGATAAATTGTAAATCTAAATAACAAAAGAAATAGTAATTATGCTATACCACAAAATGTACGTTTTTCTTTCAGTCTCATTAAAAATAATAAATTTCAACGTAAATTTTAACGTGATTCCCCTTCAACCCAAGAAATTCAAAAATAAGTGCGTTAACTTAAAAAACTCAACCAATATTTAACTTATTGTTAATATTTGGGAAATAACGCGAAATTATTAAAATATTAGTTAAATCGTTTTTTTATTGTTATATTATTCACTTCCAAAAAGCTTCCTTCATATTATACATTTTTTTCTGAATTATGCAGAGGCTTATAAAAATTAAAATGGCCTTAAACTTACATTATTTAATTGGTCCATAATGAGCTAGAATTTTTCCAGGGTTTGAATTCACACTTCGAGGAATAAATCACGTATTTTATATTAATGATATAAGAATATTTATAAAAAAAAATCATGGTATACTTGTTAAAAGTGCCAACTTACTCAAGGAACTTCTTTATAAATATGTGTGTTATTTGCTTTTGTTTTTATATTGTTCCTTATAATTGACTCAAAATAAATTCTTCTAACTCAAACCGCTGAGCTAGCCAGCTGACTGGAAAGCAAGTTACTCGAATTTCTGTTCCTAGTTTGACGGGAAAACATATCACTTGTCCCTTATTAACAAAACATCCGAAGCATTTCATTAGACAAGCGCAGCTTTTGACGCTTACGGAGTCACCATGGCTTCTTCAATTTCCCTGTATTGACATTTTTGCAGTCATATTCATGGCGCATTCAAATGGAAACTATTCCGTTTAATTTCAAACACAGGCAGGCATTGTCAAATTATTAAAGTTTATATTAATCGGCAGTAAACTCCTGCGTTTAAATTGGACTCTCTATGAATAGCTACCGCTTCTCTGTATTAGGCAGAATGCCATTAGCGTGTGTTGCGCAGTTCATTAAGTTTGTAACATGATGAAGACTGAATATTGCAATCGACATTTATCCCGTAGTTATCATCCGTTTAGCGATTACTGCCTCCCCAAGAGAAATATGTCAAACATTCAATGATATACTTCGGCTGAATCATTAACGTGCGTTTCCAAGTTCGACGAGTCAATAGCTACCCTCAATTAATAACTTTGACAGCGAGCTCCCCGCCTCATTGCAAATTAAAGCCTCAAAATATAATAACGGTTGGGGGTCGTCCCACAATTACGATCGGAATTTCCTATCTAGTACATGTAAAAAAACACGCTATTTGACTCATCTGAATGCACCGTAAGCAATAAAAAGGTGAATAATGAACGTGTTGGGAGTTTTCTCACTTGCTTCAACACTTACGTGACAAAGATCATTAGTTTGTGATTAGGTGAAGGATTCATTTGTTGGTTGTGGAATGATAAATATTACTTAATTCAATAAAACAAATGAGAACCTTCTCGATTGAGTAATTAAATAATGAAGTACTCTGCTAGAAAAAGTTTGATTCGCTTAAATTTATAGCGTTAAATCATTTATATAAATACACTTCGAAGAATATATTATAAGAAATTTGATAAATTGTTTTATGTGAGGAAATAGAGAAAAAAATAAAAAAAAAATTCACTTGTCTTATTTCTATTTAAAGTGTTTTTTCTTCAAACAAATTTGCGTCATGTATTCTAACAGTGTATTATCCTCCAATAACATTATTACAATTCTTGCTAATCCATTTTTGAAGTGATTCGTTTCGAATATTTAATTTTGCTTACTAACAACGAACATATTCATATTCATATAACTTTTGAACTAAGACAAAGAAATGAAGAACAAGAAATATTTTAGCTTGTGTGTAAACTATTTCCCAAGTGAATATTATATAGAGGCATATCATTTAAAAATGAGAGACTATTTACTGACTAGGAAAATTTTTGTTTTCAAAGATTTTATACATACACAAAAAAGCTACAATAATAAACTCTTGAGATTGAGATTTTTTTTTTTTTTTGAAAAAATATCAATACACATAAAATAAATGTACTATAAAGTATACACAGATAAATAATAAAAATTTTGTAGTTACAAGAAACCAGAGGAAAAACATTTTCTTAAATTTAAACGCATTGAATAATAAAAAGTTCTTGCATGCTTTGAGATTTTGTAAGTTTTATAAATACCGTGAAACTCTTACGAGGATTTTTATTTATGTTTTGAAAATTCACGGATGCAAAAAATTTCTTGTTAAAATATATTACTGAGAAAAATTAGCAGTTTGAAATATTTTAGGATTTAAAAGCAACGGTATTCGCAGATACTTCAAATGAAAAATAGGTAGATGATATTTTACAAACATATTTGTGAAATGGATAAAGAAAAACAGTTAACTCTTTTTCCAACTTTCCATGTTTTCTATGATCTCAAAAATCAAATAAACTAGAATAAACTATCAAAGACTTCTAAGGTGTTGTAACTCGGTTTTGAAATTGACAAGTTACATCAAAACATTTCTGTTTATATAAAATATATATATATAAGTACATTCAATTTTTTAGCTTTCAAGTGAAAAATTGGGCATTACGTGGAAATGTTTCTCATTGCCTTTTGCTTCTTTTTAAATTTTTGTTTATTATTATTCAATGGAAAAAATTATGAACCAAATTCTCAGAATTGAAAACATTTTAGAATATATTTATGCGTGACATAAATATTTTATGGCATTTTTAGAAGTGTAAGAAAGCAATTGGAATTATGAGAAACCTTCTAACAAAGAACTATTTTTGGTATGAAAGATTTTACATTATAGTAAGGAATGTGACAAAATTTGATCTTATGTGATGTATGAAAATCCAAAAAAAACCACACAAAAAAACACCCAGTTTAAATATAGAATATTTTAATAAAACTCAAAACATTCGACACAAAATAGTCACTCTTTTACAAACTTGTGAGGATTACTGTGATTTTTTTCAAGAAAATGTGGTGTAAAGAAATCAGTTATAGTAGATTTCCAGCAAAGTTGCAACTGAAAAGTTATCATTTCATTTCTATTCCTCTGCAAGCGAATTTACTGAAAGCTTTTGAGGAAACCCATTCGTTTTCTTGAAAAGTTGAGAGATAAAAATAAAGTTGTGGTTAGTGTATTTATATTTTTCTTTTCCTCAAGCTTTACTCTTAATAGGAATAAAATAAAAGTTTGTGTACTTAGAAACACTATTAATTCATATTTATAAATGTACATTTTCTGAACCTAGATCTCTCTACAGTTAAAGCCAATAGCTCTCGAATTGCTTTGAAGTGGAATGTTAATCAAAAATAAAACATCTTCATTCAAATGAAACATATTTTGTTAAGATACGTTTTTAATTTTTCATATTTTTGCTAAGCATTTTGCTTACACGCACGTTAAGCTCTAGTTTTTGCTTAATATTCCATGTAAGTTTAAATCTGTAAAATTTTCATGTTTCGGAAATACTATTTATAGCTTCATGCAGTTAGATATTACTACACGTTGTAAAACTTTGTGTGAAAATTTTTGAAAATTATACAGGCAAAACGTACTATAATTTATCCTAATTGTAATACAGCAAATGTTATATGTTAACGTTTATGATTTCAAAGCGACAGCTTCGAGAGTGGAAGTACGAATGCAAAAAATACCTCAAATCTTACCAAATTTCATATTCTTCTGTCCGAATATTAGAATAAGAGAATGACGATCAAAAGATAGCACGCAACCCAGCTGCCGACGAATGTTGATAAGAACGTGCCAAGATTATTGAAATTCTTACCTGACTATGCGCATATCTTAAGAGAAAGAGAGATGACCGCTGTCCAGCTATTTCTCCAGACGGGTGTTCATAATGTTAGATTGACAGCTAGTGTCCGAAAAGTGATTTTTTATATGAGAAAAAGAAGTTCCGCATAGATGAAAATAACGCCAGCTTGGGAACTTTAAAAAACAAGAAAGAACGGTTGAAAGAAAGGGGGTGTTCTTTTGCAAGCAATCCGATAAGCGAGAATGCAAAAAGGGGAAAACAAAGAAGAAATATAATAAATTCAAAGCAAGATCAGGTTGAAAAGGAACTAGAATAAGAGATCTCTAAAAATAGCGTAACAGTGATAGAGAAAGCTTCCTACAGCTGTTTTCCAATCCAAATTCACCACCCTCCCCACCATTTTTTCCCTACCAGTATATATCGTCTATCGAACTTGATATTGCATACATGTTTTACCATGTCTCTCAAAGTATCTGCATGGGAGTCGGTTGTAAGAAAAAATGCAGCATTTCTAACGTCTTTTAGACGGCTGGACGATTTCTCCTCTGTCTCCTTGTCTCTACATCACTAACAGCCATATATTATTCGTCCTTACACTTGCACGAGCAAAGGAATGCGAAGGATGCCCTTCTCTATCTTTTTCTCTTCTTTCTCTCTTCGGGTTAGATGGATTCACTCCCGGCAAACTATATTTATTTCCCTTCACTTCTCTCCCAGGAGTCGATTGAGAGAGAAGAAAACATAAAATAACCAGGAGAGAGAGAGAACGAAGGATATAAAAAAGAGGGGAAAATTCTGTTTTCGATGATAGGCAGGCAAGTGTTTCCTGTTCTATAAGCCCACCGACGCTCATACACACTCTTGGATACTTGGAATTGCAAATGCATCTTTAACGGAAAATACTTCCTCCAGAATTCTCGCTTTCGCGTAAATAAAAAGGATGGAGGGTTAAAAAAAAGGAGGGAGATCGAGATATTTTGCGGGGCTATTTCCGAAACAGCTCACACCGTTCATTCATGGGTCTTTGGTAAAGCAAAATCCGCTTTGTGATGGTGGGAGGTAAACACTACAAATAAAACTTGATCTCCGCATCGATTCCTGGAAAGAGTGAGTGATGGATGTTTTTTAACAGAAATGTAGGCATTAATTATTTTATAGAATCGTTTTATCTCCTTCCCATGAGTAAATATTACAAGCTATGATTCTTTAATTCCTCTTAATTCATCAAATATCAGTTATTGATAAATCTTAATTAAAAGAGATACTAAGAGCTTCTTTTTACTACTTTCAGAATTACAAATTTAAAGACTGTTCTAGTGATATTATTTGGTAATAATGGGTGTCTAAAAAACATAAAACAGTTAAAATTACCGTAAAATCCGGCGTATAACGCGCATCTATACTTTCGAGCTGCATTTTTTAATTTTTTGGTATATTCGCCATATAACGAGCACCCCCCTTTTTTAAGTAGAAACCTGAAATACACATGTAAAATGCTAATACGTTTTTAAGTAATTTTTTCGAGGTATTATCTCAGACTTTTGAAAAAATAGTATACTTCTAGAATAACAACTCTTTAGGGAAAATGTCATTTCTTTTAAATTAACAGTATTTAAATATATGTCGAGGAATACTTTTTTAATGCCCATCTCTCTTTTTTTTAAAGCTATCATATTTTTATACTCGCCGCACCCGTAAATTTCGGTCTTATTTTTTGTGTTAGAAGTGCTCGTTATACGCCGATTTTACGGTAACATAAATAAGACGGTAAATTTCTTTAAGAATAATGCTCTATTTTATTCATATGGAATCGATTTATTAAAAAAAAATTGCTTAAATCTCAATAACTATTTTTGATTATTTCATTTAATAGAAAAATTTATGTACTAATTTACATACAATGTTGCATTTTTTTATTTCAAGAATTATTTTACATGAAGATTTATTCAACTATCACTTTATCAAATTAGCAAAATCGTGAAAAAGATCACGCGCAAGATATTTTACAGCTCAAGGAGTAGTTTTAAAATATCTGAACTGATTCACAAAAAAATGAAAAATTTAGATATGCAAAGTGTTTTCACTCCCACATGAAATTATTGCAGAATGTAAAGATTTAAATGGATGACTTTGTGCCTTCTCCCAATAAACTTATCCATGAACAATCATGAATATATTTCACTTATATAATTGAAAATTAGAGTATAATACTCAAAAACCCTGAACTTATAGCTTATACCGACTTTTGAAATCCTGTCCATCAACATTCTACCAAAATTGTAAATTGGCTCTAGTAAATAATTCTTAGTGGTGGTTATTATAAAAAATAAAATATTTAAAAAGTATTTGCAGTACATGTAATTGAGTGTATTACAAGTAGTTTCGGAAATATTAAATATCGAACTTCTACAGAATTGGGTGTTTTAATATTCAATTTTAGGTTCAAAGCGATATAAACTAGTAACATTACCTCATTCTCCTCCCACATTACCCTTGATTTACATAAAACGGTTAAATGCTTTTATCTTAAATCGAGAATGAAAACCGATGCAAGAATAAATGGAGATAGAGTTCACCCAGAAATGAAATTCTATTGACTTCAAAGATAGTGAATAGGAGGCGTACAATAACTATCCGCTGAGGGAAAATCAACTAGTCCTTCCCATCTAGGAGAAGTCGATAGACCCTTGAATAAGGTAGCCTGAATAGATATGTACTTCATGAGTTCGTACCATTAAGTGGGTAGCCTATCAAAGCTTTTATTAAGGTTAAATACTATTAGAAGCGCAATTTTAATGATCGTTTATGTCACCAACATCAGGTATAGAATCCGTAAATTGATGATCTTAAACGACACAATGATGATGCTTCATCGAAATCTATCTATCTGCATGCGACTCAAAGATCACATTAGGACTGTCATCTATGAATGATGAGATGGTATGTTAAAAGCATAAGTACAATTTGACAATTGGGAAACAACCGGAAGGAAATGCTCAGTGAGAGTTGCATTAATTGCGAAGCTATTTCGTTGGGAAAACCTTTGACCAAAGAGTAAGTAATTTCTATTAAGGGACATAGAAACTCTATGGATTCAAGTCGTACAGCTATGGAAGAAATCTTTCTTTAACAGAGTGAAATAATATCCATTTACTTATTCTTCGTGAATTAATTTAGTTTAAGCAATCTATTTAGTTACTTAGGATGAACATCCCCAAAGGATTGCACATTGAAGTCATTCAAACATTGGAAAAGAATACAGCGAATGCTATATTATTTAATCTGTTTTTATATACATATTCTGTGATAACAATCTTTTTCAGATAATCTTATTCAAGATTAGGAGTTCTCAAGCATTAATAGAAGTTTTAATATGGTTATTTAAAAAATGCAACATAAAATCCAAATATAACCAAAGTTTTAAAATTGTTGATATCGTCTTTAATGAACTATACTTAATTGTATATAGTATCATTTGACCACTCATATGTAATTACAAGGAAATACAACAGGTACCTTCAAAATGAATAACATCTTCTTTATAATTTATTTGATTTTCGATACATTATTAGTTTATTGTAATGTGAACATTTTCAAAAAGCTCATTGGCTCTAATTGAGAATCTCATCAACTCAAAAGTAATGGAAACAGAATTTACATTGTTAAATATGTCATTTTCTCTCGATGCCAAAATTAGGAAAATTCATTATTACAGTAATTAAAGTTATATATGTATAATGTTTTGCTCCTAAATACGGTAAGTCTCAATAGTGTTATTTCACTAAAAATTATTAGAGGACGAAATAAGTAGGTTAAGAATTGTAAAAATGATATAGAAATACACACTGGACCTAAATGCTTAACTATATTTTTCAGAAGTTTGAAAAACACAAAATATAACAAAAGAAAGTAGAAAAATGCTCTTGACACATTAAACTTTTAAATGTCAAAGAGAATTTTCTATGATTTTCGGGGGTTGCTAAGAAATATATATACATATGTATGTATATGTATTATATATATGTGTGTGTGTTCGTATCTATGTATGTTTGCTTATTTTAATAGAATATATTGGCTAGAATCATTAAGAAATTATTATATCTCGCAACAATAATGAAATGAAGTTAAAGTGAAAAAATTATAAAATTGTTTACTATTGTTTCCAATACTGTTGAAGAACAATTTTAATACAATAACTTAGATGTTGGTTTTAGTTTCTCCCAGCTGATCAAAACTGAATAAAAGTAGCCACGCGCGGAAACTAATAATAAGGTAATGGTTAAGAAACTTCTAGAAATTAACGCGGAATTTATTAACCTATATATAAACGTAAAAAATATATTTCCATAAATATTAAAACATTAGTGGTAATTTAACAAAAATAAATCCTAAAAACACAGATTTCAGATTTTCTTGGAATGTAGATAATATTTGAAACTGAATAATACTGAATGGTAATGTATCTGTATTACTGACTACAAAGCTTAAAATAAACAAATTGAAGTTTCATCACGCTAAATTCTTTGTATCACGGAAATTATTTTACAATCTTTTCGGGAGACTGTTCAGCTATTAAAAATCCCTAAATACTTCAATTAATTATCTCAAACATAAGGTTTTGAAGTTTTGATTAAATAGAATTTAATTTCCATATCGTTATCGCATTGCTACGATAATTGAAAAATCTCTTGATAAATAAATTGAAATATATAATTCAGAAATCATTCCCTTATTAGTTATGAAATATGTTGTGAATTCAGTTAATAAGTAATTTCATCTTAGATTCCATTCAAGAATATCATTTAAAAAATTCAATTACTTTCTTAAAAAAGGTCAGAAAATTTGAGGAACATTTCTTAGGAAATACATTCATTGATTTGTAATTTGTTAGTAGTTTTTTTTATAAAGAGTTAGGTGAAGAAACTTAAAATAAAATCCAAAAATTATATATATATATTAGAGTACATTAAGTATGTAATACAAATAATCAGGCTTTTTTAAAATTGCAAAAGTAATAAGATTTATAATATCTTTTATTCATGCTCCAAAAGTGCACAGTTCCTTTATCCAAATCCAATCTTTGAAGTAAATTTCCTTCTAATCGGCATTTCATATGGAATATACACGAGTACGATTAATCATACTCATTCCATTATAATATTTGTCAAGATGACATCACCAATCTAATAATGTTTATACTGAATTTTTTTTCTGCGGAATCGTGCGAAATCTTATTTTGGATACACAAAGAATTGCGTCAATCAAATATTTCAGGGGCGTAATATGAGTAAAGTCCCTCGTGAACCATGGAGGGCGCGATTTTTGAGGCGATGTCAAGTGTTTTTGAGCCAGAATTATGACGACAATGAAAGTGACAATAAGGAAATAAGTGTCAGCGGATGGCAAAAATGTGTCGGATGAGATGCAGCCGACGTCAAGAGAAAGGAAAAGGGCGTTTGGTAAAGCAAGTATTGGGTTTTTGATGGAAGTTCAAAAGCAATTGTTGGCTGAAGAAATGCAATTGCATTTTGGAGGCCACAATCGCAAATATTTCTGCTACTTTTTTTTCCATTCATCCTTCTTTAAAGGATATCGGAAATTAAATAGGGTCACCTCTTTTGAAGTGACTGCCCATTGCTCAAAGAAACCTAACTAGGATTTTATTTATTTATATGGCTTCTTGTCAATATTGAACTCATACTGTCTTGTCGTTTGGGGGAGTCAGTGTAAGAAGAAAATTAACGAAACACCTTCAAACATACAAATTTCTTTTATGCTAGATTTATTATTATTTTACTTTGTGGTTTATAATCAAAATTAATATAAAAAATTACTTTTTCAATAGAAAGTCTAATTATTTTGGAAAAAAAAAAGATTGTACTGTTTTAGTAGAGACTGGTGCAAGTAACTTCCCTGTTTAATAATATTTTTTACATTTTTGATTAAAACTATGTCTTATTTTCTGTAGTACACCATGCTTTTTGATAATGCTTTTATTTATTCTTGTAATTTAATGTATCCGACTACCCTAAAATTGTGAATGTAGCCAAAAAATTGACAATTTTTGTGATTTTATTTTATAGACCATCTTATTAGCTTTATAAAAATACCTTTATTATTTTTTGTTCACTAGAACAAAAACTACAAGTGTTTTAGTAAAAGCAGATGCCATTACTTTAAGCAAGATGTCATACTTTAAAACGCGTTTTACTGGAAATGTGTTTTTTTGAAAATGCTCAAACGGGGCCAGCGATTACTAAAAAAGTTTTGAAAATAATTAAATGAAATTTTTTCTGTATGTTCTGTATATTAGTAGAAGTGTTTTAACCTTCAGATTTATCAATCACTATTTTATTACAAAATTTACAGTCTCTTATGTTAATATAATTACTGTTTTTTTTTTTTTTTTAGCAATTTCATATAATAGCTAAGATAAAGTGCTGTAATTTTTGTAAAATTAAAATATCTTTTATCCTGAAGGTCATCTCAAAAATGAATAAAATAGCAACACATCAAAATTGAAAATTTGTTTATAAACTTTTGCTACAGAATGGGCCGCGTTTATGTCATTTTTAGCAAATTTTTGCCCATTTTTTTCCATTTTAATAATAATTATTTCTTTTTCTCTTCTTAATTTTAGCTTATTTTTCTTAAAATGCATTATACAAATCTAAAAACCACAAAAAAATCCCCATATCTCCATTTTTCTTTTAAAAAGTTGTCGCAAGTAGTCGGATATATATATATATATATATATATATATACATACCTCCTTAAAGATAACTTAAGTAGAAACTCCTTTTATAATCAATCTTATGCAATGAATCATTTTAGTTTCATTTTATTTTTGGTTTGAAAAAATTATCTTGATGAAACAACATTGGAGCATTGAATAAATATTTACATGCTAGAGGATAATAGGAATAATTGTTTCTTATATTTAAATTATCATGCATCGCAGATACGTAAAGATCAATAGCTCCTCTTTCTCAATAGAATTTTTCAAAAAGCTTATTTTTCTTCTATCCAACCTTTACGCGGCAATTTTTTTAGGACATAAATTCTATTGGTTTTCGAATTTAGCAAACTCTTAAGCTTAGGACTAAGATTACTGGATTTAACATTGTTTCAAGGCACCAACCCTCCCCTTTGATTATTTATACTACTGAACTGAAATAATAAAAAAAAAATGCAGATTGAAAAAGTTTCTTTGCAAAAAAACTACAAATAATTTCTATAAACATAAAATCACATAATACCGTAGCATAAAACATCAATCTACGCATTTACTTAGAACTTTCCAACAAGAAGCCTTAAAGAAGATTAACCACAGGATTAAATTGCTCTCAAGAATTCTTCAAAAAATAATATTGACTCACTGTAAATTATACTTAAAAAATATGGAAACTATATTAAAAATTTTTAAAAAAAAACACTTGAGGGAAAAGATATTAGTAGAATCTAAAATGGTATTCAACTGAAGAAAAACACATATTAAATCAATAATATTAAATAAGAAAAATTTATTTCAAACCACTAACTTTCGATTTATTACAAATGTATGCATGAAGAAAATTGGATAGTCATGATATAGCGTGTGTGTGGGCAGTGGCGGCGCTAGACCACGCGTGGACGTCGGCGAAATTAGGGTTCGCGAGGCCTCCTTTTTTCCCAGTCAAGAAAACGTTAAATTACATAAAAAGCCGAATTATAGTTAAACTAATGTATGAGTAAATGAGATTTATTGCTAATCAAATGATGACAAAAATTACACAAATAGAAATTAAAATAGACGAACTGAATAACTAAATTTTAAATAATTAAAAACTTTGCGAGGCCCCCTCAAGCGCGAGGCCGTCGGCGGTTGCCGACGTCGCTGAAGCCTAACGCCGCCACTGTGTGTGGGCCATACATACATATATATACTTACCTATACATACATAATGCATAGATATATATTCGTATACACATACATGTATGTGAGTGTCCTATTATGTCTTAATATGTTATATTCTTTTTCAGTTTGATAACGTCTGCTTTTTTCAAAAATAAAAATATTTATGTTTTTTTCCATTTTTGTATCTGATATCCAAAAAAAATTTTTTTTCGTGAATTCGTTTAAAAATTTAAACTTTTAAAAAAGTTGTTCTCGTTTTAAATTTAAAACCAGATCTTATAGTTATTCTTCTTTATTCCAGGAAAATCTAACAACTCAACTCCACAGAAGCCCAGCAAGAGAAAGAAAGAGCCCAAAGCGAGTCCACAGCCCGATGGGAACAACAACAATAAAAGTCCTGCTGTTGCTCCAATTCCTGAGAACGAACCCGGCACGTTAAGTACCATCAGTCCACCGGGCAGTCTGAATGGCAATAGCAATTGCTCGAGCCTTCTGAATTCCAGTCTTGGGGACACTAAGACAGCAGCGGGTTCTGCGAGTGACCCAGAAAATGGGGACAAAGCCAAGAGAAAGAAGGCGCGGACAACATTCAGTGGAAGACAAATATTCGAATTGGAAAAGCAGTTTGAAATCAAGAAATATCTTTCCTCCAGCGAGAGAGCTGATATGGCAAAACTGCTGAATGTCACAGAAACACAGGTTCGTTTTTTTTCTTCTTTTCCCTCAAAGCTTTCTTTATAAAACCAGTAACTGTTATCATAAGAAAGTTCACTTAAATCCTAATATCTGCATGATAAATGTCATCTAGAATATCTAATCGTATTAAATGTTGGAATTGAATATTTCAGAATCAAATATTCACATAAACTGAATAATTCTACTTTCGTAACTTAGCCTGTGAAGCGAAGCAGAAAAGTTTTCTTACACACACAATTACCCCTCAATGGTTAAAAAAATCACGAGTTATGGCAACATAATGCATTAAATGAGAGTGAGTTTAATTATTATAAGTTTCACATCGTTAATATACAAAATGTTTCGTTTAAGGTATCCGACATCGTTCGGGATCATGATTTTGAAAAAGCGTACAAACGAATATTTTTTTAATATTTAGTGTCAGTTAGATTAGAATGCACATATAAAATTGTTTTAAGAAATTTATTACTATAAAAAATTATTTCAGTGCAAAAAATGAACATAGAATTACATATTTTCAAAACATTTTCCTTTGATGAAAAAGGAATCAATAATAATATTTTATCTATATATATAGCTCAAACCTCCGTACAGAGCCTGAACTAGGAATTTGAAGATATATACTTAGAAATAGATTTATTCATATTTTAACACATCACAAAATGAAAAAAAATTAGCAAAAAAAACACCAATTATTATTTTAGTTGGTATAGTAACTATGAAAATAATGCGAATTTTTCAAAAATTCTATTTCGGGTTCTCTGGAGATGTCTTAGCTATATATAGACAAAGTATTGTTATTATAGAAGCATTTTTCATAAAAAGGAGAAAGTTCTTAAAATAAAGTAGTTCTATGTTCATTTTTTGCCAAAATATTGTGCATTAAAAAAAAAATTCTAATAATATTCTTAAAACAATTTTATTCGTGTATTATATATAATCTAAGTGACATTTCATATTAAAAAAAATATTCGTTTGTGAACTTTTGCAAAATCACGGTTCTTAACGTAATCAAATACCTTAACCGCGTAAATTACCTATAAAACTTATAAATGTGTTCTAAAAGAATTTTAAAAAAAAAAGCATTTTTTTTATTGTCAGTGCTGTTCAGTGTGGAGTAAGACAATGCGACCAAAATGCTAACAATCAAATAAAGAAATTATTTCAACACTAAAGAATGTTATTTTTAAATAAGTAATGATAAGAATGAGTGGTTATTTGATGTCCAATTTTTGAACGAAATAACGGCATTTGGAAATTTAAGTTTGTTGCAAGAAACCGAACATCATTTATTTGAAATAAATAAGGTCATTTTGTTTCTTTTATCTCATTTTTCTATAACCCTTTGAGGCCGAAACATGAACAATTTACATAGTTATATTCAATAAAAATTGCTAACTATAATATCGAATTTATAGTATATGCCTTAATTTTAAATAAATTCAAATGAATAAAGCACATGAAAGTAAAAAAAATAATCACATAAAAGAGAGTATACATTTGATAAAGCGTAGTAAAATATCTAGGGGGAAAATATAAAATAGCAGTATTATTATTTGTTAATTAAAATATTTTTAATAGTTGATTAATTCAAAACCGTTAACAATCAACGGTTGTTTTTTTTAAAGAAAATTATTAAAATAGTCAGACTAAATTTGAAAATCGTATAAGTCATTCAAAAAAAAAAAAAAAGATGAAAAGAAAAACGTACAGTCAAAATCTGAAAATATTCTTATTTGAAAACAATTCCATTTTATATGGCAGTTTAATCCCAAACGAGTAAGAAAGAAATAAACTATAATAACGAATAAATAGATTAAATTGATTAAGCAAATTATTTGTCACATTTAGAACATGCGAAACGACGTTTTTGTTTATCTCAAAAAGTAAAATAGACAATAAATTAATAAATAATTCTTACAATTTTCTATTTAAAACGATATTTTGCTTAACTTTCTTGGTGATTTGTCCGAATACAAAATTAATTTTGACACTTATTTTAAGGATGAAAATTCAACTTATATATTTATATTATCTTTTGAAAACATAAAAATTTATGGCAGTAAAAAGCACAGATCTGTTTGTTAATCAAATCTCCGTTGATGGAAGTAAAACTTTATGCAAGATACAGAGGCAGTTTTAAAAAGAAGTAAAAAAAACTCTTACATGACAAAATCTCATAAAATTTTAAAAAGACGGTGAAAAAAAAATCCGTACCATTTCAGAAGTATAATTTACAGAGTCATCAGTCATCACCAACTAACCCATTTATTGTATTTTTGATTCTAAAAGATACGAACTGGATGTATACATAACATACGAGTGCCAATCCACGGTTATAATTTTCAATGGGAAATTTTTATCACTTCAAAATCTCCACTTCGATAAAGTACCGCATTTATTTTGTTTTCCGCGAAAGATACGCTACCTTTCTCAATAATCCATATTCAGTAATCATGAAACGAGATAAAATGGCCGCTCAAATATATTAGCTTGTCACCCTCCATGACCGTTAAAAGCAGCTAAAACAACGCTCATACAGTATTGATTCGCAATTACATTTTGTGGATGGTCCCTTGGTAAAAATAAATCTCCACCTAATTGGCTTTGCATTGCAATTGTCGTCGACAGGCCGAGGGAAAAGAGGACTCGTGATCCGAAAGAGAAAATGTTCCCGATCATAATAATAGCTTTTTAGCATCCACCTCATTTAGAAAGTGCTCGCTGTGGGAAACAATGGAGGAAAACGATGCCGCATATTGGCCCATGATTTTTAAAATAAACTTCAGAAATTCGAATGTACATAAGCTGATTTATCCAACATGTTTTTTTTTCATTCATGTATTTGATAGGAAGAGGGGTGAAGACCAATTATTAAGGGATCTAGCGAGTGGCATTTTTCAAGCGTTCGCTATTTGAGAATTGAGTTTTTGAATCGGCGACAGTTTTCGAGATTTGGACTAGACCTCTGAAAGATTTTGATGTCTTATTTTGTGCATTTCGATTTCGGTCTAGTGAATGGGATATTAATTTCAAGCGATCTATTCAAACAGATATCGATGTCACTATCACTTGCTTTTAAATCATTTTCTTGTTGGATTTAAGTTATTCCAAAAGATTAAATTGTTGAAATACTTTTAAAAAAAAGAAGGAAAATTATCTTGAAAAAGATCTCCTTTATTTAAGCTTTGAAAAGAAAAATGATCTTTCCACTTTAGTATTATCATTTCGTACGTATATAGACGATATTAATAATTTACATTGTTTATAGTTTGGATGCAAATAATATAAGAAACTTGAAAAAAAGACATAACCTTCGGTATTGTTAATATGATTCCATAGTCAAAAATCAGTTAGACGTATTGACAGGTAAATAGTTAGATTCGTCGTATTTTTTTACTAATTACGAAAACGCATTCACAGTAATTTTCAATGATGATTTTAAATTATCTTTTCTTTGTATTTTTCTCTGTCATTTTATTTTGCATTAAGAATCGGAGAATTTTTTATAACTTCCCAAAATTTTCAAATGAAACTAGCAGTTTGGAAAAGAATTTCTACAATAAAGAAATAGCCATGAATTAAAAAAAAAACGTATTTAGTTGTGTGATTAGAAATAGGCAAATATTAATATTTTCAAAGATAAGATAAATTAGAGAAAGATTTTTCTGCTTGAAACTTGTATAATATCTGATTTCCTTTACCAGTTTTATAGGTTAAAAGCATAAATGAAATAATTCTAAAATTGATCAAAAAAAAACTTTATCTGTAATAATTACTCCAATAGATAATAATTAATCAAGAGGTCATTTTTTCAGCCATTCATCTTCCCCAATAAACTCCGATTCTTGTTAAAAATCAATAAATTGAAATTATCCAATTAAACTTTTTTAAATTTGATTTAAATAAATTTTTAAAATTAGTTTTGTTTCCCTTCAAAAAATAATTCATTCAAAATGAAACTTTAGAATTATTGTTACTCATTCAGCTAATTAAAATTTTTATTTCTATAAAGAAAACCACAAATTTGTCTGTACAAACTTAAAACAATAATAAATGGACCAGTTGTAGAAATTTTTTTTTTTCGCGATCAGTTGAGGAAAAAATTTTCCAACTTCCTTTAAATGAAACTCACTCATATTTTCCACTTGTAATCACTTTTCTGCGATTTATATGCAGCTTTTAGAGGCCAAAATATATCATTCCAAAATTGGAAGAATGGATAGGAGTTTCCCAAATCCTGCATAATATTCAATCGGTTGCGTGGCAGGAGCGGACACATAACATTTCGTGGGCTGAGCGGACACTTTGAAACTCATCGTGGCTTGAGCGGACACATCCCCCCCCCCATCTTAGCACAGATTCGATTACCGAATTACAAGGATAAATACATTTTTGCCAATCAAATTTAATTACTTGTGTTAAATTGTTATAGTGCGAAAACATTTTAAACATAGCGAAATGTAATAGAAATATATTTAAAAATTAATAGTAAGGAACAATATAATGAAGATATGAACGAATTTCAGGAATTTTGTGGAAAACTGTATTTTAGAGTTAAATAAATATTAGAACCGATGCAATAGCCATACAATTAATACGCAAGATGCAAGCATATAAAAGAAAAATAAATACACAAGTAAATAAATACTAACTAACCTTGCATCTTGCGTATTTTACTTCTAGTATTTATTTTTACTTCCTTTCATGAAACTAATTAATTGTGTGGCTATTGCACCTGTTCTAATATTTATTTGACTCTAAAATACAGTTTTTCACAAAATTCCTGAAATTCGTTCATATCTTTCATTATATTGTTACTTACTATTAATTTTTAAATATTTCTCTGGAAGTTTTTATTTCTATTACATTTCGCTATGTTTAAAATGTATTCGCACTATAACATCTTAACAATTTAATACAAGTAATTAAATTTGATTGGTAAAAATGTATTTATCCTTGTAATTCGGTAATCGAATCTGTTCTAAGATGGGGGGGGGGGTGTCCGCTCAAACCACGATGAGTTTCAAAGTGTCCGCTCAGCCCACGAAATGTTAAGTGTCCGCTCCTGCCACTCCACCATTCAATCTAAGGATCACGAACATTTGGGACCACATGGTGGATGAAAAAATAATAAATTAATTAAATTTAACACAAATACATCATTGACAAAATTTTCTTTTTAGAAAAGAATGGTTTTCAAAATGTAAAAGATCCGAAGTTGGATCCCACTACCAAACAGTTTGAATATCATTGATGTACTTTTTAAGATAAAAATAAGTGGTTTAATTTTTAAAAAAATAGTCTTAACAAGTAGTTATATTTTTCGTTTTGGATTCGGTTTTAATGATAGTTACTTAAATTATTTGTTTTCGAACATTAAACCTAAAGCTAGGAGGATTTGAAAGTATTACAGGAATCTAATAAATGTTTTTCCGTTTGGTAAAAGCATAAAATATATTATTATGTTGAACAAAATAAAATTATTTGTGCGACAAGGAAAAGTAGGTAATTTATGATATAAAAAAAATCTTAATCTTCTTTGAGTTGACAAATTACCTATAAAGATATTAATACTAAAATGTAACATATAAAAAAAAATTTCCTGAAAAGTATTTCTTTTAGCTTTAAAGTTCTCAATAAATAAAGTAAAAGCTAAAAGAAATACTTTTCAGGAATTTTAAGAATTTTAAGTTTTGAATTTTAAGCTTTTTTGAATTTTAAGTTTTCAGCATCAACAGAACATGGTTCATGAAATATAGAAGTACTCTTATCTTAACTGAACAGAAATCGATTCAAAAGATAAACTGTGACATTTCAGAAAAAGTCTGCTATTTTAAAAGTTATTTTTGTTTCCAAATACTAAAAAAATTCAATATTTTTTTGAAAAAAATTAAGGTTAAATATATTTAAAAAAGCTGATTTTTTTAAATTATTAAAAAAGTTCCATTTTAAAAAGATTAGTAGTCTAAATATAGTGAATTTTTCAATGGGACGGTTCTTTTTATTTATTTATTTTTCTGAATGTATTTTAGACAGTGAACATAAGACTACAGAGGTTATGTATCTTACTATCTTAAAAGAAACTAGTTTGATTCTTTAGGAGAAATTTTTATTTAATATGCTCTACAGCAGGGATGGCAAACCAATGGCACGCAACACAATATTTTGGGCACGCCACCGACCAAAATGGTTTGCAATTTAATTCAAAATCACAAAGTTCAATATGAAGTATTAAGAACAAACGCGTGTGATGGTCGCAGTTTTCAGCAAGATTTTCCCCCAATTCAAAAAATTATCGGAAACGCTGAAGATGCTTTATGCCCTGATGTGAAATCATTTAATTAACTGAACTTGCCCAATTCGATTGGTTGGGAATTGAAAAATTTGAAATGCAACTGATTGATTTCCAGTCTAGTTTAATATGGATTCAAAAATTCGTTGAAGAAAGGAGTCAGTTGGAATTGATTGAAACAGAAAGATTAACAAGCAATATAAGTAAAAATGCTAATAATGAAATTTTGGAAGCTTGGAATTCGATTCCAGACTCAATTAACTGTTTGAAGAAGCTGGGTCATATATGTTATTTTAACCATATTTTCATCTACCTACGCCTGCGAGTCATTATTTTCAGAGATGAATAGCATAAAAGACTCGCCTAGAAACCATTTGGCAGATGACTCTAATTCAGCATGCATTGGGCTCAGTGGCGCCCACAAGGGGGGTGTCCTGGGGGTTTGGACACCCCCCAAAGCCCTTGAGTTTTTTTCGATTGATGATAATCCTATATATATATACATATTATCTCCTTTTAAATTCTGTTGTCTGGTTATCTTGCAATTGCAATTCTTGTAAGTATTAATCATGTTAATTCATCTCTCTCTTGTAGAGAAATTTTGATTATATATCTATATATCTATATATATATATATATATATATATATATATATATATATATATATATATATATATAACGTAAAATTTAATTAAGTACTTGTAATTAATAATTTATTTTATTAATACTAATTATTAATTCAGTAATTTTTTTTTTTTTTTGTTGACAAAATCAGAAGAATCAATTGGTGTCTTGAGACATGATATGAGTTGGGGTACTTTCGACCATGGACTCCCTCCTTGAAAAATTTTTGTGTGCGCTACTGATTGGGCTAAAATATCTTACAATCCTAATATAAGTTATTTTTCATCTAATCTGCAAAGCAGAAATCCCACTAATGTTACTTTAATTTGAATTACACGTATACTACTATAAAACATTACTACTATACTAAGACATTTACTACTATAAAATACAAAATGTCTTTTTTCGAAATAATTTGAGTTGTTAGTATTTAGTTTTATTATTTTCTCAATAATCACAAGTCAAAATTATTTAATGGCACGTATCTTCACCTCATTAAACATTTCTTTACAAAAAATGGCACGTTGATCCATAAAGGTTCACCACCTTTGCTCTATAAGTTTTGGTGTTGATCAAATAATAGCAATTACTCATACACGTTATTCAATAAGTATTGCATAAAAAATATTTTTTAAAACTTAACACATTATGATGAATAAATTGAAAACTTGATTTATAAAAGATTCAAACATCCTCAGCTTTTTTAAAAAAACTAAGGAAATGTTTACATCATCGAAAAAAAGTAATTAAAAACGCATTAAAGAAAATAGATGATAACTTTGATCTCTCTATTAATTCCTATTTATACTTGATAGTATGTACAAAGTTCTTTCTGTTATGATAAAATTACCGCTAAAACAATAAATAGAGTGAAAGTATTACTTAAGAAACATTTTAAATGCTTTATTCGTTCTAACAGTTTAATTGGTAGTGAAAATAATCTTTTCATCTATACAGTTCACTAATGTGTCCTTATGTGACTTAAAATCGTATAAAACACATTATTCAAAAAATTGTAATTAAACCTATATAATGGTCTTAATTTATTTGAAGAAAAATACATTGAATCATTGGACATTTACAAATCTGTTGTCTTAAAAGTTATTTTTACAGTTCCATTTCTGTAATTTAAATAGAATTTCTATGCATTTAAAATATATAAAACTAGATAAAAGGTATATAGGAAGTAAAAAGTCTCCTTTTTTTCGCTTTGAAAAGGGGGATTTGTAACTCAGATTGTAAAAATGTTTTCTCGAAACTACAGCTGGATCATTTAAACATAAATTTTTTCTACCATCTGATTGACAAGCGCATTTTTCTCTCCACACTTTTCTCTTTAATACAAGTTTTATATTGAAGAGTTCCCAGTTTTTATAAAAATGGTGAACACCAAAAGGAACGGAACAAGGAAAGGGGGAAAAAACTAAACAAAAAAGATTAAAAGAAGCAAGTGAGAGATGAATTTAATTAGTGAAATTTATTGTAAGGAAGGCAGGCGAAATACTGATCGCAAAGTCGGGATTTTTTGTTCAAAAAACTCACTTTTATTACGTACAGACACATTTCGGAGTGCTAAAAGAAAGTTAGACGAACAAGGAAGCGATATTAAAATGACACTCAGTGCGCGCTTTCTTGTGAACTCGACGAAAAGAGTTAAAAAAAGAAGGAAAAGAAAAGTAGGAAACATAAGCTTCCTGGACGTCAAAGTAGGAGCTGTCAAGAAGCCAAACTCGTGTTAACCCTTTACAAAAGGGAAAAAAGTTCAGAAGACATTTTTTTCCCCTTTGCTGTTAAGATATCCGTTGGAAATACACGCTTGACGGCGTCGCTTTATTTATTTTAATCGGTATACTTCTTTTGAAACTTTAAGACTAGGGCGCATTCAACTGTCTTTAAGACCACTTACAGGCAACTTCTTTGCTATTCAGTGAGATGATTAAGAAAATAAATGAGTAAAAGTCAGACAGGTTTGACTTGAGCTTAACTGGAATAATGTGTGAATATTTAACGCTTTCACAAGAATAAAATTACGTCTCTATTATTATCAAAACTATTACTCTAACAGTTGTGTAAGTTATATTTAAAGTACGTATACAGAATATTTAATGAGTTAACAATGTCCTTGAGAAAGGCTTAGCGTGGAACTCAGATTTTGTTACTCAATTGCTAACGATACCGGATTTAAAGAACTTGTGTATGTCTTAGTCTTTCACTTTTAGGGAAAATCGAGAGTAACGGTGAATAATTATGCTTCTTTAAAAAGTTCGTTAAATTATTTTTTAAAGACTATCACTATTCATAAGATTTACTATTTAAGAACGATAGTTGAGAAATTTTTATTATTAATACATTTATTAATTATTTCTTAAGAACTTTGATGATAACAGATTTAGTATAATACATGGTATCTGTCTATATCACTTTCAAAGCATTTTTGGAAAAGACTCAGTAAAACAGTTCAAATGTTTTTACAATGTTCATATAATTCACTCAGTTCATATAATTTTTTATTTAATGTGATGATAAATAGATTAATTTTTGAATTTTTTAGCATGTATCCCCTTATCCCTTTAAAGGGAATTTTTTTAATTTGAATCACATATTAGACTTGTTTCTATTTTTTTTTTTATTTTTATTTATTTATTTATTTTTTTTTTTTGCAAGGCATTTTACAAAATTTACTATGAATTTCATTTATTTTAAATTTTTTTTAATAAACACCATTTTGATAAAATTAATCCCCAAGGATAACATTTTATCCCACGTCTACCCCACTTATTCTCGAACGGTTTATCAACACGTAGGAAAGCAAAATATTTCTTCAATTACTCCTATTACTTTTTGTATTCCTTTTGGCTTTCGAGCTCTCATGATGTGAGATACTGCAGTTATATTTCAAAGAGGAAATCACACGTCTGGGATATCAAAAGTTTTATTTATTCATTCATTTATTTATTTTTTCGGGAGCAAACAAAAAAATACTAACAAGCCCACAGTCGGTAAAATTGGATTCTCAGATTATAGATAGGTTCCAGTAATGCGAACCATTTCCACAAAAAAAATTCAATCATAAGAAATGATGAAGGAATAAAATCTAACGAAATCTGTAGAGCAGCACAGCATCGAATCGGAGAAAGAAATAATAAAAAAATGCTCGTTGACACTTTGACATTCGCCATCTTCTGGAAAACCTGAAGGAATTGGATCAACTTACCTCTCCTTACACAGTCGCTTTCTTCTGCTGTTGCTAGACGCCTCCTAAAGCGAAAAAGAAACGTATTGTATCGTCATCTTTGACGTTGAAAGGATAAGTAGCTCATCCAAAGGAACATCCGGTCGTTTCAAGAGCGTATTTAGAAAGATTAGGCCCTACATTGCCTCCCTTTCCCGTCTCGTTTTTCTCTCCAACTTTTCCTGCCTCTAATCCCCTTGTGTCTCAACCCCACCCCCAAACCCCGCGAGACTTCACTCTTCAAGAACATTACCTGGAGGACTTTCTACTCATTTATTGAAACAGAGAAGCAGGGTTTCTGAAGAACAAAATCATCATTTTGTAATGATTTTTTTCATTATTTTTTCCTTCCGCCAGAAAGTTCTATCAATCTTTAAAATCTGTATAGACAGACCAATAACAAATCCATTTGAGGACTCTTCGAGATCTGTGGCATTTCATTTCTTAGAAATCTTATTTTATTCTTATATAGTTGAGCTCTGATGTCTATTAATAGAAGTAGGCAGAGAGAGAAATACATTAGAATTAATAATTATGCATATCAAATTACTTGAATAAGCATTGGAGATATTTTTACTGAGTAATTTTGAGTACCTAATCTTTTATATTGCTTTTAATCTGACACATGAAACTGAAGAACGTTTTTAAATTAAAATTTTAAGTCTCTTTATTAATTAAATTTGTATTAATTATAACAAACTATTAAACAAAGATTTTGAAAATTCATGTACAACTGATTATTGGGGAATCATTGCGTGTTAGATTTTCAATGTTCTATAATTTAGCATATGTACAAGGTAATTGTTATCTTTTGTAAAAAAAAAAAAAAAAGACAGAATTTGATGCTTAGGTTTCAAGTTTTTTTAAGATTTCAGCAAGTTTTTTTATTACTTTTATTGCATGCATGTGAGGTTGTTTCATTTAACATTTTGTTCTATTATATCTATTATACTTCTAGCGAACTTGTTTTTCCTCCATTTTTTTTCATGCAAATATACCTAAAAGTGAACCGCATTTAGATAATGCTATTCTCAGATGCAGTCGTCAAAAAGATACGAGTGTTTAGTATTGAAATTGACATTGTGAGCTAGAAATATAATTGTGCTTTGTCTTATAGTATATATATATATATATATATATATATATATATATATATATATATATTAATATTTACGGATTTATTAAATTTACTGACTATTTTTGTTAAGTCAATTATTTTCCATTTTCCTGAAAATAAGGCTTCTGTTGGTTTCTTTCTTCAGCTGAGAAAAAAAGCTAAAAGTTTGTAATAGTTAGCTTTCACCCTTTCCCAGCTTACCATCCTGGTTCATCACGAGTGTAGCTCGGGCACTGTGAAAATCTACTCTGTATACAATCGGTCTTTCACGAATTATTAATAGAAATCTTAAAAATATGATTTCAAATGATTTGCTTACTTTTCTAGGTAAGCAAAAAAAATTGACATTTTCTGATACATAATCCCGAAATAAAATAAGCCTGGGTTAAAAAAAAGTATTAACTTGGTATAGCTTAAATATTGCAACTAGATATTTAAGCTATATTTAAGAAAAACTATAACATGCTATAACTACACTATTATTGTACCTATACATGAATATAAATTAATTTTAATACATGTGCGATGTTTTTAAAGGTTCTTAAAAGTAACCGAAGTAATGACTGTGTGTCATTTTCCAAAATATTTCATTTTCTAAGATGTAATCATTAACTTGAAAACTTCTTCGCACCGTTTAATTCTGCAATAAATGGATTTTAACACCATTAATTCCGTTTCGGAGATTACACAGTAAACTACCAGTTCCTGGCTGTGTGTATTTTATTTCTGAATGACAACTATGGAAAAGAAGGATTTGTTCGTATAATGAATTCACGAATACTGTTTTGTCTTATGAAGCAAGCTGTTCAAGGCTTCCTTTCACCAATTCTCCAGAAATTCACTGTTCCATTAAAATGTAATCCACATTTCTCAAGTACACATTGTCATAAATACATTTCTGATTCAGATTTTTGAACTGAATAGCTTTACATATTTAATTTCAAAGCCCTTTCCATTTGGTGAGTTCTAAAATGCTTTTGCAGTAGAATATTTATGATTGCTTTCATCTCGTTTTATAAACAGAATCATTATTTTATTATAAAATTCGAACCTGTAATTAACAAGATTTTAAAACATTTTTTTTTCTCCAGATAGCACTTAGAAGTGCAGAAATTTGACACTTTTTCACACAGTCACCGAGAAAAAAAATTAATAGATATCGTAATAGATCACTCAAAATTCTCCGGAATCACATTAATTTTTTCTGACAAAACTCTACGCTTACTGAAAGATAGTGAATCTATTTTAAAATAATACATTATTTGCTATCAACTTCTAGCAGAAAACAGAATAGCATATTCTTTTTAACATAATTGGTTTTAAGAAATAGCATGAAAAGGTAATAGACAAAGAAATATTTTAAAAGATATCTGTATTGAAATAAAGTATCAAGATATTATACGATGTCATTAATTGCGTATAATTTAAAGATGTGTTTAGTTATTAATTAGTCATTTACAATTAGATAATTTAAAAATTTATAGAATTAACTAAGTTAAAATTAAATTAACTATATAAATTTGATTTAATTTAGTTTTTTTTTTTTTAAATTAGCCTAAAAATAATTTATATTATTTAATTTTTTATGAATTTCCTCGAGACTACGATGTAGTATAATTCTACATTTTATTTGTAGCAAGAATAGTATAAGTAAATAAATTTGATTACACCTTATAAATAATTACAGATGGGATTAAATAATATGTATAAATTTTTTCATTTTAGAATTAAGGGGGAAATTCTAAGCATTTGTTTTATTATTGCGTGTACCTTGCTTTCGTATGATCAGGAATCATACAATTTCTTTCAGTTTGAAAATGTAAGCATATTTTTTTAATATATGCCACCGAAATACATATTTAAAAGAAAATTTAATTTTTTCCCCAAGTGTTATTGCTCAAATTGAGTATCATTCAGGTAACAAAAGGAGCATTATATAGTATTTAATTGATTAAAATATAACAAGATATTTACATAAAAATAAATCTGCTCCGATAAAGTCGATTCTCTTGTCTTTATTTCGATAAAATTTATTTTAAAATTAATCCCTGTATATTGTCAAAGTAACTGTACAAAGGGAATTTTCTCTCAAGAAAGAATAAGATTGCACAAAATGCGTAGAACCCCGATATAGAGCTATTAATCAAGCTTCGCTATTCAATTTTTGTTAATCTCATCTGCTCATGGTTTTTTTTTTTTGCATATGAAATAAATATTCTCAGTAATAATACGTAATTACAATTCAATATATTCAATTCGTTTTGAAGTATTTCTCTCTTCTCTCTACTGAACTCAAGAGTAGAATAAAAGGATTAGATTTCGCTCTTTTGGCAAATATCTCACAGAAAACAATAAGTTTAATGAGATCAGTCTAGATCTTATTGGATCACTACCACTATTTTAAAATTACCAGTATTATTTAACTACGATTGACCGTTACTGTAGATGGCCAGAAGCTATTCCAGTTGCTGTCACGCGAGCAGAGACAGTGGCAGATGCCCTCATCAAAGGGTGGATCTCACGATTTGGTTGCCTATCAGTCCTTACCACTGATCCAGGGGCTCAATTAGAATGGCATCGCTTTCAAGAATTGGCAAACATAATTGATTTTAAACATCTTATACACCATTCCCAAGCAAGCAGTCATAGTATGTTGGTATCATATCCTAAAATCCGTCATTATATGCCATTCCAATTCAATCTGGACTAGACGATCGCGGTAGTCGAGCCGCGATGGACGCGAACTCCTGCCAGGCTTTGTTGAGTCGCAGTTAGAATCCTGGTGCCACTATAGACCCAACTTGTTAAAGGGATGATGCGCGGGTAATCTGTTAAGACACAAAACCCTCACACTAGCGAAGTGAGGAAGTTTGAGAGGAGGGTGCCAGCTCTAGTGTGTCATCACTTGACTGAGGTACAAAATTACGGGGTCCATCACCGGTAACCCAGAGAAGTTTGAGAGTACAATATTAATAAACACCCACCTGGACTCATTGTCCACCCATTATTTTCTTTGGATTACGCAGGGTCTGGCATCAAGATTACCAATCTGTACCTGCAGAATTTCTCTAGGATGAGAATGTTTGATTACCATATGATTTTTTTCTACTAGAGACAACAAAGGAACCAGAATCAGATTTTGTTTAAAGGCTCCAAGTTATTTTTTCAAGATCTTCAAACTGGTGCCATTTTCCAATTCCTCCAATGAAAACTATTTTGTATTCCCTGACTTGATTAATTGTTTTCACGTCTTCCTCCATTCCAGTTCAAATCTTAGAAATCTTCAGCCACCATACCTTGGCCCATCTAGAGTTATGAAACGTGGTGATAAAGTTTTTTCACTTGAATCAATAATGATAAAATGTTTCAATAAACAGGTTATAGAACCACTTCATACAAACGATTTCAAGAAGCTGATTCTCCATCAGATGTTCTCCCAACACCCTCCATGTCCTCTGAAAGATCAAACATCAAATCTTAGAGACATCCTCAAATGTCAAAGCCTACGTTGACGATCAAGCCAAAAGAAAAAGTTGTCTGTCTTCCCTTTATACAAGTTCAAACATGATCAAGACGCCGTATTGTATCACCCTCAAGATATGGTTAACGTTCGAATAGCTCACTTAGGAGTGGTTGAAGCTATGGGAAAAGCACCGATACAGCACTTTTAATTTTTTATTGTTCGTCTGCTCATGTTTGCCCGCGATGTAGATCAATATTCAATTCGTTTTGAAACATACGTTTGTTTTATATGTAATTGAACACGTAAGAGTAAAATAAAAGGATTAAATTTCATTCATATTTAATAAAGTGAATTTTCCATTTTATCGTTTCTTTTACAATTTATTGATACCAGCTTCGTCAGAACTTTCGTAACAAGAGTATGAAAGCAAGCAAGATTAAAACCTGAACCCGAACTAAAACCTCAACCCAAATGTTTCCCACTCGGAATTACACATATGATTCATTTAGTGGGAAGATGAAAGCGGGAAAAAAATACTAATTACAATCGTTAAAACGTTATTTCATAGTGACTTTTAAGTAACTGCTAGTACAATATAAAAAAGTGAATGGAAAAGTCTCATCCATCTGCATTTAGCGGCCATCCACCATATCACATCAAACGTTTTCTTTTTCACTCAGCTTTCTTTGTGCCGCGATCTAAGCGTAGGAGGTAACATTAGAATTGGTGTCTTAGTAAAAACATCAAGCGGCCGACATGTGAGTAAGAGACATAGAGTTTATCATCAAATTAGTTTTTATTCTTCTTTAACTCGTATTTTCTCGCTAAGCTGGAATTATTTTTTCAGATTTCGTGGAACAACCTAACAGTCCTTGTGTCCCAAACGGAAATTCAAATATAACTGCTATCTAGGCTTTAAATGAAGCTTTTTTTTATTCCTTGAATGATTCACTCTCAGAACTACTGTTAGAAATGTTTGTTTTAATCCAACGTTGTCGATTTTCTTCTAGTAATTGAATCATCACAATTGGAAAACATTTTTCACTCCAATTTTTCATACGAATTCGTTTTTAATAGGTCATCAAATTTTTTTAAATTTCTTTTTACTTTAATATTCTTCAGCTTGTCTTCTTTTGGGACACTGACATTTTCTTATACTCATTGAAACCTATATATTTCACCTGTTAGCGTAGTGTAAAGAACAAATTAAAACACAATTAATTTATTAGAAAATATTAAGTTTGCCTCTTTTTATCATTATAAAAGGCCTGATAAATAATCATACAAGTGCGAGATCATTTTTCTTATATTTCATATTAGATAATATTGACATCAAAGAATAATCGTTTTATATCAGTTATAAACACAAAAAGTTAGTCTTTTATAGCAATTATTATTTTTTTTAAGATTTTACTCTCATCTCTTTTCAAAAAAGAAAGAAAGAAATAGCAACTATGTGTTTTAAATACAACTTGTGTGTTTCACTAAGTAAATAGAAAACGAGTTAATTTTATGTATTCACAAACTGCATTTTTACCGTCGCAAACATGATATTCTCTAAATTCCACGATCCAAAATTCCTTATTTAATTAAAGATGCTTTAGATCTTATTTGTTTTACGGATGTTATTTTTTTACATTGCATTTAATCAAATAATCCATTATATAAAACCAATTTAGCAGTTTAATCTTTTTACTTTTATAACACTCTTTCAACATTACACTCAAAGGAAGTAAATGTACAGATTAAATATGTATACAAAACAAATAGCTCTTTCTGGCGAAATGCGAGAAAACGAAAGTGATATTTTTTTGTTTCAACGTATATCAGAAAGGTATAAATACCGTTATATTAGAGAGCAGTTGAATGGGAAATCGAAAGGAAAAAAAAACTTGAATCTTGCCGAGATAATAAGTTATTTACCACTAATTTCCAGACATCAGAGTCTTCTTATTCTGTAGTAAGTATCAATATCTCCCCTTTTTCTGCTGCTAGTATCATTTTGACATCGAAACTCAAGCGTGCGATAATTACATTAATAAATCACACTTTAAGACTGCAACGAAAGAAAAGAAACGCAATTGATTTAGCACCCTGCGTGCAAACATTAAGAAGTTAAACATCGCTTCTTTTCTATTTACATTACCTTTAACTGTTCAAACACGACTTTATTTGTACGAGCAATTTTTCTAAGCGATTTAGATTAGAAGATTGGCTAGCAACCAACCAATTCTGGTTTCATTTTCTCTTTAGGTTTAGTAAATAAAAGATTAACCGTCTAATGTCAACTTTGATAATGTGTTTAATAACAATAAATACATTTAGTTTTCTCATTAGTTATTTTAACTTTATGTTCTGAGGATGGATTGTTTCCTTTACCAAATATTCTATTTATTTGTTTATTTCATATAATAAGTATGCGGTAAGGCAAAGGCAAAGCTAAAAAAGAATACTCTACGATTGAAGAATAAAAAGGAACCAAATTCCCCAAGAGTCTTGAAAAATAATGTATCTTAGTACTGTATATTTTATGAAATAAATGAGTTACACACACACATTTTCATTCTTAAAGTGTCCCCATATTTCCATTTAAATATTTCAATGTTATGAATAAAATGCAAAAATGAATCTTTTGACCCGTATTTACTCCAATCTAAGCCACACTTCCCCCCCCCCCAAAGTTAACACTACTGAAAATAGGATGCGGCTTAGAATCGAAAGAAAATAAATACGTCGGATGGGGCAATTAGAGCAATTACCATCTCATAGAAGTATTTAAAAGTTTATAATTTTGGTAAAATAGCTAGTTATTCACTTCTTAATAGTTCTCATTTTAAATTTATTTTAATTCGTAAAATTGGATATCGATAAACCATTTTACCTTATTTTTCATTTTTTACAAAAAACTTGTTGAGAATTTGGGGTGCGGCTTGGAATCGTTGGTAGCTTAGATTCAAATAAATACGGTATGTTACTATAATTCTTTAATCTAAAAATAAATATTTAAAGGGTATTTTTAATGATGCTTTGTCACTGAGATATAAATGTTTTTAATTTTCTTAAAGTAAATAAAATATAAACTATTCGCAGAATTATTAACCTGACATTTTATTGTTCGCACGAAAACTGGCATCTTCTACACAGCACACGTTGTAAATTTTAAAAAGTTTAAATTACAATTTTCAGATTCAAAACTTTATCTTATTTTCGTATCTAAATTCAAATACAAACATTAACCAAGTTTTTTAAAATATATTTGAAAAAAATATAAGAGAGAGTTCAAGTATCGTCACTTACACGTGTTTTAACAATTGAAATTGAGATAAAAGAAATCAGTTAAAAACTAATTTGTCAAATGACAATAGAAAAAAATAAGGAATTCTCATTACATGGCAAATTGAAAGGGGAATAAATAGATTAACTCAAACTGTCATATTGAAAAGAAAGGTAATGCAACATAAAAATGGTGCGAAAAAAATACACTAGACGCTTGATGAATGAGCCAACAATGAAAACTGCTTAGATCATCAGAAAAAAAGTGCAAGCGCAAACAATTAAAAAAAAGTGACAAACGTTTTACATTTGAAGAATCTTGTCTTATTTATTGGCGAAATTCAACATTTCCCCTTTGGCTCCAACATATCTTCACACATTAAGAGACAACGTCGTAAATAACCAAGCAACAAATAAAATCTTTATCTAACCTTGTGGCGAAGAATATTTTTAGATTTATAGAATGTGATTCCTTACCAAACATAAATAAGAGAAAATTTCTGAATACTTATTGTTTAAGTCAATGAAATTCTTCTCAATTTGTGTGAATAATGTAATGAATACATTATTTTATAATAAATTTATATGAACAACAACTCTTTATAAACAATAAATTTATTTCATATTTACGAAATGTCCTGCAATGGAAGAGTATGGTATGTTTTTATGTGATCTTAACCATATAACTTTTGAATTTAATAGTAAAATTTTAAATGGATATATTAATGTTTTTACTTTGGATTAAAATCACTTTCGAGCGAATATTTGTTTCGAAATGTTACTACTACTCACAGAAATGTATATTGCCAACTTTTACTTAGAATTCCAACATTATTTCATTATTTTACAAAAGTAATATAAGCAAAAGCATTGTTTAGATATTTTTTATGGAAATACTTAAGAATTATAACAGAGTGTTTTATTATATATATAATTGATGCAAATAAATTTATATAAAAATGATTAATCACTACGTAAAAATAATTACATAGAAGAAACTTAATTATATTTTTGCTACTTTAAGTTTCTTAGATTTTCACATTTAATTTATGTTGTTAAATGCTAGAGGTATGTTCAAATAGTGAAGCAAAGCACTAATTTGACCCTTTAGCTAGTTTGCCTGCACACCGTACGGACTACCGAAAGCTGGCCATAACCAGTTTGCTCATGCGCACTGATATTTTCTTCTTTCTCTCTTGGATTGGCACATATTTTTCATTCTTATAGTGAGATGATTCGTGCTAGTGTTTTTAAGAAATGCAGTTAGTCCATGGTACTAAAATACTTCTCATCGGGACTTACTTTGTGGTGAAGGAGGGAAATTTTCATTGAAGGCAGGAATTTAGAATCTTGAAAATATGTTCAATAAAGAACAGGAAATGGCTAGGCAATGTGCAATTTGTTGCTTGAGAATAAATGAAAATGAAAAGATAATCCAAAAAAGTCGATTCTCTCCCCCCCCCCCATTGCTTCAAATTGGGTGCGTATACATATATGCACAACACATACAATTCTCAACGGTTTAAAAAGGGGGTACAAACATGAAATTTTTTAAGTATGAGTTCTTTTAAGGTATCCGACTACCCTAAAATCGTAGATTTTGCTAAAAATTGACGATTTTTTAAAAATTTTATAGGCCATTTTATTAGCTTTATAAAAATATCAAGTTTATTATTTTCCGTTCTCTAGAACAAAAACTACAAGGGGTTTAGTCAAAGCAGATGCCATTTCTTTAAGCAAGATATCATAGTTTAAAACACGTTTTACTCGAAATGTGTCTTTTGAAAAATGCTCAAACGGGGCTAATGCTAAAAAAGATTTGAAAATAATTAACTGAAATTTTTTGTATATGTTCTGTATAAGAGTAGAAGTGTTTTAACCTTCAGATTTAACATTGTTTTATTACAAAATTTACAGTCCCTTATATGAATATAATCACTGTTTTCTTTTAAGCAGTTTCATATAATAACTAAAATAAAGTGCTCTAGTTTTTGTAAAAATAAAAATATCTTTTATACTAAAGGTCATTTAAAAAATGAATAACATAGCAACACATAAGAGTTGAAAAATTTAAACTTTGTTCATAAACTTTTGGAACAGATTGGGCCCCGTTTATGTTATTTTTTTGTAAATTTTTACCCATTTTTCCCATTCAATAATAACAATTGCTTTTTTTTTCTGTTCTTAATTTTAACATATTTTTCTTAAAATGTACTAAGTAAATATAAAAACCACAAAAAAATTCCCATATCTCCATTTTTTAAAAAAAAAAAAAAAATGTCGCAAGTGGTCGGATGCCGTAAGATATATGAAACATTCATCCTAGCACGCAGAGTGTACTTATAAAACGAAAACATTTGGGGGGGGGGGGGTCACAATTATAAATTAAAAATAGTGTAAAAACTTAATAATGAGATAAAATTCTTCTACTTACGCCTTCTACTAAGTATTATTCTTAATTATATGCAATAAAAAATGTGCCTTTTTTTAAAACATTTTACGCAAAAAAATTGACTGCTGAAGTGGTTAAAGCAAAAAGGGATAAAAGTGCATACAAACAAAATTGATAATAAGGTTCACATTTACAAAAAATATAACATTAACTAATAGTCTTTAACACAAAACTCTCGATTGTAATTTTTACCAAATCTCTCTATATATATATAAGATTGGAGAACAAGGCAAAAATATTGGATCGTTCTTTTGCGGAGCCAGAAATATAGTAAAAAAACAGAACTATAGTTCAGGTTGGTTTTCTTAAATAATACTCTTTCTATGTATGTATGTATTTGAAGGCTATTGATATAAATTTGAACCTTAACTATATTAGTAGAAAAGGCGAATGCGAATTTAGAAGTGTTTGATCTCATTTTCTTAGTAAATATGATTACTTGTTTTTGTTTTTAAAATATCATTTTAAGTCTCATTAAACTTGCCCGATAATTAAACGCACCACTAAACTAAATACATTTTGGGGCCATATAAAAAGTATTTCTTCCAAAATACAAATAAACTCAACATATTTTTCTTTTCGTTCTTTTTTCTCTGTGGAAGAATGTTTTATATATATTTATAGATTAATATATATTACTTACAAAAAAAACATTTGTATAATTCCTTACGATTAATAATTATTTCATTTCTATTACTGAGGACCATGATTATTACTGAGGACCTAAAAGCTGAAATCTTTACATTGTTACAAGCTTTGATTTAAAAAAATCCTGAACTTTTATCCAAAATTATGAATCTTGTATGTTTCTTAAATATTCGTTATTCTTACGTTACAACAGCAAAAAATCACTTTTAATTCGAGGATAATCAAAGAAAATAAATTTGAAACGCGAAATATAATGAATTCAAAATGTCGCAAATGTTTTTCCTGATTATAAATATGAAACACACACTCTCTCTCTCTCTCTATTTTCAATAACATTAATTAAGATAAAACAAGCATACATTTTACTATCCTATTTCAATGTCTTAATATAGTGTCTGTAACTTAAATTTTAGTCTCAATTCTTCTAACTTTACTTAATGAGTTTCCACCCACATATGGGTACAATTTACAATAACATGCAAGAAACACTTTTTTTTTTGTCAAAGCTCCCAAAGATTTGACGATATTAAATTAAACTGCGGAAAGTTGAGGTAAAATTTCTAATCGAAAAGATCAGTTAAGAAACAATATGCCCAGATTAATCTTTCTAATTATACCCATAAACTCGATGTACCTATTATTTTCGACGAATTCTTGGGAAAAGCTATCGGATTCATAGAAAAATAAAAATACTGAATGTTCATAAATAGGATGTCACAAATAAGATATTGATTTTAAACGATCAGGGCAAATTCTGTAACACGAAAATAAAATACCAGCCTAAAACTAATTATTTTAAGTAACGGAAACGAATTTTTATATTAATTTTTTTTGTCAAACTTCACAAATTCAAAATTTTTTATATCCTCATGAAAATACGTAGATATTACTTAAAAAGTACAGTAAGGTGATAATGTTGCCAAATATGTCTTAATTATTTTGTGCCAGTAATAAATCTAAAAAAAATAGGAAATTTTCGTGAAGGAAAATAATTTTAACTAAGCTTTTGTATATTTATCATTAAATTGATTAAAAATATGATAACTTATAATTCTAACGATTCTATTTTTAAATGAATGGTAATTGGATATTGTGTGAATAGACTTTTATTTTTGCCCAATTAAAATAGTTAATTCGTTCTAAAAAGGAAGAATAAAATATATTTAAATAGTACAAACCTGAGGGAGAGAGTAGTTTTTTTTATAAATTTTAACTTATTGAGAGAAATTTTTCCGAGAAGTAGATGAAATAGGTAAAATAAATAATAAAATTATGTAATTGGTATTCGATCTATTCACTTAGCTAATTAAGACAATTAATTATAAACAAAAAACTTTAAGCTTGAAGTTTTTAGGTTTTTATTAACTATGTAGGTTTTAAGTTTCAAGATTTGAGATTAAAATACCGTTGACAGATGAAAGTGGCACCATTTTGTAACTATCATTTTAATTTACGGTCAAAAATTCTATATCGAGATGTTACTCATTCCGATTTTTAAGCCTTCACTCGCTATGCAACCCCCCCCCCCCCCCCAATTTTTGCACTACTTCTTTCTTAGCTCCCGGTTTAGGCGATACCACAAATCTAAGTTTTTGTAATTATTAGATCAATTATAGAATTATTTCTTTTTTCCAAAAAAAGAGCTTACTTTTACTTAACGACAAGCAAGTAACGTTTCATATAAAATTTGTATACAATTATTAAATTTGCACAAACAGTATTTACAAGAGCTTCCGTGGTTAAATCTGTTTCTTTAGAATGTTCACTACTGATTTAATTAGGAAAAGGTGAAAAGTTACTTTCGGCTTTCTTGTTGTGATGATCCATCGCGTAATTTCTTCTACAAAGAAAGCAAACATTCATCAAAACAACAGCTTCTTTGAATGTGCGCTCATCTTAATGATTACCTACAGTTCTCACTTTTGGAGTAAACATACATACAGACAGTGTGTCCTCAAGTTTCTCCAGACAACTGATTCGTGATTTATTTTCACTTCCGCCGCATCTTCATCGTGGTTTTAATTACGGTTGGGAGAAAGGGGTTTGTGAATCCGGTCCTCAAATCTTCTGGTGGGATGAGCAATTGAGTAGGCTCCTCCAAAGAAAGCAACATTCATCAAAACGTCAGCTCACTTGCTGGAAAAGAACCACCCCAGCAGCGCAACAGCCGTCACCTCGAAGATCTTTTTTCGCCAACTATAAATACTACTGCTGTCTGGCTGCCTATCAACGAGCAGGGGCTCAATTGTGAGAGAAACCCGTGCATTTCGGCGCTTTCGTAATTTGTGAATGCTTCAAAGGCTTTTCTCGCCCTGCGATGGAACAGAGAGGCGAAACTTTCTTTATTTACTCATTTCGAGCGCTTCTGTGGTGAGCTCCAAACGAAAGAATGGTAAAAAATAAGTTTGGTGTAAAATAATACGCGTCTAGACGATGGAGGACGAAGCTCATTTGTTAGTGAAAGACATTTTCTTTTACGAATATAAATTTGTTGAAAATTGTTGCGAGTCCATTTCACAATACTTTTTATAGTCACTTTTATTATGAATCAGGTAACCAAAATATATATGCAGACACGCAATTGTTCTTATACATTCAAAAAATTTGTGAAAATGACAATTGTTCCGAGGAACAAGCCTTTTCTGCATTAACATAATGTCACTTTAATTAATAAGGATTTTCCAATTCTTATCCTCATTTCTTTAATTAAAATAAACTGATAAAGTATTTAGCTTCCCTTTTTCATTCAGAAGTTAACATAAAAATTTTAAGCTCCTGCTCTTTACTCTTTAATTCTATTGAAATCCCTTTTTTAAAATATCCTCAGAGTTTATTTTAAATCCTTTTAAAACGACTTTAAGTTATTATCAGAATTAAGTTCCTTTTTGTTTCAAAGTTTCAAAGCTTTCATAAATACCAATTTTTTAAATCTTGTAATAGAATTAAACACTTTCCTGAAAAGAAGTCAATTAACTACTTGATTCTCCTTCGACTCTACCTTTAAAATGAATGTACTTATTTCTAAAAGCTTTGGAACATTGCGCAATATTTATAATGTCTAATTAAAAAGAATTTACATAATAAGAGCTTTATACGTGCATATATCTTCTCTATTTTCAATCTTCCTGACATACGATCAAAAAATTCTTTGCAAAAATGATAAATAAGGATGAATAATTACGCACGGACCGGACAATAATACATAAAAAATAAAATAAAAGGCTTATTATGTGCTTTTCACATAGTGTTTAATAATTATAGGTACATAGATTGAATTTTTAGTACAATCTTTATAATTTACTTGGTCGAATAATGTGGAAAAACATAAATGTAACTTACGTCGTCTAGGAAATGCCTTAACTGATTATATATGGGCTCAAAAAAACAAAGAAACTGAATAAAAACATTCTTACTAATGCAACAAAGCTAAGCTGAACATTAATTATATTCTTCCGCAGTTAATAAATTAAACAAACATAATTTAATAAGTAATTATGAGCCATTTTAATGGCCAAATATGCAAACAGCTTTATTGCTTATCTTTCCAAAAACATCTTTCAACATGGTAACGTAAATTTTTTTAAAAAAAATCTGTTTTCACTCGGAAAAAATAAAAACACCTTTTAAACATTGACGAAATAAATATAATTATTTTCCCCGCAATATATTTAAATAATCGCATTAATAACTTTGATTGCGCATAGAATCAAATTTCAAAAGTTGCTGGTACATCTAGAAATGATTACAACTTGCTTTATTGGCTTTTAAAAAGGAGCGATTATCATCTCGTTTACCGTAAAGCACATATATTGCCATCAATACATCTAAGAATCTTTTTAATTTTTCAATTTTCACTTCTAATTTCCAGTAGTACAAACCCCAAAGAGAATGTCTAAAGTTGACACAACCGAGATCAGTCGGCACAGATTAAGATCCACCTATTATCCCAAATTACCACTCCCCATCAGTAGCTTCCATTAGGAATAAAAAAAAGTGACGAAAACAGAAACGGGAAATGAAGCTAGTCTTCTCCAGTGAAAAGAAGAAGAAAGCTTGCCAGTAAAGTTTCTTAAAGGAGGAAAGTGGGGAGGGTCGGAATTCAACCGCGAAAAACTTCAATTGAACGCGTCTCCTAAAATCTCTCATCTTCATTGCTTATCTCTTCAGAAGTATCGGCTTGTGGTGCATCGCTTTACACTCAGCCCGAAGCTCCCTTTACGTAAACGATGCCGCATTTCCTCACTTTCAAGGTGTTCGAGCGAATGCGGAGAAAGAAATGAGGGGATGGACTTGTTGAAAGAAAGACAGCCGGCAACGAGGGGCATAGCGGAGTTCAGTATTTTTAGTCAGAGAATAACTGATGGATGTAGGGATTACAGACACTTCTGGTAGGGTCATAAATTCTGATTCTTTTCCAACTGGAATATGAGACTTTTTCCACCAGAGAAAGGATGTAAACCAAGATGACGATTTTTCGCCCTCGCTTCTAGTTGCTGGGATTAAGAAACAATTTTGAGGGTGAAAAAAGAAAAACTTCACCTTGTTGCCTCAAATGACTCTATCAAAGATATTCACACTTTTTCCCGGTTTCTGTTTTAAAAACTATTTTGAAGCGAATGAACTTTAATATATTAGAGCACTTGGGGAGTCTCCAGTTTGACGTTGGAATCGCTTAACTTCGAACCATCGCCATTTCGAATAAATAAGGGCCGATTTATTTCGCTTTCCATTCGCGGAAAAAGAGAACATTTCTTTCAAAGAATACTCAAAATTTGCCTTGGAATTCCTTTCAGATCGTTGAAAGGTCGTTACTGTTTCAGATTGATATTCTTCACAGCTTCTTGATGAGAGCTCGAAAGTTGTCATTATAAAGGAAGTAGGCGCTTTGCATTCAAATATCTGGCTTCTTGAAAGATACTGAAAGTAAGGATTGCTACCCATGCAATATTTAGAAGCAGTATTTCAGGAAGCTATGTATGAATGAAGAGAGTTAGTAAATATAATGCTCACTGAAATTTTTTTTCTTGTAAGCATTTAAAACTAGAAGCTATAGGTAAGAGGTATTCAAATTAAAACGATTTGAATTTTCTACGAGCTGGTCCATATAATAAAAGAAGTTATACAGAAACATCGTGACATATTTTTTGTATTGCTTGTAATGAAACCATCAATTAATCAATTTTATGATTTAGTTTAGTTTATTTGGAGTAGTACTTTTATTTCTTAAATGTTTCTGTTGAAAAGTTCAACACAGAATCATTAATTTAAAAAAAATTATGCTACTACCCTACTATAAAAGAAATAGATGTAATAAATTTCTACTCGTTTTATTTTACCCAAGAATGTTTTTAGTTAAAATTACTTTTTTAAAAAATAATTGTTCAAAACCTTAAAAAAAATATAACCGATTCATAGCTTTTTTTGTGTATCCTTTAAGTATTAAAACATAAATGTCGAAAATATTCACACATCATGCAATGCTTTGCAAAAAACATTTTCCTCTTACTTAAGTTCACTTTTATTTCGCAAGTTCCCAAATGTTTGGGATAAAGACGCAATTCTTCCTTGTACTGTTGTTGTCCTTGACTTATAATATTATACACATTTATGTACACATTATTTACATTTATATATAGAATACATACCTTATCTGTCATTTAAAGACAAAAATTATGATATCTCCCACTTTAAATTCCTCCATGCTTTCATTCAAAAACAACACCAACTAAGTCATTTTTCAAAAAGAAAGAAGAGAAAGGAAGAAAGTGAAAAAATTCACGTGTTCTTTAATCTTTACTAGGATGCACAATGTCTGTCAAGATAAAACGAACATCCATCAACCACTGAGAAACCTCAAGAATTTAGTGGCCGTGAGAGCAAAAAAGTAACTAAATCAAGTACATTTTTGCAACATTTGGCAGTAAATGGACACTATAAAAACAAGCAGGAACTCGTCTTGCCCCACTGCCAATTGGACCTCTGCCAGCCATCAGAGGCAGTTCCCTCCTCACAAAGAAATAAAATAAAAAACAAATCCCAAATCTTCTGCCAGATGCGTCGTCAATAGTACCTGAAAAGATCGATAGGACACGCATGAAGCCAAACTATCTATATCATCAGAAGCCAAAATCGGGGTGGATGGGGCCTTCATCACACTGATGATGATACACAAACGTCCAAGCCCTTCTGTTTTGAGAAAATGACATGAGTTCACTGCCTTCTTTATTGGAGAAGTAATTTAGCGTATTGAACTATCAACTGCTGGGAATAGATTAAATTGTTTCAATATTAAAAATAATAATGCTTGCAAAAATCAGTTTCCCTCATCTAAACGAAACACTGATTTAACAGAAATATATTGGAAACACAATTTACGTTACTTATTTGCCAAATGTGGTTTAGTAAGAATAATTTCATATCTTTATTTGCTAAATGATCAGGTATTAATAAAATCGTGTTCGTAGTTTCGGTATCTAAGTGTGTGAGAAATATCTAATCCAAAAACAAAATGAAATAACTGATATACTGTTTCAAATGTATTTAAGTAATTTTATTTGATAACTTCTTTAACACTTCTTGGATATTTCTTCAGATATATTTAGAAAAAAATTACATTATTACTTAATATATTCTCTTTTATATATTCTCTTTCATATTTTCATTTAGTTAGTTGGTTATTTCAAACTTAATTTTTGTCGCTTAGGAGTGATAAAAAGACTATTGGTAACAATTTTTGAAGTTTATACAGAACTTTGATCAGATAACAAAGATGACACCATAATTGTCTCATTTCTTCGCCATATTTTATACATCATCTAGTGAAGTCTATGATATACGACTTGATTAACAACATGCAGAATTTTCCTTTATTTCCCATGAGAGTCTTACATTGAATTGGGATTTCAACCCATAACCACTCGTCTACCACTGTCCATAAAATTAGCGATACGGATCATTAGACTACCGTAAAAAACGATTTCGAGACAATTCGATGATACGTCTTTCCAAAAGTTTGTTATCGGATAACTATAGATGATGTATTTAAAATACTCTGCATTTAAACTCTTTCACTTTTTCATCCACATACTACTGATTGTAAACTTATTATAGAATCACCTAGCTAACAAACCATTCTACATACAGAGAAGCTACAATAGGGTATAGTTACAAAATATATATATCAAAATAACATTATCCGTAAATTTTGTTTTCCGAAACAATTCTTCACAGAGTATTCATTTAATACCTAAAATGCAAATTACAAACTGAAACAATATTTTTTTTTTTGAGAAATTCTTAGAAATGAAAGCCTTTTTTTCAGATTGACTACAATCCCTGTTACGAAAGATAACAGAAGCTTTGTGTTTATGTACTTTCTTACAAGAAATAATTATTTTGTTATCTTTCAGTTTATCAAGAAATACTACATAATGAAAAGTTTCCCATTGATAAAAACACTGAAAAGCATTAATTAGGCTCTAATAGTGGAATTGAACTAGATGTGGTATTATTTAAAAATGTGGTAACTCTCACCATAAAAGGGAATCCATGTTAAAAAATAAAAATTGTTGCTTTTGGGACGGTATGCACTTTAAAAGCATACAGAATCCATTTTTATAAAATGCGAACAACACATATATAGAACCGTTGGTATAACTATAAATTTATTAAAACAGAAATAAATCTTGTGGGAAAAAAGTGAACAAAGCTATTCTTACACATATTCTGAACCTAAATACCTGAAAACCTAATGAGCTTAAAAACAAATTCTTCAAAATTTGACGTTTTGAAAAAAAATCCCATTGTACGAGTTTCGTTTTCCAATGCTTTATTCATTTCTAATTCTCAATGCTAGTGTTTTAATGTTTTAAGTATTAAATTTCATTAAAAATTTTTAATGTTAAGTTTTAAATCTAAACAACTTTGTTTTATTTGCAGGTCAAAATCTGGTTCCAGAACAGAAGGACGAAATGGAAGAAACTTGAAAACATATCAAATGCGGAAGCTGCAGAACACAAACATACTCCGGATAAGTCCTCAAGCTCTGGAGGTAAAGGAAAAAGCAGCAAATCATCTAAAAATTCCAATAAAACTAATATGAGCACTCCGGCACCTGCTAATACAGAACCTAGTACAACCCCAACAACCGTAGTTAACAGCATCCAGCCTATACCTTTAACCAACGGGAGAACAGCCGGTAGCGAATTGAGCAATGGTTTGTCTCTTGATGCAATTGATCTCCAGCAATGTCCTGGTTCAAGAGAAATTTCGGAAAACAGTTATAATACGATAATTGGGCAAACAGCCGAGGAAGCCATGTCAATAGACATGATCCAACACGAACCAGAGCGAAGTTCTGAACCCATACAAAAACCTATGAGTAGTCCTAGTCAAGAGAAAAGAGCCGAACATATAAGTTACCCTTTCTTGCACAGCCAAACAATGGACAATGTTAACTCTGAACCGCATTCGCCGATTCGAATAAGTTCATCTGTTCTTTGCAACACACCACTTTTGGAACTCAATTGTGCCGACCAAAGGATGGAAGAGGTAAACCAATAGTGATACCTCCTACAAAAAATATTATCTGCCCATTATGAACAGGAAGAAAGAAACATATTCGTCCACTTGTTTGGCATCTGAGTAATGAATTGTGTTTGCATGTTTCCTTGTCACTTGATGTTTATTAATGTATATGTCCCTTATGTCACTTGCTTATGTGATTTTTAGCCTCAAAGCGTAACTGAGGCATTCTCAATTGAAATAATGGACTTTCAACTTTTTCAAATGATGGTCTTTAATTTTTGGTATGAACATTCGGTTATTAAATATTGTTTTAAAAAGTTCATTAATTTAAAGCTCCTGGAGGAATCTCTATTTTTTAGATAGATTCACTTTTCAAAACTGAATGTGTTAAATATGTGATAAATGTAAGGCTTACGTATCCTTGTATATATAAATATATAGTATATAAACCATTGCTGTGATGACTATTTACCTTTCTGTCAGGAACAGATCTCAATTTGTTTTGTGTCAAAAAGAGTTTTAAAGTTATGTGTAATCTGTTTTAATATCTCTTGTTTATTCTAATTAAAATTTGATTAAGATAAATTTTTTAAAAAATCTAAATTAATCAGCAATATGAACCGAAAGACATTGTGAATCACGTTTAAACTGGAAATATAAATATTTTTGAAAGGGTATAATGCATCGAGATGAATTGATAGGCACAAACTTATATATTTGGTTAAATATATTAAATTTTGATTTTAATTGTGAGATGCATAAAAATTAAAACTTTAAGATCTTTTTTGAGATCTTTTTAAAGGTACTGAGAATATATAATTTTAAAAATGGAAATCTGTTCTGTATATAAATACAAGCAATTATTCAAATGCACTTCCCATGTTGGTTGCTTAAGCATGTAAATGTATGCAATGGCACAAACAATACTAGTGATTGCTTGAGTGAATATCTGCTTTTTGCTATATTTAGTTTTTATATCCTTATTTTAAATTCATGCAAATCGCGTCATTGATCACTAAAATAATTTAATACGACCAGAATGTATTATTCAGCTACATCTAAACAAATAAAAATTAAATTCTCTTATATGTTGGTTTTTGTTTAAGAATTTAGAAATTATTATACATTAGAAAAATTTTAAAGAAAATTATAATACAAATTATAAAAGGTAGGCGTATTTTGCATTTCGAAATTTTCCTAAGTAATTATTTAATAACGCATTCTCTCTCTTTATAATTATTTATAAGCTAAGTTATTTATGAAGATTTTGAAAAGGTTATCTATGAAAAATATTTATTGATTTCTTACACAAAATTAATATTACAATAAAGTATTAAATTTATTTAATAATATCAGTTTGAGTTGATTAATTATTCATTAACGCCATACTTAGAAACAACACGAAGATTACAGGTGACAGACCTCTCAATTTTGAACCACGGTCAAATGAGGACGCCACCCAAACTGAAACACACGCCCCTGTAAAAACAAATTTAACTTGTATCTGAGCCCCTATACACAACAGGTCTTTAGTAGCATCAGGAATCAAATCTGAAACTCAACTACAACGGCCACGAGCTTATGTTCATGGCCTTTTGGCTATTTCGGCCATTCTAATAATATATATCGGAGAAGTTCGGTGTATTCAAGTTATTATTCAATGAATGACACTTTGGTGTAAAAATCGTTGTAACAGTTTATGAAATAACATTAACAAAGTTTTTAACGCATATAAAATCATAATTAAGCAGAATTGTTAATGTTCCTGAATTATGAAATTTATAATTTTATGCTGAAATTTATTTAAAACCAATTACTGTTAAATAACCTTTGTAGCGGTAACTAAGATACTTTATTTTGAATACATTTACTTGTGTCTTACACTATCATATGGATGTGTTTTGTGTAAGACAAAGAAATTAATAAAAAAAGGCCGAAGGAGTGCACGACTTCGAACTTTCTGGTCAATATATCATTTTCCTGATATGTCAAAGGTGTGAGAAAAAGACACTATATGGATACAGCATATAATTTCTATCTTTTTAAAAGATCCAAATTTGTCGGATATATTTAAGTTTTAGCAGCGACTGCCAGGCTCTTCTGCCTTTGAAATAATGTTGCTTTTTGCTTTAATACTTGTGCTGAAGGTCAGGGTAATGGATATCCGTCACAAGACCTCCTTATTTCCATGTTCAGTGTTTGTAATGTCAAAAAGTATAAATTTATTGTACACACTGTTGTTGTTATCTATTAGATGTCGCAAATATGTTCATCTTGTTTGAAACAGACCTTCAAAAAGAAAGGTCTTGTTTCAATAATAAATTTCATTTGGTAACTGTTCTATGTGTGCGTTGATGTTCAATTGATGTGAAGTTTCTGTGAATTTATGTTACTTTTGTTTAATATGAGATAAACTACTCAACTGATTCGATGTCTTATTTTTTTTAGTACTTATTTTTTCACTCACTAGAAAATAGAATAATGTGACTTAAGCAAAAATTAAGTTTTTTTAAAAATGTTTTTCCTTTTAAACTAACTTTCTGCAATTTTTTTTTCAATAAAATAAATTATCATTTTAATAATATTGATATTGGTTGGGTGGGGGGGGGGAAGTATATGGTTAATCTATAAATTATTATGTATTAGATACAGATATATTTTATTCCTAATCAAATTTACGAAAAATTTAAGCATTTCAGCTTAAAATTATATTAATTTCCAACTGCGTACATCTTGGAAATATAAAATTGAATTTTACCTTTAAACGCTTTACCAGGAGACTAGTTTGTATAAAAATATTCCAATTATATAATGTCTACTTTATATTACATTAGAATGAAAAAACATTGCTAGTTGACTGGAATTTTTAAAATGGATTTTAAACCTTGAATTAGATCAAGATAATGTTTTCCTGTAAAAAAAAAAAGTCCTGGGTGGAATTTCAATCACAAGACCATATTCAAGCATTTAATTTTTCCATAACACGTATCTAAGCCATATGTTCAGACTCGAAATTTTATCTTGAGTAAAAAAGTTATGACAATTTGATTTAATTCAGCGTTAATCAAGTGATAATATACATATCTTCAGGATTTAAAAGGCAGTTAACTTTAAAATAAAAACTCTTTTATATCTCTTTCTAAAAGATAAGCTTTGTAATGCTATAAAAAAGAAGATAATTCTAACTAATCATTACATTACTATATCAAAAAGCCTTTTAGCAAAAAGTATAACTTTAATTTTAATGTTAGCTCTAAGATATTTAAAAGCAGAAAATATTGTATTAGAATGATAGATATTTTGTAACGAAAAAGTAAACAATTACATACATTTCACTGTATTGGGCGTGAAAAAAAAGATCCGAGTTAAAAATTATGAAAGTAATTGTAGGAATATTGTCAATTTTTTTTGCCGAAAAACATTGGCTCAATAAATTTAATTTATGAACATCTTTTTAACAATTCATTTTTTGTAGTGTAAAATAAACATATCAAAGGATATTTAATTGGCTTCTATATGGAAGTTTTCAAGACTTAATTAAATTCTAAATTTAACAATTATAGAATAATATTGTTCTTTTATTCAAATTACCATATGCATTTCTTAAACTTATGTCATATATATCAGAAATATTGCGCCATTTATCAAGAATTTAAAAAAATCAATTAATCCAAATCTCGGCAAAGAGATACGAGGACTGCTCGAATAAGGCAAATATAATTGTTACATAGAGGGCTTAATTTTGGCTGCTACCACATTGTCGGCTACGCTTCTAATAATGTTTATATTCAGAGCGAGAGAAAGTACTTTTTTTTTTATCTCTAAACACTTCGGAAATCATTATGCTTTATTTGCAAGATTTAAAGTAATAATATTTATAGAAAGATGTACCTTATTTTTAAGTTATGCTAAATATTTTTGATTATTAAAACTACATTTTAAGAGAGATTTTTAAAAAATTAACGAAAAGGGAGTATTTGGAATTAATTTCTTAGCAATCCAATAAAATACCAATATAAATATATATATATGCACGGAATGATCCTCATTTGTGGAGGGATATGCATTTTAAAGAAATTGACATTTCTACCCTCCTTGTTGTTACATAAACACAATTACTAATTCATCTAGTTCAAGTGACAATCTTGCGTTAAAGTAGGCTGAGGCAATTGTTTCTTTTGTAGTTCCGATGTCCCCTTAATAATTGTCCCGAGTGGAGGATGGGGACAACGATCGATAGAAAAGAAATGAGGATCGCATTCTCGATTTCCATTCCTCCCTGCAGTCAACGGAACCAGAGAAAACGATCTCTTCTATATTAGTGAACCGTTTTGCGGAGGTAATATCTGCTGCTCTCCATATAAGCAGCGCAATGTCACTGCTATGTTTATCATCGGTGGAAAAGTCTTTTTTTTTACAAATGATATGGCATATTATGCGCCTTTTGGGCTTTTCATAGACAGGTTTCTATGAAAAAGCTTTGGAGAGAGACCTTCATTCTACTTAAGAAATGCATTGCAGGAAATGTTACTAACAGATATTTCCATCTAGCATACAAAACGCACTTCAGTGGTATATTAGAAAAGTTTTTTAGATCATTCAAATATTTTTTATTACACATGTGAAATCTTTTAATATAAGAATGCGAGGAAAATGGAAAAATTAGATGAGTTTGAAAGGAAGATTTATATGTAGAGAAACCACATCTCATCATATGGCAATATATTGAAAGTTCACCACACGTACGGTATTTCAGCTCTTGAAAAACCCAGTATTTTTTTACTTTAGATACTAAACAGCATGAAGAAGGCTCAACTTATTTCGTAGTATGCACTGTAACTATCAAGTTTATATTTCAATATAGTTTAACATTGCTATTCACAATTTTTCAATTTTTGTATTCCTATCTATGGGAAATTAAAATGTTACCAAACCTTCTTACTACTCAATAATGGTTCGCCGTAGCTTGTGATTTGAATAAAATTCAGAGAGGGAGATGATACACTCTTTTCTCTCTATATATAAAAAGGTTTTTTCGTGATGCTGTAACAAATTTATTTATACATAAGGTATAGTTAGTAAAAATGTGTCGGTGCAGAAGCAAAGACGGAATAAAAATTCAGTACAATTTAGAGGAAAAGTTGTTTAGGGACACTGTTTTTGAAGAAGCACTAAATTGAAGTACAAATTAAAATGCAAAGATGAAGACATGAAATTTTTTTTTCCCTGCTTACAATATATTGGCCAAAAATAAAACTACATAATGCATTTAAATTACAGTTTTACAATTTGGGCAATGAGTATGAACAGTTGTATAATTTGTACACTGGGGGTTGGTTCACCGTTAGGTGGACAGGGGTTACCCCCTTCCCTCCTGGTAGTTTTTAAAAAATTTAGCAAAATTTCTTATAACAAAATGTGGTTGAAAAAAAACCAATCGCACCATTTAAGTTGCTTCGAATATTTAAAGTTTGAAGTTCTAAGCTGCGATTGCCTTTTAACGAATTCCAACAAAAACATTGTGTCCGTTGCGTTTCCTGTTTACAATAATTATGCCCAAGCCCGAGGGGTTGTGAGGGTAAGAGTGTGTAAACATGGGGCGCACAGTTACAGTTGGAAAGAAATGTAGGAAAACGAGTGAAAAGTTTGAACATTAGAAAACCATCCAATTTATAATATGGATATTTTATTTTCAAACAGAAATCTTCACGTATAATCAATACGCGATACAAATGATTTCTTTCCAGAAAAACAAAGAGTATGTTAAAGCCGATGAATTGATGTCGTATTCATTAGCAGATATATTTTTGAAAATTATTTTATGGTTCAAACACAATTAACATCTTCTTTAAGGACATCTTTATGTTTCTAAACATTTACTAAGAATTAAAAATGTAAACCTTTTTGTACAAGATGTTTCTTTAAAATTTCTCAAGATAAATTTTAAATCGTAATTCCTTATAAAAAAATTTTTTAATACAGTCAGACCTCCATTTTACGAACTTTTTCCTGGAACCAAGAACATTTTATTATTTTCTTTGTAAAATAACATCTAAATAGCGAAGTGAATTTTCTATTTAACGAACTTTTTCTCTTGTGATTCGATTTTTTTTCACCCAATTTTCAAAATATTTCTGGGCATTTAAAGTTATTTTCTCTTTTAACATGTTTTATGGTTATCAATGACCTTGAACTGGTTTTACCAGCTACCTAACTCATCGAGAGCAATAACATTGGTGAAATCTTTTAAATAAATAAAAACTCTCATTCAAAATTAACAGATTTTATCAGTAATTAAATTTAAGGACGCTTGTGGAAGAGTATGCTTAAAATTACTGATCACATAAAATAATGTATGTTTAAAAGTACTTGCAGGCATAAAATTAGAAAATATGATTAAAATTCCTGAATTTTCATATAAATTTTTTTAAAGTTAAAAATGAAGTGTATTTCCGGACAACGCTTTTTTTTTTCACTTGAAGATTTGTTTTTGATGAGAAGCTTGTATTATATAAATATATATTAATTACAAAAAAGTGCTAATATTTACTTTTCTGTTAATATATATTATTTATGAATTTAAAATTTGTTTTATGTGGTTTATAAAGTATATTAAAAGATAAATTTCTATTTAACGAATTTTTCCCATAGCGAACTTTTTTCGGGATTTAGCGACTTCTGTAAATAGAGTTCCAACCGTATATCACTGTAATTAATATAAATAAAATTAAAAAAGTTTCGTAAATTAATTGAAAAGGGATCACTTAAATAAAATATATTTTCTTAACTTTTATTAATTGTTGCTCTAAGTTCAAACGTTTTAATTCCAATTTTTAATCCCCATATTACTTTAATTTTATATTTTAATTAATCATTTTCATTTTTATTATTAGGATATACAGAAATTTGGAAGGAAATACTGTAACTAGTAAGAAAAGTCTTACGTACTAACTGCTAAAATATATTTTTCAGCTAATGTATTTTTCAGTTTTATGTTTCAAAAATTTCAAATTATACATTATTCTTAATAGAAACTTAATGTCTATTTAAGAATTATAGTTTCCAGAAACTCAGCATTACTAAATGCAAACCAATTTGCACTTAATTCTTAAAGGTAGTTGTAATTGAGTATATAAAGAAAAAAAAGGAACTAAATATATTGTTAAAAAATATTAATAGTTATTCAACTGAAAAAATCCTCTGCATCTTATAATACTACAGAAATAAGCTCTGAAAGACTTCTGCGAAATTTACATACAAAATGAGTCCACTTTACGAAGTGAAATCCTTAGAATGTTTCGCTATTATCAAATTCATCATCTGAGTTATTATAATTGCTTTTATTATAATTTAACACTTAAGTTTGTCTTTCAGTGAATATGGAAAACAAATTAGCTGTTATAATAAGTTTACATTATATGGATATATATATATATGTTTGTGTATTCCTTAGCCCTCTATAATTAACAGCATAGCTATACAGGGTTAATTCTAGAGCAACCCAAAACATGTAACGTAAGTTCATAACACTAAAAAGTTTTTACAACTGGCTTTCCAGTAACATTTACGATATACGTTAGTAAAATACCCTGAGCTATGAATACTTATGTTAAACAATCTTCACACTCCACCCGCCCCCAAAGAAAATATTAACTTCCATTTTTGTAGCCCACATCATACACAATGGAAGAGAAGGAGGGGATTTCATTCCATGAAACATAACAAAACAGGAGTGAAATCTAAGCAGGGAAAAGAAAACTTTATTTTGTTGGGAATTGTAAAAGATAAACTCTGATGTGGCTTTTAGTCGAGGTAAAGCGGGCGTTCTCAACAGGAAACGGTGCAGCTGTATTTCTTTCCTAGCTGAGATGCGTGCCTGAGTAAGGAAGGGTCCACCCTGGTCGATTCCAGTGACTAGGGTGCTAAGTGAGGAGGCAGGCCGGATTTTATAGCCACTCAATGGTAGTTAAGGCTCGATTTTATGTGTCGGGGTAAAGCGAATACCCTGCCCGTAAACGAGCTAGAGTCGGCGTACACTGATAGTTCGCCGCACAAATACGAGGCCCTAAAAATTGAGCTATAATGCGACAGTTAAGGTTTATTTCCCTCAAATAAGCGGAAGAGCTGACGAACAGAGCCTGCGGTAGGGAGGATTAAGGGGTGATCACGCCCCTGGAAGAGGCGAATCCCTAGCGAACAAGAAACCTACCCTGCTGAGAAGAGATGGATACAAACTTTGCTTTTCACCCATTCCATTCCAGAAAACGTTATGAAGAATTGCATCCTCTGAGGAAAAAGAACAATAACTTTAGAAGCAAGAATGATACCGAAAAATGGTTTCTAAAACGTTTTGAAAAGCTTCCTATTTATAAAAAATGTGTTCTTAAAAGGAAAGGATTCTATTTTAAAATATTAGTCTTGGAAAATACAATATCCTCTTTTTCACATAAATATATAACTGTGAAAACAAATATCTAAAGAATCTTTACCTTTTTCTTGGTGTTATTTAAATTTCATTCGTCTTGTTTCTCAAGAAACTGCAAATCCTGAGCACTGATTCCCTAAAAATGATTTAATATTTTAATTATACCAAAAAAGTATAAATTGTTAATTTTTTAAAAAAATTATGTTATGTTATACTTTAGTGAAACTCACAAAAAGATTTTATTTGAAGCAAAAAGTCTTAATTCTGCTAATTTAGACCGTTTTCAAAAACAGTAAAGATCAGAAAATATCTTATCCTGTCAGAAATTTAATAATAAAATATTTGTGAAAATTTTTTCAATTTTTAGTGATTTTTTTTTTGTATTTACATTACTTTTTGGGTGAATAAATATATTTGTTTATACTATCTAACAATTCTATACACAGAAATTTCTTTTTCTTTAAGACAAACATACTTTATATAAAAGATTTTCGAAATCATCGAAACCTTTGAGACGTTTTCGTCTTTTAAAAACATTGATTTATTTTCTTATTTAAAAATAAATTCTAAAAGGTTTTTCTTTTTTTTACTTCTAACTTTTAACCTTATATGTGTTTGGACAGAAAACAATGAATTCAAAAAGTAAATTGTTTTTAACATCTTCGAAAATTCCATCAATGATAATCAAGTTCATGCTCAGACTTATATATATATATATATATATATATAATGAATTGGCGAGTGTATTCCCATTTTAATTAAGATATTGATGACACGGTGGTAGTTGATTTCGTACAATTAATGAGGCTGGATGCATTGACATCTTGGTTTATTTCACATGTTGAAAACATTCGCAACAAACACAGAGTGGAAGTAACATGGCACAAATAAACAGCAGCAGACATTAACGGAACGTAGTGACAAATACAAGGTGTGACGGGAATTTTACAGAGAATCTCGACTTTTATATGAAATATAGACCGGAACATCCGAAACTCACATGACTTCCGTGGATGGATCTTGTGATTGGTAAGCAACTAACGTCTGATGTGATTACATAAGGAATAATTGAAAAACGCTGAGTAACCCCATTAAGCGGATAAGCTAACAGTTAATTATTTAAGCTAAAGTCCTGGAGGGTCCGGACCATTACAAATTAAAAAGTTTTTAAGAATAAATTTTGATGTGAATTATATATATATATATATATATATATATATATATATATATTTCATAATAAAATTCAATATATTTTGCGCATTCAGACCCATTTAGTTTTTATAATTAAAATTGCTCGTTTCCTTCAAATTTCTCTTTTTAACAGTTTTAACCAAACCGAATTTGTTGTTCTTTTATCGAATTCCTGATTGTATGTGTTTTTTTTAGAAGTTTATATACATCATATATAAACTTGAAGTATTTATTTAAATCTTTCTTTCCAACTTAAATTTTTTACTGAAACATTTCATTCGATATCTTTTTAATAACTTGATTGACATGTTTAAATGTTTTTTATTCTATCAAGAATTAATTATAATTATACAAAAGTGTTGTCTTAAAGTCAAAGCAGGCCCCCTTCCTTTCGTATACAACAGGTAATTTAATATAAAAAGAATATATTAGTTGTTTAAAAAAAAGGAGCATTCTTTATTAAATATAAACTTTAAAAAAAAAAAATCTTGCCTCCTTTAAAAGCATCAAATGTCTTGTGACTAATTTACATCTTCATAAAACCCGCGGGCTCTTCTTTTTAAACCCCACGCTTCGAACAAAATGAATATGGCATCGATAGATGGCGACACAATCGACATTCAGAAAACATTTGTGTAAAAAAATTGTCATCTGGTATCGAGCCGATTGCGAACGACTCAACCCGAATGTAATTGACTGATAATGATCCCCTTGGAGAGAAGGGAACGAAAGAGGGGAAAGAGCCGGAGCGAAAGGGAGGAGAAAAATGAATGAAAACCCTAGAGAAAGGTTGAGTAGTTTTATTTGCTATGTAGCTTCAATAGCACTTCCGTCGGAGATTGAAACCATTTATTTCTTTAATTTGAATTCGAGTCCCATTTCTTTCTTTCGCTCTCTTTGCATTTCCCTCCTGCCGCCACAGTGGGTTAAGCGATAAGTGCAGTAATTGAAGAGTGTTGAGTAACAAGAATACTGGATGCTTTGGGATGCATCTTCAGTGGCAAGCGTGGATGATGGAAATAAACGTTCCTCCGAGCTAGAAAAGGATTTCGGAAGCCAGTCATTTACATTTGGTGAAATAGAGTGGTAAAAAGCGACAACCGAAATTAACTGCTCTTTCTAAGTGCCTTAAATCCTCTACTTGTTAAAAGAGATGGAATGGGGGGATGCCAATAAAAAAAAGGAAGAAACGACGAAGGAAATATTTAAGAATTACGTGCTAAATTTAAGGCTTTTATTCGTAATTTAAATGCCAGCTTATGAAACGATTTTTATTTACTGTCTTTCGCTTCATATATGTATACAAATACGTCCCTCATCTAGTCATTAAATGAATATCATTGTCAACTTTTTTCATGCCTGAAAAATGAGGTTTTTGCTTTAATTTTGCATTGTATTGTTGCGTGTATCGTAGACAGGAAAAGGAATGCTTCATAGCATATCTAGAGGAACTTAAAACGGTAGATTGCATACAATATTCCAAGGTATTTAAGAATTTAATATGCGCTTTTGATTTAGGTAATCAATAAAATTTGAACGGTTTACAGCAGATCAAATATATTTCACCGTCAGTTTATTTATTTATTAATTTTTTTTTTTGAAGAATTCAAATTTTTTTCCTTGTTTATTATATGCAGCAATTAATAAATAGATGAATTGCGCATATATTAGTAGGAGAAGAATTTATCTCAATTGTTTCTATATGAATTACATATATATGTTTAGAAAGTGACATACATATATAATCGCGAAAGCTTCGCAGTTATAATACAAATTCAATACTTTTCTAGAATAACTCCCATCGATATTATATTATGAACAGCAAAGCAGCTAATAAATTAATTATGCTTGGCATACACCTTAAAGTATAAGGTATATACTAAGCATAATTAATTTATTAGCTGCTCCGCTGCTCACAATATAATATATATATATATATATATATATATATATATATATATATTATACTTATATATAAACACCTGTGTACTTGAATGTCAATTTCTTTCCATATTTTTAACATTTCTTTAATTCGTTTTTCTTTCCTAAACACTTTCTCAAGCCTTTTTAAACATAACGTTACGGAATATTTTTTTTTTAAATACTTAAATCTCGGAAAAAAGAATTTTTACAACTGTTTTTAATTAATTTTGTTAAACATTTTATAATTTTCCAAGGCAAAATGGTTATCAGTATTTTTATCACTCATATTTGTTTCGTTGCTTTGTATTTGATTTCCTTTTTCCATTTTTATCCCAGTTTTATTTTCACGAACACATTTTTATTTAATGTAAAATAATTACTTCAAGTACCAACAAGAAATAAAAATATTTATATTTAGTAGGAAATCATTTGTCTTATCTTTCAATTTAATTTCAATTAAACGCTCATCCATTATAAACATCTAATAGAAAGGTCAGATAGTCAAAATACAAGTTTACATAATTTATAGTGGTTTATAAAAAAAAACTGACGATTTTAAAAATATCTTCAGCTTCTAAAAAGCAATAACTCTAAAATTTAATTGATTTAAATTGAAGCATTCAATATATGTATTAACTTTTCAAAGAAAATATACGAGGGTGAGTCGGAAAATAAGCTTGGGAATTTTATTTTGCCGAGAGCACCCAAGCCAAACAGACACTCTAGGTATCATTAACATGCCGCATAATCATTCGACATGGACGCTGTCGACTTTTTGTATCATGAAAATTCACCGACTTGGGCCGGAGTCGAACCCACAAACTTGAGAGTACAAGGCCAGCGTCGAATGACCACCCAGTCGGCACGAGAAAAAAAAATGTTATTTTACTATTCACTTTCAGAAATCGCTATCAATGAATACAAATTTTTATTTCTCTCTATATATAAAATGTTTTTCGTGATGCTGTATTTAAATATTAAATTTACTTATACATAAGGCATAGTTAGTAAAAAGTTGAGTTTAGAATGACATAAACATGCAAAATACAGTTTTACAATATGAGCAATGAGTATAAACTGCTATATAATTTGTACAATGTGGGTTGGTCCGCCGTTAGGTTTACCCCCCCCCACACACACTAGTAATATGTAAAAAAAGAGAGCTATAGTTGCTCTATATAAATGACTCTCATAAAAAAAATCCATTTTTCTATAATATTTTAAAAAATATTTTTGTAAATTGTAATCATTATCTTTAAAAGTAAAAATTATTTGATTAATCAGAAAACTACCATTTTTAATTTTTTTCATTATTATGATTTTCAAAATATTTATCTGCTATTACGAGAAAGTAGCATATTTGTGTTGTTTGCTATTTTCATAGGGTTTTTAAATTTAGTCAGAAAACACCGATTATATTTTTGGGAAAAGAACTTGATTTGAAAAGAGAGAGAGAGAGAGAGAGAGAGTAATATCACTTATAAATAAACCACGTATTTAAAATTGTAGCAAAGAATATTGAAAGGAAAAAAAAAAAACAGTAAAACTGGACAAAAAAAGGGGGGGGGAATATAATTCTGCACTCGATCCTAAATCTGGAAATTCCAAGTGGATCTTACAAAATAAATTTAGAGTACTTAAAAGCTTTGAAAAAATATCTCAAATTTTGGTGAAAAATTATCACTCATTGACTATAAAATTGTAAGAGTTGAAAGTTTCCGTTTTAATATTTTTATATTGAATATTTATTGGGAAAACTTAGATCATTTTTCTTTTTTTTAAAAAAACTGGCAGCACTTTTTTGTTTCAGATTGAAAAAAATTAAAAAATTCAGTATAAGATAGGTAACTAAGTTTTCTTTTGATGCTAATTATATTTTCCGAAATTATCTACAAAGAAGTTATACACTTTTGTAAAAAGCAGTTTAAGTGTCTACTGATCGCTGTATTTCTAATTGTTGGTTATTAAGTTATTTCTTTACTAAACATAAAAACTGTATCCTATTTCATTTACCTGAATAGTCACGTAAAAAAAAAAATGACATTTCAAATCTGCTTTCTTACACTTTTTGTCGGTGAAAAATATTCTAATGAACTGAATTTCGAACTTCCTCAGAGAATAAGAACAGATTCATGTAGAATTCATTGTTTTAATGAGTGTTCATAAAACTAGAACAATCATTAAAATAATGTAAGTACAAGCTCAATTAATGCAACATATTCTAAGCCGTTTTTCGTCCTTATTTTGAAATTGATCTAGGTATAATTATTTTTCAAAAGATAATTTGATATGAATTCCGTCCACTTCGTATCGGGTTTTTTTTTTTTTTTTTTTTTTGCTATATATTTTCGATTTAGTAAATTTTATCCATTGTACTGTATTGATTTGAACGTTTCATTTGTCAAATTTCCAAGAGTAATTTTTAGAAAGTAGTTTTATTTTAGTTTTTAACTGTCACTCAAGATTAAAATCAAGTGTTTACGCTATTTCTCGATATCTCACTTTCTTCTGAGGTAGCCTATATTACCAATTTCAAAGACGTGTGTGTGTGTTAACTTTAATAATCCCCCCCCCCAAAACTTCAAAAGAATTTTTTTAAGTCATTCATTTTTTCTCCCTATCGTTGCTTGTATTGAAGTAGTGATGATTTAGATCATTTGCCTTATTATTAAGGAATATAGACAAAGGATAACTCATTCAATAAATACCATTTAAATTCATAAGTGTTCTGTAAATCAGAAGAAATTTTCTCTGCTATTTAAATGTTTTGAACATGTTAGTTTTATGAAATCTGTCGTAAATGAACAGAGCTAATGTATCTATTCTATTTGAAGAATTTATTCGTATTGCACAATGAATCACATTTTGTATTGGTCAGTTTAATGAACATTTCCTTCATTTGTATACCTAAGAATACTTCATTTCTGTTTAAATACTCTTCCGTTTATCTAATTTTTCTGTATACATCCCCTTGGAGTAACGCGCAGCTTTTGTACTTAAGGTTTCGCAAGAATGCTTGTTCAATGTAGTATGTCCCAAAACTGCAGAAAAAAATGTTTAGTAATCTAAAGCTTTTTTACCGATCCAGTAATAATATACATGCATTTTATTATTTATACAAAGAGAATATTGTTTATGTAAGGTATTTCTATTTTATAATTTGAAATTAAACTTAGAATTTTAAAAAATACAAATTTTTCAAATCTTGTTAAATTTATTGCATTAGCGATTATTTTGTAGTTTCTGGTAATATAACTGCAAGAATTTTTCAAAACCACTCTCAATAATTCCCACGCATAAATTAGGGTCAAAAGTTATTTTTGGTAAATTGAAAAAGACAAACTGTATTAACAGGATATCAGTGTATAAAATAAGTATTTCATTAAAAATAAGTAAACTGAAATCAGCACAAATTAATTCTGTAGTGTTCGACAAAATATATTGATCTACTTTTTATTTTAGAGGGGAAGGGGTGGTCTCTCCCCTTTTGAGTAGGCGTAGGGTGAAAAATATTCATATACTTGGCAAAATTGACATATATAAGATTCATAAAGATTTTTCTCCTGAAAACTTATAATGAAATAATAACTGATACAAAAATTTTGTATCTATAAAAGCATCTATTAAAACTTCTCTTAGATGAATTTTTCGTTTCAGAAATACTCCAACAGTATTTTAGCAGGATCTTAAAATCTAACCGAGTCTTCTTTAGTTTGATGAATTTCTCAAAATTTAGTAGCAACACAATGATTCGTATTTCCTTGTAATATTTAATTTTAACACAACACATAAATAAATATACTTATTTAGACAAAAAAAATGCGAGAGAGCATAAAATACGACGCTCACGCATATCATTTAAATTCAAAAGACAGAAAAAGGGAAGTTCCGAAAATTCACGACTCAATCCGTTCACTTCAATTCTTTTTTTTCTTTTTTTTTTTTATCCATGGCTTCTCGGATACTTTATTCTTACATTAGCTTTCAAGAAGAAAAATTTACACAAGAATACTCCCTATTTAATTTTTCAATTTGAAATCTTTCAAATAAATTTCAAAAGGGGATATATTAGAGTTTGAACTGAACTCCACAGGAGCACGAAATTATTTTTTCCTTCTGTTTTATTTGAAAATATTGAGATATACAGCTAAATCACAGCACAAAATTTAAAGCACTCCATTGATATTTAGAAAATTAACGCGTAGAAAAGAACGTAGTTAAAGGAGTGTGTTTCAAAAAGTAAAAAACAAGAAAAAAAAATCTTGATCTTCTTGAAAAGGGAGGGCATTACAAAATGGATTATAGAGGATATATTTTATCCACAAATGGACAGGTTCTCCTCTCATTATGTCATGAAAACCGAAAATAAATACATATAAAAGTGCATAAGCCCCCTCAATCAAGATTTTGTTGTTGCAATAAATGAATTTAGGCTGTGTGAAAGCTTCTATTCATGCGACCTTATAAACCACCTGAAGACGCTATTTTGCTTTGAAAATAAATAAAATGCGAAATTTTGGCAAAATAACATTATTCGTTTGAAATACGAAAAGCACTTCCCAAACAAATGTAATTTTCTGCTCAAAGCGGAGACTCAGTTTTGATGTGGGGGAGATTTTAAATCTCTCTCTCTACCCCTTTCCCTCGAGATTGGATATTAAAAGGTTTGCATGTGCGATTTGGCCTCCATCCCTAAGCTATAGGGGAAGAGCATAACTTTCACTGGAGCGGAGACAAGCTCAATAACGGGATTTGGGTGGGTGACAAGCCGCCAGCTTAGCTGTCACCTCGATCCAAAGACTTCCTCTTTTACTCCTCTCTTAGGCTTCTGAGAGAGTAGCATCTGGCATGATGGAAGCTGATTGCTTCCAGAGAACCCCTCACAATATGGAAGGGGGAGAGATAGAAAGGGGATGCCAATAAATAGAAGGAAATATTCCCCAACATATCTTCCCCCTTACCATTTCAGGTGGCCGATGTCACTCGCGAAGATGTCTTTCATCATTTTCATCCTGTTACGCAGCTCGCCAATTGTAGCCGTAATGACGCAATACGTAAGCGATCTGTTGTAGCAATAAGTAGGATACGAAATCGCATCCTGAGCTTTTATCGTTGCCAGTACTCGAGGGGGTGGGGATGCAGGAAGGAGCTCTGGATTAGGTTTGTGTTGCAACGGTGATGTATGGATGATATTTGCTCGAGTTCTATGTCTCTTCAGAAGCGATTGGTTTGAAAAAAAGAAGTAGAAACCCGCTGTAAATGATGGCTAAAATTTCGAGAGACAATCTTTGTGTTTAATGTTGATACTTTCTAAGCAATTCTAAGGCATTTTAAATGCAAGGAAAAAATCAATTATTTTAATTTTTCCGGAAGCATTTGGATGTCCTCTTTCACATTATAATAGTAATGGCATAAATCTTGAAGTCATTAAAATTATCAAAACTTGTAAAGCATGGAATAGTTAACGAACTTTTCATTCTGATCTTGATTAAAATTGAAGTTACATGACAATATAAAAATATTTTTGATAATTGTATCCTTATTATGGTGTAAATGTGTTTCTGCAATTCATGTGCTTCGTATACGTCAATATTATCTTTCTTATATTTAATTTTTCTCTTGTGCTTCTTATATTCTTATCTTGAACAAAAGATTTTGGAAACTCCCTTAAAAAAAGTCTTGAAAATATGTATCTGATAAAAATTTAAGTGAAGGGGCATTTAAGTGAGGGGTATCCCTTTGCAAGGCTATTGCAACCAGGATCGTACAAGTAACTGATGCTCCGTTTTGTGAATAGAGGGAGAAAAATATCTTTTTGTTAATTTCTTCCTTATAAAATTTGCTTATCTATTTCAAATTTTTTTTAAAAATTCTAGTTTTAGCATTAAAACTTTCATTTAATACCAAGTTAATTTTCCCATTCAGACATCAGCTTATTATCGAAAGAAGAAATTCATTTTTTCTTTCTGTAACTAAAGAAAATGGAACAAATTTCTCTTTAAAGAATGTGTTTTTGTAACATATAAAAAAATAACTTTTGTTTCTGTATACTATTCTTACACTGCACTAAAAATTGCCATTCATAAAGATCCCTTACATTTTATAAAATCTGTACTTTAATCTACGTAAAAAATACAAGGCTCCTTGGAACCAAATGGACACGAATACCTTGCTAATAAAAACAAATTTAGAACTGAAGGCATCCTTGGCAGGAGCAAAAGATAGCTTATTTTTTAACGTTGTACTTGGAAGCAACATGAAGGAAATCGGCAACGGACCTCATAGTATTGAACCATGTTCAAGGATGATGTATCTAAGCTGGTACCCCACCCTCCAATCTTCCCCACCAAGTCGATGTGTGGGCTGTGATCCTCTCCAGATTTAATGTGTATCAGTCTCTTTACACGACAAGTCTTTAGCAACACCAGGACTCGAACTCATGATTCGATAGCAATAAAACCGGCAATAAATCATGGTTAATAGGCTGAATGAGTGAGTGAATATTAACGTCGCACTGTTCAGTTATACACGAGGGCTTTTGGCGACGGGCTGCGTAATTTTGAACCATAGTCAAGTGACGAGGATGACACCGGAGCTGGAACCCCTCTCCTAACTACCACACCACACCAATGGAAGGAAGTTTGAACTCTCGAAGGATTTAACGTGCATCGCTCCCCTACACGGCGGGTCTTCAGTGGTACTGGGCTCGAACTCATGACACTCTGGCCACGGTAGCCAAATGGTCAAGGTATCGGATCATGGTTACTCGGCTGAAAAGATTTCCTTGCTCCTATATTTAATTGTAGGTTCAGAACCTGTGAATCCCCCAAAATTTAACTGTCTTACCACTCATTTCAGCTCCAGCAGAATACTTTAAAATAATACTTATTGAAATTCATTAGCGATCGAGACTTCAACTAATCTTCTAAGTGCACTTTTTTAAAAATATTTCCAGAAGTACATAAATTAGTTTTTTTGAGAGATCCAAAGTTTATTTTTCTCTAAATCGTTAATTTATAGCTTAATTTTTCAAAGAAAACGCATGAAATGAAATAATTTGTCCACAATTATTTTAAAGAGCAGTTCCAACGTATTTAGTATTAAAACAAAGATAGTTGGAAAACACGAGTTCGTGTTGAGAAATATGTGTTTATCAACTAATTAGAGTGCTCTCTTTGAAGACCATAATCGTAACATCTTTTGAATCAGAAGTAAAAATGATAGGATGTTTCTCAATATTTATACAAAATTTATCATTTTATTACATTGGAATTAAAGAATGAATTTAAAATTTTTAAAAAATTGACGAGGAATTGAACTTTAGTCGAGTTATATGTCTTATTAATAAAAAGACGTAGCTCGTTAACAATTAAAAATAATGATGGTTAAATATCGGGTAAATTGTTTGAAATCATAGTAGAACAGCTATACTCAGCCGTCGACCCATGGGTTGCATGCGGCCCGTCGGGTTTTTCTGAGTTACCCACTCATAGTCATTGCACTAAAAAATTCAATTACTTTAGAGCAATGTATTAAAAATTTAGAGAAGAATTCTTTCACTCAAGCAATCAAATCTACCAATTTTGCTGTTGATGTCGAACAAGGAAGAATTGGGGGGGGGGTTCTATTTATAACTGCAACAGTTAGTAATAACAAAAATGACAGTGAAGTAGCGAATTGAATTGGGTGAGTGAGTGAGTGAATATTAACGTCCCACTGTTCAGCTACACGAGGGCTTTTTGGGGACGGTCCGCGTAATTTTGAACCATGGTCAAGTGACGCGGACAACACCTGAGCTGGCAACCCCTCTCCTAACTACCACACCACACCAACGGGAGGACGTTTGAGCTCGACAGATTTAACGTGCATCGCCCCCCTACATGGTGGGTCTTCAGTGGTACTGGAATCGAACTCATGACACGCTAGCCATGATCCGATGCCTAGACCCCTTGCCTACCGCGGCCACGCGAATTGAATTGGAGTAGTGACTATTTTATGGATGTGTGAAACTAAGTTTTAATTATACACAAATAATTCTGATTTCAGTCTTGAATTCAGTCAAAACTCCTCTTTGCTGCCATCCTGCAATTGATAAATTAATTTTAGAAATAATAACAAGAGAGGCTTAGTCAAAAGGAAAAAAAATCAAATTATCAAACAGCACATAGCAGCTAAACCAAAACTACTTCATAATTTAGTAAAAAATACATAAAATCACAAAAAAAAAAAAAAAAATACTTTGTGTTTGATAGATTAATGTAGTATTAAAAGCTAAAAATGACTTTCAATATTTTGATCAATTTTCCAAATTTTAAGTGTCCAATATTGCCTTAGGTTTTTTTATGTCTTTTATATTGATCCTCATGTTGTGGCCCCCGTGAAATACCTGCCATATGTATGCGGCCCGGCGGGAAAAAAGGCTGAGTACCCTTGAAGTAGAACATTGAACCTGTTGATTAGACACATCAAAACAACCATTTCCATTTATTATTTCCATATTAAATATTTGCACATGTACTGCTTGTAACTTAGCTGTTATATTATATGGATAAGAACGAGAAAACTCAAAATAAATGCTTTAAAATTCAGATTTTTAATATTCATATGTGAGCTATTTTGTCATTGAAGTGTAATTTAACGATCGTTTTTCTGCTTGAAGCAATTGCGTCTAAAATAGCTGCTTCATTTCTTTTACGTACGTCAAAAATTTCTTGTGTGTATCCAAAAGAATTTGTCTTTTACCATGGCGCGTTTCCAACAGCGTTCTTTATTAACAGAATAAAGAGACCCATTCAAGTTCACGGCAACAAAAACTAAATCATATTCCCGCTGCAATCTCCGATCTAAAAATCGAATTGGGCATAGAAAGAGGTAACGCCACTTGGTGCTATCGATGGTGGCGCAAAAGTTTGGTCGCATGCCACGTATTAGATAGAGTATTAGGTTCAGGAGCAAGAGGAGAAACAAAAAGCTTTTCCTGCTCACTTAGAAAAGTATCGGGAAAGTAGAAATCCTATACCGACGGAAAGAGAAAATAGTCTTCTTTTTCGGATCCAACCATCATCTCTTTTCTGCTCACTTTTTTTCTTTTCTTTTCGGGCCAACACTTCGAACGGCCAATCAAAGTGTCAACCACCGAGAAGGCCGTAACAGTGGGCAGGCGGATCCTCTTTTGCGTCGCATGCAACTTGCCGAACAGGGGTTGCACTTGAAGAAATTACTTCGTGTCGCCAAACCCACTTGTCAGATGCGGCCAAGTGTCGCCAAGGATTCATGTCAATTCATTTACAAGCTCCCACTCATTCACGGGCGTTTAATTTGATTTCAACGAACTAATGACGACGAGGAAAGTCTGTATCTTCTTTTTTTGTGCTAGGGATAAAAGGTTTTAATATTGTTCTCTGAAAGGATGATAGCTGTCCGCTCAGTCGGACACGTTCTGTTCGAAATTCTTTGTTAGCAAAAACGATTTGTTTGCCTTAGTTGGTGCTTAGATAATATTGGTCAAGTATCTATGTATTATCAACATTTACCTCTGTGTTTTTACACTTTTAAGTAACATGAAAGTAACTTCGACCTTATTTTAGGAAAGCCAAGATTAATTTTACATAGAGAAAGAGGTCACGAGGTAAAATCAGATTTAATTATTGGATATTAATGACTCTTCATGCAGAACAAATAATACGAGTTAAAGAAAGTATAGCGAAAACTCTATAAGCGATATCATCTTATTCACACTTGTTCAAATAAAAACGAAAAAATTGTTTTAGAATTTTTAAAATTGTATAATTAATAAATTTATTACAAGAATGAAAACATTAACTTTAATTATAATGGATATATTTGAATTTTGATATCAAAAACCATAGTACCTCTGTTTTTTTCATTAAATTCTATACTCTCTCTCTCTTTCTCTCTCCGTGTGACAATAATTCATTAACACACTTGAATGCTCCATTTAACAGAATATAAATGTCAGCAAATAAAATCACACCTTCTACTCAAGTTTATTGTTTGCACATGAACACAAATTGTATGAATATTGATAATATTAAACTAATTTTTTTCATGAATGTAGTATATTGATATTAATTACGTAAATGTTATTCAATCTTCTACAATTATAAAATAGAGGGAAAATACTCAAGTTGGGCTATGCCTATAAATGAAATAATTTGTGCAGTAGATACTTCTTTGTATTAAAGATTTATAAAGTAATTTAAACAGAGAGCTGCATTATCTAGAAAGATGATTAGGCAGAAATCTATGATTCCTTGATACATTAAAGGTCCCTTTCTATACTCTTTGTAGATAGTTTTCATGCATATATGTATAGCAAAGTGCCGGATGGAGAGAGAATAATTTAAGTGTTTGGTGTCACGCCGAGGTTTCTGAATACAACAAATGTATTCTTAATTGTTTTTTCATAATGTGTCCTTGTACTTTTTAGTAAAGTTTTGCTTATTGAACTATTTATCAAAAAATTGACTTATTAAAGGGGTAATTATACTTAAAATCCAATAACACCCAGTATAATTAAAGATATAAAATACAAGATATCTAATGATATCCTACACTTTCATTTATTTTATCTAGAAGGCCCCTTTTTAAATTTGACTTCCTTTTTTCATCAGCTACCATTCACATACTACTCAGAATTAAAAAATTACGACAATACCAAATTTTAGCAGTTAGAACATGTACAATTGTAGCTTAGGAAAGATTTCTGTCTAAGCAGCGTTTACATTATAAAGATTCCCCCCCCCCAGAGATTCATAAGTAAATGACACTTTTCTATCCATGTTTGATTATTATCGCCATACATATAGGTGGTATAAATTAAAGAATATATATATATATATATATAGAGAGAGAGAGAGAGAGAGAGAGATTTGATTAGATCTATTACCGTAAAGCAAAATCTAGTATAAGAAATAGTTTGAGAATTTTCCTCTCTCTACTTCAATAGAACTGTTAAAAAAAATATGCATCTTGTAGCACACGTTATGTGCTCAAGAATATGTATAAGAATTGTAGACATGCAATGTTAAAGTTAGAGGGAAAGGACTGGATAAAAATTTAGTACGCAGATAATGAAATGTTCCTTTTCAAAAACATTCAATGCTCTGTAAAGATGGGGGTGCAATGGCTTGACTAAGAATAGCAAAGAAATCAAGTCCTGCTGGCTGTAAAACCCAGTAAAGGCCTTTACAGAGTATTGAAGCAATTTAGATATTCGTTCATCAAGATGAACGAATCAAAGATTAAAAAGTGTCACAACACATTCTCAAAAAAATTATTGGATGGGATGATGGCGTTTAATCTGCTAAAAACAAGTAACAGCATCCTAACGGATGACGAATAATAATTTGGTAAAATAACAGGAATTTCGAATGTTCGAATTCAAAGTAATTGATTCCGTAAAAGGCGTCTAGAAGGTTGGAAATTTATATTGGCCATCCTTTGACTGAGAAAACCCGATTGAAAAAGCGTAGAGCAGGAGCTCCAAAACTTTTTCCAACATCAGCCCCTTTCAAAAAAGAATTATTTTCTTCACAAATCCCCTTACATTTTTCTTTATAATATACATTACATTAATATAACCATTATACTAATAATTGCACAAAAAACTGATTTCCTCCCATTCAAATCTCTATATTATATAAATACATATTAAAACTGATATTATACAATAATTGAATCTTTAAAAAATTAGTAAATAAAATTTAACTACAGAATGGGTGACACTTTAAATTTATATAGGTCCCTAAGAATATGTGTAAGAATATCTAATTCAGAATCCCTGGACCTAATTATACTAAAATTATACTAATTCACATGGACCTAATTATCTCACCTGGACCTAATTATACTAATTCACATGGACCTAATTCAGAATACCTGGTACAGAAATTATACTAAAATTACATATACGTATAGAGAAAAATTGGTTTTTGTTCCCTGGTACGTCTCAACATTTTACTTGGTAAGTTTTTTTAAAACTCGGAGGTGTCTAATGCAAGTTAAAACTCTAATAACATTATCGAAAACTACCAATTTAAAGGCAAGAGAATCCTGGTCTGGGCATAATCTGGTTTTGTGATTTCTAAGAGATACAAATAAAAGATAATTAATTCTGATGGGAAGCCTTTGTCGAGTTTAATGTATTATTTTCTCCTAATGACGATACCAATGCACCTACTATTCTGCAGGATATGCTTCTACAGTAATTCCTTTTACTGCCCCAAGAATTTTTAGATAGTTTAATTAAAAGCTTAGAAATCCAATATTACTAAAATCATTTTCCAATCTGTGGGGAAAAAAGTTGCTTAATATGTTTATTACTATGTAGTTCTTTATATCAAATTTCAAAAATCAAACAAGATACGCTGCATGTGACTACTGAACTTTCCTATGAAACATTTACTTCGGCTTGTGTTCAATATAACACGATATACTTACTTTTTTTTTCATCATCTTTCCCTTAATACTTGCCTTTTATTATTTTTTTTTATCAAAAAGTGCCACATTTTTAAATTTGATTTGTACTTTTGCTAAATACCATTCATAATATTCTGGACATTCGTATAAATTATATACGAATGTCCAGTCTTTACAATTGAAGCATTTAACTGATGTAAAAAAATAAATCACGCACTTTTATGATGATATAAAACTTACATTCAAATATATTTAAGAATGTTTTGAGGAATAATTACGTTGTATGTAAATATATATTCAGTGAGTATGTATAAAACTCAACCAGACGTCTAGCAGATAGAGCTATTATTACACTAAAGAGAGGCAATTAATTCTACATTTCAACACACCATTAAATATTGTGCAAGCGAGTTAATTTAACCAGAGTAATATTATCAATACCTTGTCATTATCAGGTTTTCAGCAGTACATGTGTAAATATTTTTTGGAGCAAAAAAATGATAAGACGCTTTGAGTTTGATGTTTTCTTTAATGCTATGAAACAGTCTCCTTTTCAAAGGCAGAAAAGTCGCCAACTGTAGTAGCCAGTTATTAATCTTTCTGGTAATGTTAGGGTACCTAAACGACGATCTGACTTTATTACAAGTCTAATTGTCCCTGCCTGACAACCTCCCAGTGTATCATATGAGGGCAGAATCGCATAGCAACCGTTTCTCCCACTCATGAAGAGTGCTACGCGAAAGGTGGGAGAAAGTAATGGAATGAAGAGGATAGTTCAATTATAAAATCCAGAACAAAGGGAGAACTTTCATATCCAATTTCGAACAAAGTTGCAAGTATAAATTAAATCAAATACTAAGCTAAGACGAGTTTGAAACTGGAAAAGGAAATTAAAAAAAAATGTTTGTAAGCGATTGAGCATGGTAAGTAATTAGAAACAAATGATATTATAAAAAGGCGAAAGTTAGGGAATAAATAATAACTACAAAAATAATATTCCATTTTTTTAATAATGAAATTTTAATATGAAATAAGAAAAGTGCATAAAATTTAAATATACAGTTGTGCAAATAAAAAGTCGAAGGGAATATTTCTTTTCGTTTCTGTTGAGTTTTATTAAGTTTTGTCAACAAAAATATGGGAAAGCTTTAGTTATTTGAAAAAAAAAATAAGCGGCTAGGCTACAGTTAAAAAAAAGGATATCAAATCTTAAAAAGCAACATGTTTACAGATAAACATGTTTTGTGTACGAGTCAAACAAGTTCCAAATTGAAATTGAATCCAGGCTCTTCTGATTTACTGAACTTAAGAGAGCTTTCAATTGATGTAGGAATTTCTCACTATCCTAATAATTTATATTCGGATTACTTCTTACTAATTTTAGGTCCGAAATGGAATTAATGATTTTTTTAAGCAATGATCAGCGGATTGTTAGATAGTCGATTATATTTATAGTTTTGCTCTAATTTCATAACATCATGTAGATCAGGGGTGGCCAACCTTTTTGGAAAGAGTGCTGCTATTTTTGATAAAATATTTACGTGTGCCACTTCCAACTTTTCCAACAAACAAATATGGAAAATTGAAAAATATTACTTCTAGGCTTATTATGGGATTTTTAAGCAAATAGCACATTTTTTAATTCAGTTTATGTAGTCGAATTTTAAAAATAATATATTAAATAAGACTTGAAGTACTAACTTAGGCTTTATTGTTAATTAACTTTTTGCAAGTTCAATCAATTAGGTTAGATATATGAATAAAAATGAGCAACTTGAATCATTTAATTCAAAATAATAATTAAACGCTCAGTACTTAATATGGCTTTTAAATAACTCCTTTTTTTACGAGGTCATCTATTAGCATTAGCTCTTGCAGATGCTAACAAAATTAGATTATTATACACTCAAGAGTCAAAACATTATGACCACCCCTACATTTTGCAATGAACTCGCCTGGATGACGTGGAAGGCATGTGATCAGGTGGAAGTGGTATTTAACTGCTGCTGGAGAGTCTGAAGAATCATTCTTTCACTTACTTCTGTGTGTGATGGGAAAGGCTGCGGATCTAAGCGACTTTGATAGAGGGCAGATTGCAATGGCTCGAAGGCTCGGAACAAGTATTTCCGAAACTGCACGACTCGTGGGTTGTCCGCGATCTACAGTTGTTAGTACTTATGCAAAGTGGATGAATGACGGTGAAAACAGCAGTAGACGACATGGTGTTGGACGTCCACACGCTATCAAAGAAAAACGTCGTCGGAGACTGTCTCGCAAGGTGAAGCAAAACCGGAACTAATACAATGCAGGGCCAAGTAGAATAGTATCGGAGCACACTGTTCAGCGGACACTGTTGGATATGGGGCTACGCAGCAAACATCCCACTCGTGTGCCTTTGTTGACCAAGCGTCATCGGCAGCTTCACCTGCGATGGGCCCGGGAACATCGCGACTGGTCCATGGATCAGTGGGAGAGAGTTGCCTGGTCAGATAAATCACGGTTTGTCATTCATCACGCCGATGGCCGTGTCAGGATACGCCGTCTTCCAGGCGAACAGTTGCTCCCTCAATGTACAGTAGGTCATACACAGGCCGGTGGTGGCGGTATTATGCTTTGGGGGACGTTCTCTTGGGCGTCTCTGTGACCCGTGGTTGTGGTAGAGCAGACCATGAATGCTACAGGGTATCTGAACATCATTGCGGACCAGTTGCACCCTTACATGGCCTCTGTTTTTCCAGATGTGGAAATGGAATGTTCCAACAGGACAACGCCCCGTGTCGTAAGGCTAAAATTGTGTTGGAGTGGTTCCAGGAACATGATGCTGAATTCCAGTTAATGTCCTGGCCGCCTAACTCACCGGATCTCAATCCGATAGAACACATTAGAGATGTCATGGGACGGCAGCTCAGAGTTCAAAAACCACCAATTCGCAATATTTCAGATTTGCGTTACCGTTGCTTAAACATCTGGTACAATCTGTCTCCGGCCATCTACCAAGGACTTGTGGCATCCATGCCAAGACGGGTTGAAGCTGTGTTGCGCGCTACAGGTGGGCCAACTCGTTATTGACAGGTAATCATAACGCTTTGGCTCTTGAGTGTAGGTACACATCAGCTATAGTTTTGAGTGATGTTTATTTCATCATGTTCACATAGCAGAAAATATATATTCACAAACATATTTTGACCCAAATTTTGAGATTTTTTGTCCGAGAAAACCCAATTTCAGTAAAAATGTGAAAAATAATTTTTTATTGCCTTTTCAAAATTTAAAAAAATTTTCAGTGAGCCTTTGCGTGCACTGTTACAACTTCATCGTACCACGGGTTGGCCACCCCCGATGTAGATTGAAACTGTAAATAGTCTTGTCGCATAACAATGTTTATCTACTTAATAGAACTTATATAAATACTTTCACAACAATGAAATTAAATTTTTTCATAAGAAATGTAAGTTGAACGTTAGTAGGTTGAATAAGAGTAATTGTTGGGGGCTTCTGGCACAAGATTCCAGATTTGACAATGTTGCGTTGAACAAGGTATGCATGCAATCTACATTTAGTGAAAGAAAAGGAAAAAAACAGGTATTTCTTGATAAAAGGATTAGGGTCTAAAATAGAAAAAGATCTCGAAGATATACTCTTGAGTTCGCGTCATCAATTTATTAAAAACAGTGAACCCTTAGCTGAAAGATGCGATCATCTTGTTACCTCGAGGTCGTAAATCCCCATTCAATGCTTGAAGAAAATAAGAGTTAAAAGCAAAATAGAGTAAGAAGTTGAATGGTTTGATATCTCCTTTTTCATCTTGAATTGAAAAACGTTTAAAAGATATCAGTCCTATTACTTTTTCAACTCTAATAAGCGTGTTAGAGAGTCGGCACTTTTCAATTAAAATATAAAGACATAAATTACAGAGAAAATTACTTTAAAAATTCAATGTAGTACCCAATTTGTTGTAATTGTTTCAAGAATATTGCTAATGTGTTAGTTATTTTAATCTCGCTGAAAACAAATTTGTTTTTTTCATATTCTATAAAAATTACGTTTAGTGACATTATAAGATGAGTAATAAATTGATTCATGTGTACATTCTGTATAAGTTCATGTTTGGTAAGAAAAGAAATTTTAAAATGTTAGTAAGAAATTTTGAAATGAATTAAGTTAAATTACAATACAATACCGGTATGTCCAATATTCCTTATAAAATTTCCAAGATTCTAAGGAATGATAAAACAAATACAAATTCATATATTATTTTGTTAAGATTTCAAAATTAATTGAATGAGCTGCAGGAAGCGAAAAGGCTGAAATTCTTGATCAAAATTCTTTTAAATCGAAATTTATCATAAGCGATTGATAATAATTTGAATCAAAGATAAGTATGAAAAGAGCAGCAAAAAAAAAAAAAAAAATGTACATCTGCACCAGTACAGTCTCTAGTCCACTTCTTTGTTTTACAGAGACTAAACAGTTGCGACAATAATTTCTCGTATCTAAATTGTTCATATATGTGTGGTAATTGTATAAGATTTAATCAGAGAAAAGATGACTAAATATTGTAATAATTCATATTTTACCAATATCAATCTAAGACATGTGCTTAAAATTTGTATATTTTTTTTTAAAAAAATAAATATTATTTAAGAAATTATACGAATACATTGAGTAGCCACTTTATTATGACTACCCGTCAATATGTCATTTGACTAACTTTTGCCTTCAATACAACCTTGATTCTTCTTGGCATGGACTCCACAAGATATTGATGGGTCGTTTGTGAAATTTGAACCATGCTTGAATAACACTTTCCAATAGTTGGATGATGATGTAAATGTAGATGTCAGATGGACTTTTCAATAGGATTAAAATCAAGCGATTGTAGAGGACAACTCTACAAATTGAAGTCTCCGTCATGCTTGCTTCTCAAACTAATCTTGTACAATACCAGAAATATAGCAGGACATATTATCCTGTTGAAAATATCCATTGTCATTGAGGTAAATCATCAGCTTTACAGATCGTAGATCATAATTTCCCTGTTAAGACCCAGTCTTGATACACATTCTCACAACAACTTTCTAGAGAAAATTTCACAAATACGGTGGTTTCTCTAATCCTTGTAACGTACATCCGAGCTCCTATAACCTATCTACATTAAAAGATTGTCAGATCACATCCTCCCCCCCCCATATATATTCATGAACAATACACCTACACTAGTGTTTGTGTGAGGAACTATGCTTTCTTCATTTATAATAATCTAGCTCTCAAGCTGAAACATTGTGAACCACAATAGCTCTTTTGCATAAAACTCTCAAGTGGTCATAATAAAGTGGCCGCTCAGTGTACATGTTTGCTTGCAAAAATTAATTTTACATTTATAGTTCATTGTCTTTCTCTCAGTTTAAAATTGGATCCATTAAAAGAATTCAAATTATCCATTTCAATCATTTATCAAGCTATTTGTTTTGCTGTAGCTCTTTACTTAGCAATTGGCCTCTCAAAAGTTCATGAAGTTTAGAGTGTGTGTGGGGGGAGGGGGGTGGCAGCTCAGGTGTCATCCTCGTCCCTTGACCACGGTTCAAAAGTACGAGGTCCGTCGCCAATAGTACCCATGTAGCTGTATAGTGCGACGTTAATAAACACTCGCTTACTCAAAAACTCATGAAGATTTCATTTTCAAAATCTGAAAAAAAAACCGCAAAATTTATTTAAAAAGAACAAACTTTTGAGCATTAAAAAGTTTTTATTTTGTATTTATTACATTGTTAGTGCTACTTTTATTTATTTATTTTTGGTAACATGACTTAAAAATTTCACGTGTATATACATTTTTTATTACACCTACATTTCCTAATTTTATTTCATTTTCCAAGAAATTATTAATTTTCTAGTTACTCATGAGACTGTTCATTTCTTTTTTTCTGAATCTTCTCGGGACCTAAATTCATAGCAACAGGATTCGGTGTGGTTGAGACATCATCTAAATTTTAGTTTTCTTTTTACGCCATTTTTAATAGTTCTCGTCTTGCTTTATAGAGTGGCATCAATCAGGGACGGCTTAAGACTTCTTGAAGCCCTGGGCCGTTACACATATGTAGGCCTAACCAATGACTGTTAAGTGTAGACAGCATACGTTGTCAAATACTCGTACAAAAAATTACCCGAAACAAATAAATGTGCATGACTTACAACCGCACATATCGCTCGACCAACTGCCGCCTTTTGACTGAATAATGATGATATACGGGGGTAGGCCTAGGCCTATACATGGACGACGGTCATCACGCGTAGCCAATTGACATTTTGTCCAAAATTCTCCGTTTTTTAGAGAATACAACCGGAAAAAACATTTGACTGTTGAATTTATTCAAATCATGATCTTTATAGGCTGAGTGGAGAACGAGACGAGGCTCCCATTGTGGCCGAGGCCCTGGGCCCGGGCCCAGTTGGATCATGCCTTAAGACGTCCCTGGTGTTAATAAATACTTATTCCCGCCCTCTTTTTGACAGACTACAACATATATTTTTAATTAAGAAAAAAATTGATTTATTTGAATTATATACTATTTAATAGGGCGTTAAATGAATTTTTTTTTCCTATGAAAAGTTTTATATTCCTTAACTATTAGTGAAAAAAATAGCTTCCCAAGAAAACTCAACATTCATAAAAAAAAATAGTTTATTTTACTACATCTAAGTGAATTGTCCTAAATATAAGATAGTTCAAAAGAAATGCGCCACGGTGATTTTAGATAATTTCCATTTAATTTTATAAGTTCTTTTTTTTTTTTACTAATTTTTTAAAATGTTCTTCTGAGTTTTAATTCATTCACAATTTTACGTGCCGCTGTACTTAAAATAATTTTAAAAAACTCTACTATTCCGTAAACATGATGTTAGGATACTATTTTAATACCCTTTTATAAGCTTCACTTATATGTAACGGAATCTTTGAACTCAATTTTTGCCCACTTTAAAAGGTCAGATTAGTTCGAAATTTGGCTCACTTGTCCAGGACCGATGACAATATAATAATTTAATAATTTTTTTACATTTTCCTGATCAGGATCACCAGGATTAACGATTTCTCATTTTCAGATCCCATCCCGCATCTGGCGACTAATTCCAGATCCCCTTTCCAGATTTGACGACTAATTCCATACTTGGAGACTAAATGATTAAGGTACAACTTAGTTCGATTAACTATAAAAAGGTTTTTTTGTAGTTTTTTAAACTGCAATTTATTTTTTATTTCTGATTTCCAACTAATGCAATCCGATCTTCCGATATTTTCATGCAGAAAAAAGTGTGCAACTTATTAAGGATTTCTCTAAAATATTAATCTAAAAAATCTAATCAAATGAATAACTTTTTGGCTAGCTATACCTTGAAATTACTGGAACGAATTGCTTCACAATATATTTATTGTAATTTGTTCATAAAAGTCGAAATAAAGGGAGTTACGATCTTTCAAAATTTCCAGCTTCGCTTACTTTAAAAACCAGCTCCTTAATTGGTCTAATGCAAGAAAATCCTTTTCTCTAAGCCGCTTTTCGTTGTTTTTTTTTAAAAAAACAATCATCTAATGATCTCAAATGATAAAAAAGCCTTACGAGTCTTAAAAAATTCAGTTTAGAAAAAATAACTCTTTCAACTACCGGATTTCAAAATCTTGCCTTTCTTAATAAATATAATTGATATTTTTTATAACATTAATTTATCTTATTTGAAGATAAGAGAGAGGAGAAATTTTTAATGATTAATCATTACCGGACATTTCACTTGTATTTTCTGACCCATGTATTATTCTGGAATAGTTTTAAAAACTGTTGTCTGGGAAAACTGCAGAGAAAATAATTTTTTTTTCAAATAAGATTGCGGTTTGGTGTTTTTACCATTGCGGACCTAATATATGCTCCGGGAACTGGTATTAGAACTGCACCATATAGATATATACCACGGGTCGGCAATCTTTTTGCTGTGGCGTGCCAAGCCAATTTACCAATATGATTCAGCGTGCCACACAGCAGGACATTTTTGAAACAATTCGATTCCCGTGATAATGCATGCAGAATCAGGGAATAGAGGTCAATCATTTTAATTCCAGTTTTATTATATATTAATTTTGTATCATTTAATGATATTTCTTAACATAAAAATAAACAGCACAAAATATAGCTATTCCTTCAACAAAAATAAAAAAAATAAAAATATGCACATATGTATTTTTAAAAATTTATTAAAATAAGAAATAGACAACTTAAAATGCAAGTATTTCCCTTCATTGCTGTTAAGTAAGAAGATAAATAAAAATTTTAATGCGAACCTAGTGGTTGTACCGCTCTACTTTCTTATCGCAAAGTCAGTAGTATTACATGTGACTTTGAATTGGACACAATTCTGAGCATTTAGTTGTTAAACCATTTTTGCGGACTTGAAATATAATTCATATGAAGAAAGATTTTTTACTTTGATATGTAGTACCAAAAGCGGAAAGCAGAGTGCATGCAATTTTCTCTCCCCTTAAAACAATTAAATCTCTCCAGCAATGACATTAAATAATTTACAAATTGGCTGCAAAAAAATATCTTTAAAGTTATCTTTTGGATTTTTAGTAATTCCGTAAAGATTTTTTATTCTAAAGGTGTTCGCTAAATAAGGTCCATTACAAATTTATCAACATCCCTCCACTCAACAATTGACAAATTTGTAGAGTAGGGCAAAGTGCCACTGAGAATCGAACTGCGTGCCACATGTGGCATGCGTGCCATAGGCTGCCGACCCCTAGTATAACCAATTGTCACAATGTAATTTTGCCGCCCAGTTTTCTTCCTAGAGGGAGGCACCTGAGTTCTGACGTTGCAAAATTGAACTAGGAATTTAATTTGGCTAAAAGCACCGAAACCAAACAGGCGTTTGGGGGATCTTTAACATGCTACATTGTCATATGATATGGAAATGGTCGATTTTTTGCATCATTAAAATCCACCGACTTGAGCCGGGGCTGAATCCGCAGACTAGGGAGTACAAGACAAGAGCCTAACCAACTACACCACTTAGACGGTGCAAAATAAAAATAATAATTTTTTTAAATGTTAAAATATTTATAGATATATATAAATTTTAACAAAAATAAAGTTAACAAAACAAAAAACCATTCATATATATATATATATATATATATTTATAATCAAAAATTCTCTACAAGAGAGATGAATAAACATGATTAAAATTGAAAAGAATTGAAATTGCAAGATAACCGGACAACAGAATTTAAAAGGAAATGTGAAAAATTAAAATAATAGAGTTAAATATAAAAAATATAAAAGGTATAGCAACCTATTACAGTATTAGCAACATTGCTGACTTATGACAGCTTCAGACTTATATCTTTAATACTAAAACATATCCCATTCATTACGTATTATAAGTTTTAGAAATACATAAGTCTCGTTAAATATTCTGAGTTAAAAAACCAATGAATGTACGTAATGATGGGATATATTTTAGTATTAAAGATACAAGTCTGAATTTTTCAGTTACAGTGGATCATTTATTGTGCTGATCATAATATAATTCCCCCGGTATCACCTTTCTAACATCTTCAGTTTTAATACATAAAACAGTAAGGAAAAGTGTTACAGAATGATTAGTTTACTAACTAGAGAGAACATTTATATAATTCTAAAATTCTAATCAAAATTATATATTTAACTAAAATTATTCATTAAAGTTTACATAGAACAATAAAGTAACGAAACAAAATAAAAAAATTTTTATGAAAACTAAAAGAAGTTAACTTATAATTTTCAAAATGAAAAAATTTCATATTAACTAATAAATGCTGATCATTGTACGAATTTAAGTTCGTAGTTAATTGATATCGATTGATGAAGTCTGTTATTTATTATAGTATCTTAGATGAGATGGATGAATCAGTTGATAGTTTATCAACGTAACACACTTAGAAATAATACGAATAAAATTAACAATAAAATTTGTTCAACACGAATTAAAGTAATTTACGACATTCAAGAGTGCAAACATAATTAAGGAAAGTTCTTACATTATAAATGTGTGTGTGTTTATTACCGAAACTTATTTTAATAAAATTCTTATACATTTTGAATGAGGCGTCTTTAAAAATTCTTCCATTGAGAAATGTATTGGACCTACTGAATTTTTAAAAAAAGAAATTGTGCTAATAATTTTTAAGTTACAAACATGTGAAACATATTAGTATGGAGACAATTCGGATTGTAAAAAAACATAAAATACAGCCAATGAAAAGAATCAATAAGGGCTTAAATGCATTTATGAGTTGTGTTCGGCCTGCGGGTGATGATTCGTTTCACAAAGTTATCAATAATTTGTTTCGTAATTAATTACTACGATCAATTGGTGATACCATATAAAAAGTAAATAATTTTAATCACTAATTCAACATTGAAACTTATTAAGACAGATACCCATGAAAAGAAAGTATTTTAAAATTCTTGTAAAATTTCTTAAAAGTGTGTTACATTAAGGATTTACCCCAAAGTAATTACCAAAAATTCACCAAAATATCAAAGTAATATCAAAAATACATTAGAGTTATCTCTAGAAGATATTTTTTATTCACATTTTTAAAAGAAAAGCAGAGCAAACCAAGAACCCATTGAGTAGTTTACAGAAAATATAACAGTCGATATTTCTTCACGCATTTTTGTAATTCATGCTCAAATAAATATAATTACATACAGTTACCAAAGAATTCTTTTGTGTGTATGATAATTCCCATAAGAAATATTTCAGTTCTTTTTTCGCACATTTAAGTAACTGTAGCGATTAATCTAGTATGCACTCTGTACATAACAAAATGAGTATTTACTGCCAAAACTCTCCTTTTACTAATAATCTTTCTTCTTTTTTTTCAACCTGTGGAAAAGCAAAGAGGAAATTTATTCCGTCCCAGAAAAGAGCAGCGAAACTCCGAACTGTGGTAAATTTCCAGCGGTGGAGCGAAAATTATTTGCGGAGCACACAGCCGATTCATTAATAGCGAGTACGGACTTGGAATCCTGTTTTGTCCCGGACAAGGAAAAGGCGTGTCCGGGACTGCGAGTCAGGCCGGATGGGCCGCCCTGTCAATAGCACTTCCTTCGAGACTGATTGCTCCGCTCTCGCTCCCATTTTTCTGATCTTAACTTCTCTCCAAACTCTCGACTGTCCTTTTTTTCTTTTTTTTTCTCTTCCCCTCTCCTCCTTCCTTTCCTCTTACGTTTTTGAAAATGGTTGAAGAGGTAAAAGTTGAGAGGAAAAGTTTTAGTTTTGGGAAAATAAATTTTGGGAACGTATTTTCCTGAAGAATTCAACCTTCTTTGCCATCAAAGTGGGATACAAAAGACTCAGTTTTCCATAGGTAAAACTCTTAAAAAAATGGAATCCTCTTTTTTTTTTTTTTTTGGAAATACCCCTCCTTCTACTACTTATGGATATGAAATCTCTTATATTTAGGGGGAAAAAAGGAAAGAAAGAGTGTCACTGTTTAGAAGATATTGTTCATCGGTCTTTTTAAAGCAATAGAAATTTAAAAGCGATATGAATAATCTTGCTAAATACTTCAATAAGATACGTTTGTTGTGAAGTCTTACTTGTAATTTTTTTAATTGCAAAAGAAAAATATGCACATATAATGTTTATAAAGTGGGAATGTATAGGCATCTTTATTTACATTAATAAGAAATTTTTAATAAATGATTATAAAATTTTTAGTGAAAACAGAACAGATACGATAATTGGACTACATACAAGTTAAACAAGTATCAAAAACTCTCTTTGAAATCGTCCAACTTCTATTTTCAGAACCGTGAGGTTTCCATTTTTAATCAGTTCTAAAATAATATCGGTATATTAATGCATTTTTATGATAACGTGGTTTTTTTTAGCAAAAATTCAAACAAAATTATTATTGAACAGAATAATGCATTTTTAAAGTTATTTAGTTCTAAGTGGGAACGATTAGATGCATTATAAAAATTACTTATTTTCTTAGAAAACTTTAAAAGAATGCCTTTTTCAGCATGTCGCAATGTTTTGTGACTTTAAACATTACTCTAGACCATAGGTTCCCAAACCTTTTACCCTCATAGACCCCTTGGCAGGTTTTTCAGTTTGGGGTAGACCTCCTACTTTCCTAATATTAAGTTTGTGCAAATTTAGCAACTTCAATGTGTTTTTGATAGTAGGTATAGAGCTATTTACTTTAAAAGATTCAAATTTTTAACTGGAGTGAAGTATAGAAGAGTTTAAAATTTAAGAAAAACATGTTAGTTAATTTAATTAGTTAATAAATTAAAATTTAACTAATGCATAAAATTACTGTAACATAAAGTAACTGAGCAACAAACAAATGCTTTTTGAGGGAGGGAGGAATCTGGGGATGCAATAATAAATTTCAACATTTGGCATCAATCTTATCAGGTTTTAACCCTAAATGTCTCGTCGGTTAATGATGTCCGGTATTTTCTTCTTTCACTTTTGTTTTGGAGATTAGCAAGCGCACCTTCTCAATAAAAAAAAACAATTAAAAGCTTTCTCAAGATATTCCAAAATATGGAATGAATAACAGGTATATATTTTTAAAGCTAAAATTGTCGACATCGTTTCTAAACTTGAATTTAAGATCTTCGTTAGTGCATATTCCTAGTGCATAATTCTTATAATCTGATTTTTTTTCAAAGTGACCATATGAATTCATTGTCTTCTGTGGTACTACAATAGTCAAAACATCTTCAAACCTAGTTTCAAAATCTAAAGAAAGGGTATTTAAATGTTGGCGACGCCCAAAATTATGCTCCCCTAGCTTAATTCTGGAAAGAAAGGCTGTGTGAAATGTGGTCCTAATAACATTTATGCTGTCGCCTTGTAACTGCAAATAAACTTCATTAAATTTAGTAAATAATGTAAATCTGTTAAATAGGTAAGTCTAGTTTCAACTTGATTAAATTTCCTTTTAATATTAGTCACGATCTGGTTTAATGAGAGCCACAATCGTAGACCCCCCATATACACCTCATGGACCCCCAAATTATTTTTTTTGCTGTCGTGGACCCCTTGGAGAATCACTGCTCTAGACCAATGATTCTCAACCACTATGCCACGGCATTTTTATGTGCCATCCAATTCTTGAAGTGTGCTGCCCAATTTTTTTTAAAAATTATTAATTATACTCTGAGAAAAAAAATAAAATCGAGAACCGAATCATTCCCCGTGTTATAGAAATAAACTAAGGGTATTAGTGGTATATATTACTTATTCTTTCGTGGATAGATGGTAGTGTATTACAGATACGTAAAATTATTTTAAATTTATTTCATTCTTATAGTTGCCGCAAATTTTGAAATTCTTAAAAGTGTACCGCAACAAAAAAAAAAAAAGGTTGAGAACACTGTTCGAGACACTGGCGTAGCTAGTCCTGAGTGGGCCCTTTATCAAAATTTCTTACGCGCATTTTTTGGGGGGCCCTTAACATGTTACAGTTTTATTTTTTCCCGCTTACATATAATACGGCGATAGCTACCTACGCCCCTGGTTTTATATTTACTTGAAAGCTATTGGCTCTTATAATTGTGAACCACAATCAAAGGAAGAAAGAAGGTCATTTACACTTTATGGAAACTATTTTGTAATTCATTTTCTCATTTGCATTTTGAGATAAAACTTTAGCAATTTCAGAATAATCGTCTAATAAGGTTTTGTTTTGATTGTAATGTAAAATAAAAGATTTTTTTTAAAAAAATGGCCCCAAAAAATGATATACGGCTTGAAGGTTACGTAGTTACGATTTCCAATGAGAAATATTCGTATCAACAAATTAAAAAGTGGTGTAAAAATTTCGGTTATTGCATTTGAATCAAAGGTATTTATGTGACCGCGGTAGCCGAATGGTCTAGGTATCGGATCATGGCTAGCATGTCATGAGTTCGATCCCAGTACCACTAAAGACCCGCCGTGTAGGGGAGAGATGCACGTTAAATCTGTCGAGAGCTCAAACGTTCTCCCGTTGGTGTGGTAGTTAGGAGAAGGGGGTGCCAGCTCAGGTGTCGTCCGCGTCACTTGACCATGGTTCAAAATTACGCGGACCGTCGCCAAAAGTCCTCGTGTTGCTAAGACAGTGCGACGTTAATATTCACTCACTCACTCAAAGGTATTCATAATATATTAAATTTGAAAGGGAAAAAGCGTCTAGAGCAGAAAGTAAAAATGAAGACATGACCACACACGAGACTTCCTCCTAAGATTGTTCAAACGCAGGCAACTATCAAAAAAGTGAAGTCTTTGATCCTAAAAGAAAACCGGCTGACTCAAAGATTCATAGCATTGAAACTAGTAATGTCTTCCAGAGCTGTAATTAAAATCATTCCCAAGGATTTAAAGTTAGAACAGATGTTTAAACTTCAATTTCGTCTTCTTTTTTAAAACATATTGTTGAAAGAAAAGCAAATTGTTGAAAATTATATAAAAAACATCTAGCTGCTGAAAAATGGAAATTTGCGGTAGCATTCGATGAGGTACATTTAAATATGATTGTAATAAAAGAAGATCAATTTTTTCTATTGTTCAACTGACGTAAAGAACTGTACAGTAAAATTTCTACAGGGATTCATGATAGTTGCAGAATTTCCTAACAGCAAATTAAAAAACAAAAAAAGTCTCAAGTAAAGCCAAAATTAATCCACACTACTATCAGCAAAATATTTTAGAACCAATTTTTGTAGAAGAAATTCCAGTCTTGCATGAAAGGACATTGATAGTTGAGCTTCATATGGACAAAGCCTCTAGTCACACGTCTAACTCAACTGCCGATAATTCAACAAAGAAAGAATCAGAAACAGGAATAAAGTGTATCCTACATTTGATGAAATACCTGTACAGTCAGGGACGTCTTAAGGCTTGGGTCAACCGGGCCCGGGCCCAAGGCCTCAGCGTTAGTGGGGTTTCGTCTCATTCCCGATTGAGCCTTACTAAGATCATAATTCGAATAATTTTAACGGGTCAAATGTTATTTCTGGCTGTTTTCTCCGAAAAACTGGGAATTTTGAGCTATATGTCAACTGGCAACAGTGGCAAGACTGTATTATTAAGTGATGGCCATCGTCCATGTATAAGCCTATAAGTCTTACCACCATACACCAACATTTCTCAGTCAGTCAAAGAGCGGCAGTCGGTCATGCGCATTTGTTTGTTTCGGGTTATAGTTTGAACGAGTATTTGACAACATATGCTATATACCATCTACTATCAAGGGACATACATGCAGCCTACATTGGTGTAATGACCCAGGGCCTACTTTTTGTAGAGGCCCAGGGCCTCAACAAGTCTTAAGACGTCCGTTTGTACAGTCACATGAAACTTCTATAATAAACTTTTGTGCTTTCAGTTTATTATAACTAGCCTTATGAAAACGGCATCCATGAGCACTGAACGGACTTTGGAAAACTTTTCAAGAGGAATGGAGTAAAATTTGCATGACATACTAAGAGAAAAAGTTTACTTTCATGAAAAATTCGAGCTAAAGCTATTGTCAAGAACCATGGCTGGCTATCAGATAAAGCCAAATTTCCACAAAAAATACGGTATTTATTGATGAAAATTAACCTTCAAAATCGTTTTCATAAATTTTGAACGACCTTCTGTACATCTGAGTTAGCTTCTCAATCTGTCAACTTTCAGACCACGAGATGCGTCCTAGGCTCAGGTTCATTTTAACGTGAAATAGGCCATTATTCCAAGCAATGGGTTTTTGTAGAATTAACAAGACTTGAACACATGAATCAACAAACATCATTGATCGCGAAGCTACGAGACAACCGCATCCCTCATTACTTTATATGTGACTCATTTTCTAAGTTATAATTTCAAAAATCATAGCGGGAAAAACTTATAACTCAGAATTTTAAAACTTAAATTGATTGTAAAAGAAAAAGCATTTATCAATTCATAATTATGTAGCAATGATAATTAAAGAAAACACTTAATTGAAAAGATTTTAGAAATACAGTTAAATAAACACCATTGAAATCATATTATATAGACGGATTCGATTATGCTCGGATTAAATTAAGTAATCCTTTTTGACCAATAATAGGATAAAAGTTCTTTTAATTTATTTCTATACGAAATTTTCACGAAACAAGCGACAACACATGAAAAATTATTACAACTTTTCGGTCTTTCTCCCAAACAAATTTTTATAAAATGCAATAAAATTGAATCAGTGAAATAAAACATTTGTGAATAAATGGAACAATGCTTATATAAAACAATTCACAATGGTACAGTTCACACTTTATTTAAACAAACAAAATATAGTGCGCATTTAAAATTTTTATTAGTTCCCCTATATCCAAATTGAAATCATTAAAACGACAACTAGCCGTTCCTTGTATAATTTGAGCTCTTCGATATTTAAATGCAGAATAAAAGCTACGCTGTACCGAATGCAGACTCATCGAAGTTGACAAACTACACATGAATACGTTCTCTGTGCTTTTGGATACTCTTCTTTTAAGTTGCCGGTTTCGAGTTTCAAATTTTCTTCCCTCTTGAAGACACATGTCGCCATACCAGAAGTGAACAGCATGACACGGGCCTCTCTATTATTATAAATAGAGAACCCCCTTTTTAAATAGTTAAAGAAAACATTTCGTATCTCTTTCACTATAGATGTTTTTTTTTTTTTTTTTTTGACAGGTGGGATTTTTTCTAACTGTGAGACCACGGAAATACGTAGGCATTGTAAAATGACTTAAACAGGAAATTTTAAAAAAACTAAGATATTCAAACAAAATTCTATTGAAATTTTGAAATGGAAAATGTTAATGGCACATAATATCATAAATGACATTTAATGTATTAAGTGTTTGCATGTGCGGAGCTCTGAAAGAATTTCTATTTACCGTATTTACTCGAGTCTAAGCTGTACTATTTTTCCACTGTTAATGCTACTGAAAATCGGGTGCCACTTAGAATCGAAGGTAAAACATTAGTTGGAGGGGGGAAATTGAGTTTCCACCCCTTTTAAGAAGAAAAATGTAACCGTCCATTTTGTCCATTTGCATTGATGACTTATCGCATTTCGCAGTTTATCTCTCTAGTATTCAGTCTATCCTGAGCATCATTGTCTGCTCGTGTTTAGGATTTTTTTTTAATACGCTTTCTTTTATTCGCCTAAACATCAAAGATATCGGTAATAGTACGAGTGAAAGACGAAAAATCGGTAAAAGACGAGTTCATAATGACGCAAGTATGAAAAGGGAGACATATGCAGAAAAAAACGGAAACAGAGCAGCAGCCACTGAAAATTTGACACGGATGAAGCAAATATACGTTGATGGTGTAAGCAAAATGATATTTTTGCTTGCAAAGGTTCAATGGTTCTTTTATAATTCTTTTACATTTTCTACAAAACATTCCTTTAAAAAAAATGTTGCATAAAAAAATGTACCGGATAGCACGGAAGATGACATTGTGAGGGAAAATGGCGATGCTGCCACCAATTCCGAAGTCAGCTGTGACAATGGGAGGGACGAATCCCTTTGATACATAATACTGACGGTTTGAGTAATTATAGGTTCATGTATGTATTTGAAAGTGTTTAATACTGGGTAAAATAAATAAATTGTTAAATTAATTCTCATTAAAAAAATTTTAATTTTTTTAAGTATCGAATATTGATAAACCTTTTACACAATTTTTTTATTTTATTTTTTCTCAAAAACGTGTAGAGAATTAGGGATGTGGCTTAGAATCGATGGTGGCATGGATTCGAGTAAATACATTATATTTATTTATTTATACGACATATGAGCCATGAAATGAATTGAATTTATGTGGAAAGTTACGTAAGTCTATAAACATGATTAAGAGTTTAAATGATTCTCTCTCTTAAGACTAATGTTGCACGCAAATTGCGACTTGGGTGTTATAGATTACCAGTCCAATTTGAAACATCCGTTAATCTACTACCAGTGGCGGATTAAGCGGGTGTCGGGCCTGGCGGCCGCCAGTGGCCCCCAGCGCTGGTAGGGGCCCCAAGCTTGATGAGTGCAAAAGCCAGCGACAAATCAACCATGCCACCTTGGAACAAGAAATTAAAAGAAAACAAAGATACAATGAAACCCCTGCTGTAAATTTATCGAGATGCAAAATAAATCCTAATGTAGAAAAACCTTTGAAAATATATTTAACAATACCGAAATCGAATGCATTAGGTGAATGATCTGTTTTAGTTTTAAAACGTGTTAAAAATAGTTCAAGAAGTACTATGGGAGAAAAGACAAATTGAACAACATGGCCATATTATATACAGAATAAAATGTTTTGGACAAAATAGATATGGTAAAAATAATTGATGACTTGCCTAAGAGAAATACTGTAAGCTCTTAAGTAAGGTTTTCAATTTTTTTATACAGTTAAAATTTTTCTTCAGCCGATGAGTTTCTTTTTAGCAATATATTCTATTTTGAGAATTTAAAGTAAGCGACTCTTTTCACTATTTTAGTTTTTCAACTCTTAAGCCCATGGGTATCAAACCCTTTACCACCAGGAGCCTCCAACTATCTTAATCCGCCTCTGTCTACTACCGATTTTAAGAAGTCTGAATGATACTCCTACTTATGACCACACATGCGCGCGCACGCACACACATTAAATGAATAACTCACAAACTTTATCAGTATGAAGAACAAGCATATCCATGTCTTGTAAGGATTCAAACTTCAAATGTGCTTGCGTTATAGTTAAACATGCAATGGCACCGATGTAGAAATTTACTTAATAAGATCGATATCATTTTCTTGAAGCAGAAAAAAAATTATTAGTTCTTGCTTTCTTATTCTTTTCCCTGAAATCTGGTGAAAACAGGTCAATTTGGAATTGCAAGTTTTGAAGGATGCATTACATTATCAATATATTTTGTTTCTAAATAAGGTTAAATTATTTATGTCTGGAGATTCAGACATTGGAATCTTATAATTCGTGCGCGATATGTTTTTTTTTTTAATAATCATCATGAGCTTTGGTCTAAAAACAGAAAAATGTGACCTTGTGAAAAGTTAAGACTTGATTCAACTACATTAATATGTTTACTTTAATGCCCGTCATTATCACTATCTTTTTATTTAATGTTAAGAGAGGGGAGATAGATATAGGACTTTCTCCTTCAGGGTCATATTTTTTATAATTTTTGCAACAGATATAAGACATGAATTTTTAATTTTTTCAAAAATCTACATGTTTCTCAATTTTTTCTTTTATGTATTTCTACAACACATTGCATTTTAATTTTATGTATTTGTTCATTTTCTAACATTAATAGAAAATTCCATGAGAATATTTCATGTATATTTAAGTACCTATCAGGTAATTTTCTCGTATAAAGTAGCAAGTTTTAAGTCAGAATATTTTGTAAAACTCGGGATATTCTGTAATTATCCAGACGCGCAAGTATATATTTTAAAGAATATTTATCAGTGAAATAATGACTTTTGCATTCTTAAATTTGACATGTCGTACAATTTTAATACAAATAAGACCTTAAGCACTCAAAACTAATATGAAGCTTTCAAAGCTTTTCAGAGTTTGTCTTATTTTTTTAATATATGTTAGTTTTTTAATATTTTTACATCTAACAATAAAATCAAAATTTTAAGAAAATCCTCATTTTTAAATTAAAGGGAGTTTAAGAATTTATGAATGGAAACACTATCTACGAGTATTAAATGAAGAGCTATATTCAAAGTGATTAAAACAAATTCTTTGCAGTCTTGATATTCAATTACTCAATATTAATTTTGCTCTATAGTTATATATCACTAAGATATTAATTTACAACACCCCCTATAGCAACACGAGGTTTTTTATTTACAACATTTATAAACCCCGTGCACCACACAGGAGCCTACATCACAAAGTAAAGAAGGAAGGATTACGACACGAACGTCCATGCCTTCTCCGGGATTCGAACCCAGGCCCTACGTCACCGCAGTCAGCGTCACTAGCCACTGTACAGGAAGGGCGACTACACGAGGGTTATTGGCGACAGGTTTAGTAATTTTGAACGCCGGTCAAGTGGCAAAGATGACATCTGAGCTGGCACCCCCGTCCCCAAACATTTACACCACGTCAACGAGAGGACTTTGAGCCTCAATAGATTTAACATACATCAGCCCCTTTCTAAGCGGTGGGTCTTCAGTGGCACAGGTTTCGAAACCACGACTCGATATCACCGGCCACGAGTTCGTGACCATGACCACTCGGCTACCGCAGCCGCATACCACCGATTTCAGTGAGTGAGAGAACATTAACGTCGTACTGTTCAGCTACACGAGGACTTTTGGCGACGGACCTCATCATTTTGAACCATGGTCAAGTGACGAGGACGACATCTGAAATGGCACCCCTCTCCTAACTACCACACCACACCAACGGGAGGACGTTTGAGCTCTCGACAGATTTTACGTGCATCGCTCCCCTACACGGCGGGTCTTCAATGGTACTGGGCTCAAACTCATGACACGCTAGCCACGAGTTCGATACCTTGACCACTTGGCTACCGCGGCTACCCACCAATTTCAGAAAGTTTTTGAAAAACATCTCAATTACGCGCGAGCAAATTTCCTAAATTAGTGGAGAGATTTTATCTAGAAAAATTCAACAGCAGAAATAAAACCGTTTAAAGGAATAAACAAATGAAAAGTTCCCATATAATTAAAATTGAAATCGCTGAATACATTACTAAAATTTACGTTAAGAAAGAAAGCTAGGCTATAAACTAAGAAAAAAATTTATTGGTACAAAAATATTTAAATTTCAATAACTATTTCTAACTTTCACAATTAAAGTTTTTAAAATGAATTAATTATTCCTAAGCAATTTCGCTACATCTATTTCTATATTGAACACGACACAAATTGCATACAAAAAATTTCTACATAATTCTAGATTTTATTCCTTAAAAAATTAAAATTACCTTACTCCAAGCGTAATAATACACAAAATGCTACATGCGTGTAGCACGATTTATTTTAATCCTTTATAAATACCACAAAACACCGCCTAATTATTTTAATCATCTCTTGCCAGTATCAGTTTTTCTCTCTCTCTTTATCAATGAAACTCTCAACGCGAATAAACAGGACTCGCGTTTTTGAAAGATTGAAAAAAAGGCAGCAATAATAATAATAAAAAAAATAGATACGAGATGGAAATCAAAGACCCAATTTTCGATTTGCTCCACCTCGCGATTAAGATAGACGCATACAAAAGTTGGCTGAAAGATCATCTTTCTCTTTTCCTTTCTATCCAAGAGAAGCAGAAATGATAAAGAAAAATAAAAATATATACTTTATCCCATTAGTCCCATGTTCGCGCGACATCAAATTTAACAGGAAATTCCTGTATACGCTCAATTGAGAAATAAAAAGAAGGAGAAAGGAAAAAATCCCAGTCTCTATCAAATTTGATTTATATGGTCTTAAAAAAATCAAAAGAGAAAACGTAACCGTTTGAGATTTGCTTGGGAAGAAACAAACAAACGATTGGAGAGAAAAACGGGTTGCTGGGAAGGGCAGTCCGTTTAGTCGACGGCCAAATAAGCAAGTTGTGGCAGAGTAAGTTGAGACGGCTCTCTCAGAAGACAAGCTTAAATCTCCATGGCTACAGGATAAAAAATAATGCTCCAATAAGTAGACCCATCTGTCTTGATATCTGTCGGCTTCGAAACCAGAGCTCCAACGGCCCCCCTACCTTAGATCCGCGATGGCGATGGAGCCGCCTTTTGGATTGGTTGGAGCAAGGGAGCGTACGGGAGACCAGCGCCGATAACAACATGATTAAGATGCTGACTCGCGTGATGTACGGCAACTTCACATTTGATTTAACTGATCATTTCTCCTCCGATATCGCTGATCCTCGCCTCGCTCGGCTCTTCCTCTTCTTCGATTCGATCTCTAGTGGAGCATCTCTGCTCTTTAAGGTCACCTGGCAAAAATGCAGTTGGAATTTATTCTTTCCCACTTGGTGTCTGGAAAACAATTAGACTCTTCGATTGGACTGATGAATAACGGAACTGAAGTCCCCCCCCTCCCCCTGGGGGTCGTCTTTAACTCGTTTATCCCTGTCTACCGTTCTGGCTTCCAGCGATTCACTCGTTAATAGAAATTATTCTTTATACCCACTTTCGTAAGTCGAGGTTTCATTCCATGCGGCTGAGTTTGGCTTGAGAAGATACTGTGCAAATGTGTTTATTTTATTTTCTTCCAAATAATTCGGTAAAATTATTCACAATGATTTATTATTTTAAACTCTTATTTGAGTCAGTAAATTTAATCAAGTCTTTTAAATTGTAAAAAAAAAATAATAATAAGACCTTAATTTTGTTCTTTTTGAATGTTTCTTTTTGTTTTTTTATAATACTTCGTGCTAAGACTCACATTAATGAGTTTGTATGATACAAAATGTTTCTAAAATTATTTCTAACTTTCTGTATAAAAAATTTGAAATTTTTTCCGATGAGTTTTACGATAATTTAAGAAGAAGAAAAAAATCGTATTTTATCTTACTGTGTTGACGTTACATACGATTTTTTCAAAAAGAACTGAATTTTTCATGTTTTGCATTAAACATATTGTGATCACTATTTTTTTCTCCTTTTTATGTTTAAGATATAAGATAGTAAGTATTAATCCGGTATATATATATACAGTGGGTACAAAAATTATTTGCACACATACATTTTTGTTCCCAATTTATAATAAAAGGCATTAAGAAATATAAAAATTGGCATTTTAAAAATAAAATAAGCCTATTCATTTAAATTAATTACAAAAAATACAATAATATTAATAAAAAAACATTTTATGCAACAATATTGAATTATCTTATGTCAAAAAAGTATTTGCACACTCAACTCAACTTTAGCAAATTTGCATTTTTTTTTTTTTTGCTAATTATTTGACAGTCATCCCGCAGTAAATGACATACGTAAGACGACTATAAAAGGAGGTATTGTCGAAACTTTATCAGTTGATTGTCGATTTCAAATTGTAATGGCATCTAAGAAATCTGAATTGCCGATTTCGTTGCGAGAAAAAATTGTTTCTCTACGTGAAAATGGCCTAAGTTATCGAGAAACAGGTAAAAAAGCAAATGTTTGCTTCTCTACTGTTCGGTATGTTATAAAACGTCATAAAGAAAGAGGATCTACGTCAAATAACTTGCGCTCTGGACGCCCAAAGAAACTTTCACTGCGAATTAAGCGAAAAATCATAAGGGAAACATCGAAAAATCCATTTGTTAGTGCAATTACATTAGACAATGATGTAGCTTCAACATCTGGAGATTAAATTTGTGCCCAAAGTGTTCGAAATGTCCTGCATGATGCACAAATTTATGGGATATCTCCAAGGGGAAAAAACTTCTCATAACTGAACGAAATAGACTGAAGAGACTTGAATTCGCTAAGGAATAATACATCAATAAGCCAATTGATTTCTGGAAAAATGTCATATTCTCCGACGAGAGAGAGTAAGTTCAATATCTTTAGATCTTTAGGCAGGAAATTAGTTTGGAGAAAACCTTGTACTGCTTTTCATACCAAAAATGTGTTACCTACAGTTAAACATGGAAGAGGTTCTGTTATGATTTGGGGGGGTGCATGGCTAGCAAAGGAGTTGGTAATTTGTGTTTCATTGATGGGAATATGACAGCTCGAACCTATATTGATGTGTTGCGAGATAACTTGCCACAAAGTGCAATAAAATTGGGTATCAGTAATTTGTACTATTTTCAGCAAGACAATGATCCCAAGCACACTGCCGGTATAACACGTATGTGGTTGCTTTATCATGTACCCAGAAAACTTGCCACTCCACCACAATCACCAGACTTAAATCCTTTGGAAAATTTGTGGATTTGAAAATAAGAAAAAGGAAGATTTCAAGCAAATCTGCCCTTAAACAAACCCTTATTGAAGAGTGGTCGAATACTGACCCTACTGTTACAGAAAATTTAATTAAATCAATGCCAGCAAGATTACAAGCAGTAATAGATGCTAAAGGAATACATACTAAATATTAGTTATTTGAAATTTGCTTATATATTTTATTTCTTTTGTATTCATGCAGGTGTGCAAATACTTCTTTGACACGAGATATTTTAATTTTGTTACAAAAAAGCATTGTTATTTATATTATTGTAATTTTTCTGTTTGCTTTGGATGATTAAACTTATTCTGATTTGGCAATACCAATTTTTTTATTTCCTAATGCTTCTTTTTATGAATTGCAAACAAAAATGTAGGTGTGCAAATATATATACTTTTTTACCCACTGTATATATTATTTCTGGAATGACGGTAGCTGCTTTTCAAGAATTTGTGCTCTTTGACTTACTAAAGTAAATAAATTTGCTTAGTGAAATTATATTTCAGAAACTGAAAAAATATTTTGATTAACTATCGAACAATGAAGTAGAAAAAAAATCCATATACAATTTTAAATTTCTTTTTAGGCGTAAAAATTCGATCGAAACTTTCTGTAGAAGACTACAGTAGCCAAGTGGTTATAGTCTCGAGAGTCATGCAAGTTTCCATCGATTCACTGGTTCGAGTCCCGAGGTCACTATGGACCCGTCTTGTTAGAGTGGCCGATACTCGATAAAATTATCGAAACCTCACGTTGACGTGGAAGTTTTAGTAGTAAGATTCCAGTTCTCTCTCTCTCAAGTGTCGTCCTCTTCTGACCCTGATTCAAAATTACAAGGCCCGTTCGCTTTATGGGGCTTCAGAGTATTACCCAAATGTATATATAAACAATAAAGCAATAGTCTTTGTTGATAATTCCTTAAATAAGAAGAAAAAGACATGTATTCATTTCAAAGGTATAATAACCTTTGTGTTACTCCGTATACCACAAAACCTGTTAATGTAATAATTCAGAGTACGAGGGGTAATTATTCTTAAAATGACTGGTAGAGCCCACTCGATACAGAGGGCGCTGCTCGTGAAAACTTAGTTATGAGCGGAGATCTTCTGTACGAAAGAGAGCAGACGCATTCTATTTTTGTTATTAAACTTAAAATTAACCTTTAACTCTCTCTCTGATTTGTTGTCGATTTTTACTGAATTGAAACAACCACCAGTGCTTCTGACTTGATATATCTGATGACCTACCAATTGACATAATTAAAGTATTCAATGTGATTTTTTCTTCTGTTAAGAAACCGAAATCTTAAAATAAAATCTTTAAACTTTGAGTATGTAATATTTACATTTATCTACTTTCAATAAAATGAAAATCTTCTGATACAGGAATCATTTCTCCTTGAAAAAAACGTGCAATAAAAATTAAATGTAAACTTTAAAAAAATATGATCGATTATAATTGTTGTATTACAGTAGCGTAAGAACCATTAATGTCCGAAATTACATGTAAAGATATCATACAAACTAATAAATTCCACGCTTTAGGACTACAAACTATTCCAAGATAGGACTTAAAAGTCTGATAAACTTAATCTGCAAACAGCTTTCATAATTACAATTTAATTTTTTAAGCTGAATTGAGTCTGGAACTCAGTTTTTATAAACTTCCGAACTGCAACTATCTCCTTCAGGCTATTCTTACATTTAAAAGTCGAAAACCTATCAACAATGCTTGTTAAAACTGAAATAATGCCAAAATGCTTTTGAAGAAATGTATAGATATTTTCTCAAGCAATTCCCTTTTTTTTTAATCGAATTACCCCACACATATACTCCGGTCTCCCTTTTAAAAATTATCTTTTTACTAAATATAATAGAACAATCACTGAAAGAGAAAACTTTTTAACTTTATCAAGTTAAAATATAAAAATAATCCTTTTCCTAAAAGCTTCCTTAATTCAACAAATAAAATCGCAAAACTTGTTCCATTTTAAGCACAGCCAACATATTAGAAAGAGGGGGGGGGGGCATCGATTTGCCAAACATTCCAGAATTGGAGACTTTTCATCGTTGCCCATTCTTACGAAAGCAATCATTACCAACCATAAAATCCTTTCTTAGTTAGAAAGTAACAATAGTTGAAGCACTTGGGGTAGCGCAAACTGCTCCGCCAAACGATCCACACGCGTCATTGGTAACAAGCGGTTCTACTTTAGGGCTATGAGTAGGTCTTTGATGGGTAAAGCAGATCGCCGAGAGATAGCAAATCATTGAAGGTTACCATTTTCCTAGGCGTAAAGGGAAACGCCGTATTCTAGGGCCATAAGCCTACAAATGCCGCTCAAGTAGCAGCCAGGAGAGGGTTATTTGCTCAAACTTGGGAGACATTTCTTTGCTTTGGCCATGATGACAAGTTTTACAGCGTTAAAGAAACGTGCTGTAGATAGCCACTGAATTATGGATCGGGTTCATACAACCTAACTCTTTCAGATTTCCTAACGACATCGAACCGGCTGCTTTACAGTCATTAAACGACACTTTAAGGAAAGGACAGCGATTTTTAAAAACCGTTCGTTGGGAACTTTTGTCACCTAATTTGAGCACCTAAAGCAAAAGTGAGCAATTATTCCCCCAAGCGGAGGGCTATAAAATTCCTAACGAAGACTAATTTCGCTCGGGTAATTTGTTAATTAGTAAAAGCTTTGATTCTTTTCAATTTAGTACTCATTTTTACGACGCCAGCGCATCGTAACGGAGAGGTTATATGTCTGCAGGGTCATCCCTTTAAAGAACAGGCGTGATAGGAAAGGATGATAAATTGATCGTTTTCCGGATAATAGAAGAGATAGCGGCCGACGCAAATGTCACACTATCGCATCATTTTCAATCAGAATCTTTTCCGGCGTGGAGGAGCTCAAATTGCAAATCATTCCACTAAAGATCGAATTTTGTTCAATCAAGAGGAAAAATAGGGTAATTTTTTTAATGTGTGTGTGATTAAGCTTATACAACGATCAGTTACTGAGATTCTTTTTCTTATATATGTATTCCAATGTATTTTTCCGGTGTACTCTAATTCCTAAAAACTTATTCTTAGCTCTCTATCTCTACCTCTTTAAAAAAAACATTTCATTGCAATTAAAATGAAATCCTTTTTTTCCCCTGCGTTCTAAATTTTTGCAATAGAAAGGTTACAAAACCTACAGTATTTATAATTCTTATTTTGTAACAGAAAATCCCTTAAGGCAAATTTATTTTAATATATACGAGCATTCAGAAATAAAAAAATACTAGGAAATATAAACACATGTACTTACCAACAACACATTTTTAATACTTTTTCAACCAAGGACATTTTACACTAGTATTTAAGCATTATATAGGCTGCAGACATAATATTACATATAAAATACATTATAAAACGCAGCATACAAACGTATATTGATTGACAGATTGTATACTAACGTCACACTCGGAGTATATACTGAGTGGCCGTGGTAGCCAAGTGGTCAAGGTATCGGATCATGGCTAGCGTGTCAAGAGTTCGAGCCCAGTACCACTGAAGACCCCCCCTCCCCCGTGTAGGAGAACGATGCACGTTAAATCTGTCGAGAGCTCAAACATACTCATCTTGGTGAGGTAGCTAGGAGTAGGGTGCCAGCTCAGGTGTCGTCCGCGTCACTTGACCATGGTTCAAAATTACCGGGTCCGTCACCAAAAGCCCTCGTGTAGCTGAACAGTGCGACATTAATATTCACTCACTCGGAGGATATACCGAGGCTGTTGTTGATGAACCTCGTAATATTTAACCTGGGTCAAGTGAAGAGAACGACACCCACACCACACCAACGTAAGGAGCCTCAGCAGATATAGCGTGCATCGGCCCATTAACATGGTGGGTTTTTAGTGGCACTAGGACTCGAACCCGCGATGCGTTGGCCACACGTGACTATAACTAATGGGGTATTGCAGTAAAAACCCATTGTGGAAAAAGTGATTCGTTATAAAATGCCTTTTATAACAACATTTAACCGATTTAATGACAGAATTATGCGAGGAATTATTAGGTTAACAAAAACTGAGCTTCAGTGTTTGGGGATTGCTGGGTTGAGATTGATAGGTCACAAAAATAAAAACGTATTTATGGGATGAACTAATACGCTTTGTACATAGTTCAATTCTCTATAGAAAGCTGTAGAGAAAACATATCGTACGATTTTCATAAATATTTTTTCTCTAATTTTAAGTCTCTCTCAGTTATATTTCTCTTTCCAAACAATCTCTCTCATTTACCTTCTGTGTGTACTATTATCATTCTATTTTTGAGATGGTTACAGATTTTAATATTTATTTTTATTTCATTTTAATCTACATTTTTACATTCAAATATATATTCATATTATTCCTTACTATTATACCTCTTAAAAAACATTATATATATATATATATATATATATATATATATATATATATACAGCGCATGAAGAAGTTATAAAACCACTAAAGAATTGTTGTATTTCAAAAGAAAACACATTAAATGCAAAAATTTTGGTTAAATTTTAAAATTTTGTCCAAATTTAATTTTTTAAGAGTTAAATAAAGTGTGTGCCAAAAGAAATTATAAGACGCCTGAGAAGATTTGCATATTATGCATCGCATCACAATCATAATAAAATGTATACGTTAGCATTTTGTGAAACCATTACTTGAGAAGCAAAGGTGCAGATTTGGGTTGTGTTACCTCTCCTGTATTTATTTGATGATTCTACGAGATAAAGAGTTATCTGGGTAAGAAGTAAGAACTATATATTTCTATTTTATAAGAGTGTGGGCTGGTTATTATGAATCTCGAATAACCAGATTAATGCAGCATTCTAAAACTGCTGTCCACTATATATGCGTGAGAATTTACACAATTTAAAAGCACCTGGAACAAAAAGTTTTTAAAAAAGCACGGAAGTACCGATAAATATTTCAAGTAAAAAAGATCTGTCCACACTTGGAAAATTTTAAAACATTTCAGCAAAAAACCCTTAAGTCATAGTTTGAAAGAGTCTTGAGTACTAAAGCAAAATTTATGAAAATGAGGCAAGCATTAAAGTAATTGAAACGTCATTGGAAAGGAAGACTAAAAGGGATTAAGAATGCCATGGCTTGGTACGACTAGTAGAAATAAATTATATCTTAATGAAGAAAACAAATTTATATAACCCTGATGGTCCCAATGACTACACACATTATCGGAATGACATGAGGAAGGAACTGAAAGAATGCTTCAATCGACAAATGGGAAGATGATCATTAACGCTTGGGAAGCCTTTAGTCATGATGAATTGCGCGATTTATAGTGAATTATGGGATGTATAGACATAGTACCGAATATGAAGGTATGTTGTTTGATCGTTTGACACTATATGAGTTCTTATTAGGTGGAGCTAACTATATATATTTTAGCAAGGCAATACTTATTTCTATATATCTATCTCCCCCCCCCCAGGAATGATTAAAAAAAAACAGTTAATATTTTGTGACCAAGTCGAAGTCGAGACTTGTTCCCCCTGGAAAACTGTTAGGACAGTGGTTCTTTAACTTTTGATTGCCACGGCCCTCCTTTTATGTATCAGCCTGACATCGTGGACCCACAAGATTTTGACCCTCCTTGATTCCCAACACATGGATGAGTGATATATAGAGATTCCTTTATAATCCTAAAACTGCTTCTGCTACTTATACAGGCTCTTTTAATATTTTTTTCCTTTAAGAAAACAGTAAACATCTAATTAAAAATTATTACATTGTAATAATTGCTATGTAATTGCAAACAATAAAAAAGAACATTAAAATTCTAGATCGAAATACATGTTCTGGCAGTTTTTTCACTGGGGACAATTTCATGGTCTAATTTAGAATGGCAAATCTTTCAATTTTTCCACAAACCCTTTCAGAGTCTTAAAAAAAGAGAAATGTTAGCATTAAGTGAAATCCCTACGTGGTGCCCCTAGAAAAGCGCTTGGGAGGCCCGAGGGTCCACAGAGCACAGTTTAAGATCCACTGCTTTAGGGTATAATATGCCATAAAATGCAGGGACGTCTTAAGGCATGGGCCAACTTGGCCCGGGCTCAGGGCCTCCACCACAATGGGGGCCTCGTCTCGTTCTCGACTCAGCCTTGATAAGATAATAATTCGAATAATTTCAACGATCAGATGTTTTTTTCGGTTGTATTCTTTGAAAAACTGGGAGTTTCGGCCAATATGTCAACAGGGTATATGTGATGACCGTCGTCCATGAAGTCGAGCCGGTCTGCGCGATAGTAAATCATGGATATTTATTTGCTTTCAGGTTACCGTTTGTACAAGCATTTTACTTCGTATACAGTGTACTGTCTGATTTTAAGGGTCATATGTGGGGCCTACATTAATGTAGGGGCTCAAGGCCTACATTTGCGTTAGGTCCCAGGGCCTACTTTTGCGTAGGAGCCCAAAGCCTTCATTTGTGCAGGAGCCCAGGGCCAATTTTCTCGTAGGTCCCAGGGGCTACTTTTGCGTAGGGTCCAAGGGCCCACTTTCACGCAGGAGCCCAAAGCCTACATTTGTATAGAAGCCCAGGGCCAATTTTCTCGTAGGCATACTTTTGCGTAGGAACTCAGGGCCTGTATTTGCGTAGGGGCTCAAGGCCCCAAGGAGTCTTAAAGCGTCCCTGATAAAACGTATGCTAATAATCAACAGTTTTCATCTGCCGATGAACTGAAAATAGCCACTGTAAAATGGCGAATCTAAAAGCAACTGTAAAAGTGTGATCTTAACTACTGGCCATTTCTATGAAAAATAGAGTGTTAGAAATTATGATATTACAGGAAAAATAGAGTACCTATATCATTAATTTTCCTACTGCTTTTGTTTTTAAACAAGTGATCTTATAATTTGTTAAAAATGTATTTATTCATTTATTTCTATAATGTTTCAGTTAACTTAACCATTGATAAAACTATACAAAATTATTGAAACATAGCTATAATAAATACGTTGTAATGTATTTCATGCGCTTAAATTTCAATTGAGTCTTTATTTATATCATAATAATACAGTCACGTGTTTAGGCGAAGGGAATAATTAGTTATTTATGGAAATGATATCATTGCTTAGGTAATATTAAATTCCGGTTAGTCAGGCGCATGAAAACAATTTCTGATCTTGTATTCCTTGAAATCGCAAATAAATCTATCAAAAATTCAAGGTCTAAAGAAACAGTAATAAATATACCAACACTAGCTGTTACCCGCCCGCTTCGCTGGGTATTTCATGATGTTTTATAAATTTTTACTCCTTATATATATGTATAAATTATTGATATCTAAGTTCTAGCATTAAGAATTCGATTGTATTGAAAAATATACTTATACCTTTAACTGTCGCAAAAAAAAAAGGGCAGAACTCATCTAATTTGTATTTTCTAAAAATCTCTAAAATTGAAGTATAGAATGATATTTGCTCTTTCGTAACCCAAAATCCAAGTGGATTTCCGCAAAACCAATTTTCGGTGGATCTCTACTCCGTAAATTGAACATGCAAGCCAAATTTCAAGTCTAAATCTAACAGAAAAAAAGAAGTTTTACTATCAATATCCCCGTAATCCCGTTGAGAGCCGTTTTCCAAAATAACCGCTCTTAGAGGATTTCAATTCAACAAAAGAAAAATGCAAACCAAATTTCATTATTATAGTCCTTGTAGCTCGAAAAAAGTAATTTTTTTTGTCAATACGTCCCAGCAACCCCCTGCACTTGATTTGACCCCTAAGAACTTGATTTGCTTAAAATACATTCTTAGTGGATCTCTATTCAACAAAAGAAACACGCTTAACAAATTTCAAGTATATGGGTCTAACAATTAAAAACATTAATTTTTTTCTGTAACTCCTCTTGACCCCTCGCAAACATCCTTAGGGGTCAATTTTCGTTTCACTCTTTGTTAGAGGAACTCTATTCCATGAAAGGAACATGCCTACCAATTTCAAGCAGGATGATCAAATAGTTTTAAAATGGAAATATTTATCGATTACGCCTCTTAAACTCCCGAAATTAAACTTGGTAGTTGATATTCGCAAAACCCATTTTGTAGCGGTTCTCTACTTTACGAAAGGAATCTGCTTATCAAACTTCAAGACTGTACGTCTAACAGTTTAAAAATGGGGATAATTATCTATAACGCCACTTGAGCCCCCGCAACGCCACTTCTGGGTCTGTTTTCACAAAACCCATTTTGTAGGGGAATTGCACTCTATGAAAGGAATCTGCTTAGCAAAATTTGAAGACTGTGCGTCCAATTAATTAAAAATGCAAAAAAATTATCAATAACGCCCCTTGAACCCCCGCAACGCCACCTAGGGGTCGATTTTCACAAAACATATTTTGTAGTGTATTTCTATCCTATGAGAGGAATCTGCTTACCAAATTTCAAGACTGTGAGTCTAATGGTTTAAAAATAGAAATAATTATTTATATCTGCCCTTAACCCCCTGCAACACCCCTTGGGGGTCAATTTTCTCCAAACCCGTTTTGTAGCGGATATTTACTCCATGAAAGAAACATTTCTACCAATTTTCAAGCAGCTAGGTCAAGTAGTTTAAAAACGAAAATATTTACCTATTACGCCATTTATACCCCGCAACGCCACTTAGAAGTCTGTTTTCACAAAACCTTCTTATAGCTGACTCTATTAAATAAATCTATTTATCAAATATAAAGACTGTGCGTCTGATAGTTTAAAAATGGAAATAATTATCTGTAACGCCCCTTAAGTCCCGCAACGCCACTTGGGGGCAATTTTCACGAAACCCATTTTCTAGCGTATCTCTACCCTATGAGAGGAATCTGCTTACTAAGTTTCTAAACTGTACGTCTAATAACTTAAAAATCGGAATTTATAACGCCCCTTAAACCCCCACCCCCGCAACACCCCTTGGGGGTCAATTTCCCCCAAACCTGTTTTGTAGCGGATATTTACTCCATGAAAGAAACATTCCTACCAATTTTCAAGCAGGTAGGTCAAGTAGTTTAAAAACGGATATATTTATCTATTACGCCCCTTAATCCCCCACAACGCCACTTAGAAATCTGTTTTCACAAAACCTGTTTTGTAACTGATCATTATTCTACGAAAGGAATCTATTTGTGTGTGTGCCAAATTTAAAGACAGTGTGTCAAATAGTTTAAAAATGGAAATAATTATCTATAACGCCGCCTAAGCCCCTGCAACGCCACTTGGGGGTCGATTTTCACCAAACTCATTTTGTAGCGGATCTCTACTCTCTGAAAGGAATCTGCCTACCCAATTTCAAGATTGTACATCAAGTAATTTAAACATGGAAGCAATTATTTATAACGCCCCTTAACCCCCTTAACGCCCCTTGCGTTTCGAATTTCGGAAAATCCGTTCTTAGCTGACGTCTACTCTATAAAAGGAACATGTCTACCAAATTTCAAGTCTGTAGGTTGAATAGTTCTGGAGATATCGTGATTAGTCAGTCAGTCAGTCAATCAGTCAGTCAGTGAGTCGCTTTTCTCCTTTATATATATAGATAATGTTTTTAATACTTTAGAAAAAAATAAATTGACGCGTTTCGAAATAGGGTATTAAAATTTATGAATTAGATGTTAATAATAAAGGAGATTCAAATTATGAGTAGAGATATCATTTTAAGTATTATATATATAAACACTGGAAGAGAGAGAGAGATCAGAAAATGTGGTACACTCACCTAATACCTTTTAGGGCTCTTTCAAAACCGCAGAACTTCCTCAACTCGACATGGAACGGAATCCACTTGTATGTAAAGGAATACTGGAGACAATTCACGTCCCAATTTTTCCAGGGCAGTTAACAATTCCGCAAGGGAGGGATATGATAGAGATCTCTTTTGTATAGTGCTTTATAAGCTTTCCATATATACTCAATAACTTTTAAGCCAGGGGATTTATAGATGGTCTCAACGGAAAATCTTAAAACCTGAGTGTTACTGAACCACTTAAAAGTAACTCTCGTTGAATAGGGTGTATTGTTCCGTTGGAAATGATAAAGCTCATCGGAGTGTATACCTCTTGAATGGGTGCAGTGGCGTACACATACCTCTTCTGTAAGTGGGTAACGTTCTAAAAAAACAGGTAGAACATGGGTTTCAAACTCAAAGGCTAGCTTGGATTAAAGAAACAAGGTTTAACTTTGGGTGAGCCACAAAAAAATCAAAATTCATAGAAACGCAGGTTTATTTCGAATAATACATTATAATAAACATATATAAAAGAACAAGAAAAATGTAATGTTTACGTTCTGTGTGTGTGTGACACGTGATATCTCTTCTCTGTTACTATTTTTCCCATTTCGGAAGAATTTCTTTTTTATTATATATTATTGGGTGCCGCGAGTTTGACACCCCTGACGTAGACAAAAGCACCAAGGAGTAATCTGTATGGTAAAATTTAAATTTTTTTTGCTGTATGAGAGAGAAAGATAGAGTCCCCACCTTTGCTTACGTTACTGAATGCGTCAGAAGAAAAAAATGCTAATAAACCATAAGATTGTTAGAACAGTCTTAAAACTCACCAGAGATTCCAATTAAACTCTCTTTAAACCTTTTAATTCTCTCTTCTTAAACGTAAGCATATATCTTTAATAAATAAAGTCAAGTCAATTATATTTTTATCTGAAAATTTATATTATGCTGTACATTAACTTTTAAAAACAATTTTTAATTTAATATGCTTAAATGTTATTGCAACCTTAAAACCTTTTTAAGTATTTAGTGTAGAATTTGATTTCGAATAAATCGATTTTCTAGAATATTGAAAAAATATTAGGAACAAGGGGGAAAAGAGAAGTAAGCTTGGATTTTGCATACTAATAAAAATACCAAAGCAATTCCTTAGGATATTGCTCTGGTAATATAAACGAGGAAGAGTCGGTACTTTTCTTTTTGGTTAACTTTATTTTGTGTTTTAAATTGGTAAGAAAATCTGAAATCATAAGGATATATATATATATATATATATAATGTTTAGTTTCTACTCGAAATTCTGATCTTATGTTATTTTCCTATTCATTTTAATGATTTTCTAAAATACTAATCCAGTTCTTATTTACACAACAGCTCAAAAGATTTTTTTTATGTAAATTGCTTGCAAAAATTGGATTTTATTTTGTTATATATATTTTAAAAAGAAAAAATAACTTTGAGTATTTATTTAATATTCCTCCTTTTAAATTCATTTTTTTTCTCTGTCAAATATATAAATGCAACAGAAAGTCACACAAAAGATTTTAGTGCCAATAATGCATAGCAATGGATGTTGTTATTAATGGTATATGGTTTCCAAAATGATAATCTGCAACCAATAAAGGATTTTTCTGTACTCAGGATATGTAATTAAATATATTCAATAATTATTAAAAATTAGATCTTACAATTAGCACTGCATATCATTCAAGGCACTTTAAAAAATTTTGTTAGCAATTATTTTCGGCTTTTCTACTATTTAAAAACTCTTAATAAGCAACCAAGGGGCCATTGTTTTAGCGGCTAATAAATTATACAAACCACTCTTTTCAAATACTTTCTTTAGCCAATAATGAACTTAAATTTTAAAAATGCGTTAAAACACAGTAATAAATATCTATTATATATAGTTCGTATTAGATTAAACTTAAACTCATAACAATAGCTAAGGAATATATTTTATCTTTCACAATTGATGTATTATATTAATTTATACTTAATCAGCAAATCAAAAAGAGTTAAGAGAGAGATCAATTTAAAGAATTTTACGATAGTTGTGAGGCTTCCATATTTATTTCGAGATATATTTATTTATTACCTCGTAACCTGGCATTCTCCTTTGCATATTTTTTGGGATCAAGCGATTTTTTCTATTTAAGACGATATGGTACCCTAAAAATCATTAAACTGTCGAAAAAATTTTTATTCGCTTATTTGATACCCCGAACCCTTATAAATATGCCTGCAAAATTTCAAAGCTTTACCTGCATTTTTCATTAAGTAATGGAGCAATGTTTGATGCTAAACAGCAACTACTACGCCTACATTTCAGATTATCTGCTAGAAAAGAGCCTGATAAAAAATGAATTAATTGTTTTTCTAATGCGCATCAATGAGATTGACATTATATATGCAGTAATAAATCATTTTAAGAAAGAATTGTGCAATTCATGCAAAAATTCTAGTTTGTGAATTATTTACTGAAGATCAAATGGATTTGGTCAAGATTTAAAAGTTGTGCGTGCTTTTTATGATATTATTATGAATGAAATTAAAACTTCAAAATGAATTCTCCCAAAGCACAAATACTAAATCTCATTTTGATGACTCAGATAATAAAAAATCTAATTAGCAAGAATAGAAAAACTCTCCCATTTTTATATATTTGTTTTTGGTGATATATATATATATATCCCATGTGTGCGAGATTCAACACTTTTATTATTAAAATATTTTAAGATATTTATTTAAACAAATGCACTTATGCAGTTCTTAGATTTTGATGTATTTTACCTATAAATTGTTATTTGATTTTGCTTTTATTCGTGTACAATATTTAACATGCGAAGGCTTTTAAAATCATGGAAATAAAAAATAAAGGCATAAACATCTTTTGTACATGTTGTGCATTAGCTCTGAGCATGGAATTAGCTCTGAAGTGTGTATATTTATTTTTTATTATAATTATTAAGATAAAGTTTTATGAAATATTGATCTTTCATTCGTTTTTTTCTATGTATTCATTATGGCGTTATACTGTTTAAGTGTTCTACATTTGCGCAATTTTTTATGGTAAGTAGTTTTAAATAAGCTAATTAACATTTCATAAAAGTTTCAGACTATTCTATGAATATTATATCATGCTATTCATGGAATGAAAACTTCAAACTCATACTTCTCCATGTTGAATTTTTGTACATATACTGTTATTCAAAACCCTAAGGCTTTTTCGATAATTGAAGTATGGGTTTGAAATTTTTTATACATGTTCTGAAATGAATGTTTTGTAAAACTGTGCATGGAATTAACTCTAACATGTTTAGTACTTTTTCTAAAAAAACCCATACACAGTGTTATGTAGTATAGTATAAGGTACTTGGAAAAAAAATTTTGAATAAAAAGAGACATATTTAAAAAAACCTTAAGGATATAAAAAATGCTTAAAAAAGCTAAAAAATTTTAAATTTTAGAAACATTTTGCAACAAATTAAAATTTGTTTGTATGGAATTATAATTAAATATTAACCTTTATGAAATACAATTAAAACCAAATATTAAGTATTAAAAATAAAAAAAATTGTGAAGATGGTACCATATTGCCTTAAAATTCTTACTTAAGTCTCCCATATGATTCAATCAATTCAAATGGAGAGCTAATTTTTTAAATTAGTAATGGCACAATTTTACTCATTTCTAACTTATATATTAATTTACTCTGCCCTGTTCAAACAAATTAATAATTTACATTTTTTTTTTAGTGTGGGTGTATTTCCTTCTCAGATTTACCAAATTTTGCCCCGTGTAATATATACGAAGTGCGTTTTCCTATGTTGGACAATAAAGAATTTTTTGTTTGGATATATTTAATAATTATTGCTATATGATTCAATTCAATTGCTTGAACTTTCTCAACCTGTTTTTAGTATCAGTTTCTATAAATCTGAGCAATTCCTTTAATAAAAACACGTTTTCTCTCAAATTTTAAGTTTAACATTCCCTTAAATAATTGTTGTAGCTCTGAAATCATTTTTAAAATACAGCTTAAAATTTGCTTTTAGTATAGCTCGTCTGTATATGTTACCGGCAAAGTATGAAATCCGGCATTCTATAGAATGCCTAGGCATTGTATAGAATGCCTAAATCTAGCCGGCAATGTATGAAATGATTCCTATTTCACACATTGCCTAGGCATTCTATAGAATGCCTAATGAGAAACAGGCAAAGTATGAAATACATCTCAGATTCGTGTCGAATATTGTCAATTGGCAAGACATAAAACTTTTAATGCGCGTCTCATGCTCAGAATCTTTTGAGTTGTACATTTTGCTGTTTGTTCGGAAATGTCAAAATACTCAATTTTACTTACACTTGTTCAACAAAAAATTGATTTTTTTCAGTGCTTCCTGAAAATGGTCAATATTCAATGATTTTCAATATTCGTATAGTGTCCGGTTTCATATACTGCATGGATCACATTCGGTTTTCGGTTATCCGAACAATCCGGTATCCAAGTAGTTTCCGATCCCAAATGATTCTAATGAACGACGTTCTACTGCAAATTATAAAATCAGAACAATTTAAAATATAAATAATCAACGTCTCACCCTCAGCCGGCCACCGCAAAATTATTAAACGTTAACTGGTCCGGAAAATAAAAATGTTGGGAAGAACTGCTGTACAGTATTACGTCAAGGATTCTTTTTTTTTCAATGGGGCTGCAGATTGGTATTTTTACCATTTTTAGATCTAGTACATTCCCCAGGGGCTTGTATCCCTTTTTAGTGCGATACCATGTGGGCGAAACCAATTGCCACCGGTAATTTTGACACCCAGTTTTCTTCCCAGAAAAACAAAATTAAATTCCGAATTCTGGGGATGCGATGGAATTCTGAAAAAACTTTCAACCAAATACAAAAATGTTACATGTTATGATATTGAAATTGTACATCCACCTTTGTGAACCTTGCCAGAAAAAACAGAAATTATTTAAAAAACGGTATTGTAGTAAAAACTCTGATTTTTTCCGAATGCCAATATATAGGCACTTGTAATGAGTGGGAAATATGATGGTTTCTATCGACTTGGAACTTCTGAAGGAATTTGAATACAAGTATATGCGAAATCAGAATTTAACAATATTTTTTTTTAATGGCAGTCTCATTATTTTGTCAGAATAACATTTGTACTTTTAGGAATGTAAGTCATTGATATAATATCCTTATCATAACCTTTTCATACTTTGCCTAAATAGCTTTAGGCATTCTATAGAATGCCTAGGCAATCTATACAATGCCTAGGCAAAGTATATAATAAATCTCATATTTCATACTTTGCCTAAAAACGTCCGGCATTGTATAGAATGCCTAGGCATTCTATAGAATGCCGGCATTTCATACTTTGCCGGTAACATATATAAGATAATTTAATCTTATAAAAGTTTATGTTCTTGTAATGATATTCAATAAAATTCCAAGATTAATTGCAGCCTCTATGGTTTCCAAGTTGTCATGGTCGCGAACTCGTGGCTAGCTTTATCTATTCGTGGGTTCTAGTCGTAGTACTACAGATGACTTTCCATGTAGAGGGGCTGATGCATAAATCTGTTGAAGCTCAAAGTTCTCACATTGGCTAAAGTAGAAGCTTTAAGAGGGCGGTGCTAGTTCAGGCTCATCATCACTTGACCAAGGTTCAAAATTACGAAGTCCGTCACCAATAGCTGTTGAGTAGCTTTAAAGTACGACTTAAATAAACAATCAATCAACAGTGGCGTAGCTAGGTAACCAAAGTGCAAAAAAAAAAAAAAAAAAAAAAAACGAAGGCCCTATTTCGGTTGGGCTTTATCAAATAAAAATATATTAGCATGTTAAAAATACAAAGCTATTTTAACATCAGCCCTTTATCATGCTCTGCAGAACATAGAAAGGGGCCGTGGTAGCCTAGTGGTCAAGGTAACGGACTCGTGGTTGGCGTGTTATGAGTTTTAGCCCAGTACCACTGAAGATCCTCCTTGTAGAGGAACGATGCACGGAAAATCTGTCGAGAGCTCAAACGTCCTCCCGTTGGTGTGGTAGTTAGGAGAAGGGGTTACAGCTCAGGTGTCGTCCTCGTCACTTGACCATGGTTCGAAATGACGAGGTTCGTCTCCAAAAGCCCTCGTGTAGTGCGACGTCAATATACCCTCACTCACTCACGCGAACAGAGGAAAATAAAGCTACATTCTACTTACATATATGTGTATGAGTTTTCTTGTGTGAAACTTAGTAATTACCTAGGTTCGATTTAACACGTGAAAGACAGGAAATGATACAAGAAATATGCATGGACATGAAAATGATACAATATTATTATAATTATTTTTTTAAAAAAACACCTGTAAAGGATCAGAGGAGTGGGGACAAAATTACATAGAAATCTATTACAGATACGAGTAGTTACGAAATACTGAAACAGGAAAATAGCTTATTATGAATAATATAGTTATTAAAAATTAAATTACCAAGAAGAAATAGCTTCCTGTGTAGGTTTAATTCATTTTTCATGGAACTTGAAGTTTATTTTCAAGTAACACTTAAAAAAGTGAAAAAAAAAAATTGAAAAATAACATACATTTTTAATAAGTTGTGACGAATCTATACGGTCTTCGACTAACCTCCTCTATTTTCTGTAAAATAATTTATTTATTTCAACCAATCTCCACCGAGAGCCAAGCGTGATTTATGCAAATAAGATATATTATATAAGTTCGGGTTTCACGAGTTAAAAGAGTTAAGTAAAGTGAAGAGATAGAAGAGTGAAGTTAGGTGAATTAAAGATCGAGAGGTCAGCACGCAGTGGTTGACATTCGTAGATAGCGATTACGTGTGGAGCTACGCGAGGAGAAGCTGATTGAAGATTGTAAAAATCCTTGTTACAGAGCGTGGATTCCCATTCCCCTAACCAGTAATCCATTCCCCTAACCAGTAAAGAGGCAGAAATCATCACGAAGGAACAGCCGATGTAAAAGATAAGGTCAGTGATTTTATTTAAGATATTGCGAATATTCGTACGTGACGTAGCTGTAATTGTGCGTGTTTAAGCTTTCCTAGATTCAGTTGATATTCTGAATAGTCCGCTAGTAGTGATTCCCAGTTTCGTACTCCACTCTAATTTGTTTCTCTTAAATTTGAATTGTGTGTTTCTAACCATTTGTGTTAATTAGAATCAATAAATCTATTTGATTTGCAATTATGTCTTTTGATCATTTAAGTCCGCCTTCACATCCAGTAGAATTTGCAGATAGACAAGGAGACAGTAGTGTAAGGGGTGGCTTTCAGCCACGACAAAGTACAGTTCGCAACACCATACACACAAAGGAAAGAATTTAGGGGAATTACCTACAAGCTCGAAATTACTTTCAACTGAGTTGCCCTGATTACAGTTATGTTGCAACCTTTTGTATTTATATCTTAAATGTGGGAGAAATTATCTCGAGTTCAGCTTGCTACGTGGTCAGGGTCCGAAGGCCCCCCTGAGCTTGAAGGCCCTGGTGCACGGCACCACCTTGCCCTTTAGTAATCAGTCAATCAAGACTTATAGAAACAAGCAAGTAAAAAAAAATTACTGAAATAAAAATAAATAAATAATAAGATGTGATTGATTTGAAATTTATACATGCGTGAACCATTAATAAAATTAAACGTTCCTTTGCTATATATATATATCTTTAAACTTATGACTACCCAAATCTTTTTCCAATGAGTATGCGTAAGAAAATTTCTTCAGATTTAACACATGCATCACTAAAATTTTCTTCATTATAAATAATTCGAAAATTGACGCATTATCTTCTACTCATTATAAATCTTGCTAAAATTTATGACTCTTTAATCTAGATCTATATCCAATAAAAGTGACTTGTGTATTTTCCATTTCTTAGTATGATCCCTTTAATGTAAATTATACCTCTAAAATGAGTATTCGGATTTTTATTCCCGAACACCACTGAATCCAATGCATATTAAAATCAAGCCAAGCTCTCTCTCGAAATAAATTACATATAAGTCACCCATCTACAGGACAGATATGATTGAGAAATTCTCGTGCAACACACATCCCCACTCACTGCAAGAGACAATTTCAATAACATTGTAGAGAAAGAGGCGGAATCAGTGATGAATATCCAAAGCATTCTGAATTACTCAATAATAGAATCCTCGCCACAATATATTGAATTTTAATGCTGCGAAAGCCAACGTTGCTGAATTCCCCTGCCAATATTCATCGACTAAGTCGAAATGTTAATGCTGTGGTAGCTGGATTGTAAGAATAATCCGGTTCTAATTGGGTGATGATTGTCTCCTGTCCATTTATTGGGATATGAATCCAAAGTCAAATGGAAAGGATTCCATTATGTCTTGTGTAGACACAGATCAGGTTTCGGAAGCCACTGATGGTACTTCCGTTTCCTTCAATTGAAATCGCTTCCTGTAACTTAATTCGACACAGGAAAATTAAAGGTTTGTTAATTACCAGTTTAATAAGACATCTTGCGTTAAATTAGGCTCGCTACATGATTTCCCAAGATTTAGAAATTTCTTATTTTGTACTGTACGTTTTGGACTGGGAAATTCCGATTAACTTTCGAAATTAAGAGCGTAGATAAAATTAGACTTCTAAATCTCTTCAATTAAGATTAAGGGGTAGTTATAAAATCCAATGTGAAATTGATGGAATAGTAGATAGATAGAATAGATATTGATGAAAGTAAATTATAGATTAACAATCATAAAATTAATGCAATGTTATTCAGTAAAAAGGAATAGTTAATGCTCTCTCTTAAGGTGTTATATATTTCATTTATTTATATGTTGAGAATGAAAAAAATAATTTTTTATTAAACATAATCTCTGAAACAAGCATATTCAAATGCTATGTTTTATTATTTGGATAAATGAAAATTTCTTATCAATTCTCATTGATTCTATTTAGAATCTCGATAAATAGACCACGATTCTAAATATGGCCATGGGACTAATTGTTGGTTGAGGAAAATCTTAGTAAAGTGCGCGCATCTAGGGCATTACAATCTATGTTTATCTCTTTTTATTTTAATAAATCGTCAAAATATACATAAGGAGTTGTCTAATTGCAAAATTATTTTTATTGTTAAATTTTAGTAATGCTGATTTTTCTAAACTTCTATAACTCGCATGAGTAAAATCTTTTATTCAAAATGAAGATAATTTAGATAGTTGAAATCTCCAATCGAAAAATTATATTGATCCATGACTCTAATGTTAAATTTTATAACCTTAAGTACGGGTCTCCAAACTTTCACACCCGAAGGCCACACCGATCAATTAAAAAAGATCAGGAGGCCACAGTCTGCCAAAAAAATAATGTGTAGTCAAAAAACTTATTTTAAAAAAGGGAGGTTTTTGTGTTACAGGACACAGTTGATTCTAAGAGAAGAGATGGTGCTCAGGGACGTCTTAAAGCATGGGCCAACTGGGCCCTGGCCCAGGGCCTCGACGACAATGGGGACATATCGTTTACGAACAGGCTTTAATAAGATCATGATTCGAATAATTTCCACTGTCAAAAGTTTTTTCCGGTTTTATTCTCATAAAAACTGGGAATATCCTACAATATATCGACTGGCTACATGTGATGACTGTCGTCCATGTATAGACCTAGGCCTACCACCATACACTATCATTACTCATTTAGTCAAAAGGAGGCAGTCGGGTCGAGGAGGTTTGTACAATTGTGAGTCATACACATTTATTTGAGTCGGGTTATTGTTTGTATGAATATTTAGCAACGTATATATTGTGTACCATCTACTTTTAAGGATCATAGGTGAGGCCTACATTTATGCAAGGGCCCAGGGTCTACTTTTGCGTAGGGTCCCAGGGCCTCAAGAAGTCTTAAGACGTCCCTGATGGTGCTACAGATATATATATATATATATATATATATACATAAACCTGTTAGGGGTAAGAGAGTCCCTTTTCCGGAAATTACTAATATTTTATGTAGAGTCAAATTATTTTAATTAAAAAAATTATTTAAGATAAATTGGAACTTTTTAAAAAAATGTATTCATTTTTAGAAAATTTTATCTCAAATGGATATCAATCGCCGCGCATCCGGTAAAGTGGTTAGTGACGCTGACTACGGTGCCGTAGGGCCTGGGATCGAATTCCGGAGAAGGCATAGGTGTTTGTGTTGTAATCCTTTATGTCTTTAAAATTCCTTTTTTTCCCTTTGTGATGTGTGCTTCACGCTTACTTCTGTAAGCCCCCATGTGATACTTTGTGGTGCACGGGGTTTATAAATATTCTCAATAAAAAAAATGTATATCAATCATGTCAATGAAATGTTTAAAATACTACAAATATTTTCAAAAAGGGTTTTGTTTTCTTACGACAAAAAGATTACAAGGCAATTTTTCTTGTAATTGCCTCAAATCAAATGAGGGACCACTAAAATGCCACCGATACAGCGGACCATTCATGGCTCGCAAACCACTGGTTGAAGAGTTCTTCCTTAAGACGATATAGTACCCTAAAAATCATCAAACTATCGAAATTTTTTTTATTGGCTTATTTGATATCTTGAATCTTTATAAACATGCCTGCAAAATTTCAAAGCTTTACCTGCATTTTTTATCAAGTTATGAAGCAATGTTTGATGCTGGACAGCAACTACCACGCCCACATTTCAGGTTATCTGCTAGAAAGGAGTCTGAAGAAAAATGAATTAATTATTTTTCTACCGCGTAAATGAGACACATTATACATGCAGAAACAAATCATTTCAAGAAAGAATTGTACAATTCATACAAATTTTTTAGTTTGTATATTGTTTATTGAAGAGCAAATAGATTTGGTCAAGATTTAAAAGTTCTGCGTGCTTTTTATGATATTATTATGAATTAAAATAAAACTTCAAAACGGATTCTCCCAAAGCACAAATATTAAATCTCATTTTGATAACTCAGAATCTAATTCACAAGAATAGAAAAACTCTCCCATTTCTATATATTTGTTTTTGGTGATATGTATATATCCCGTGTGTGTGAAATTCAACACTTTTATTATTAAAATATTTTAAGATATTTATTTAAACAGATGCACATATGCAGTTCTTAGATTTTGATATATTTTACCTATAAATTGTTATTTGATTTTGCTTTCATTTTTGTATAATATTTAACATGCGAAGGCTTTTAAAATGATGGAAATAAAAAATAAAGGCATAAACATCTTTTGTACATGTTGTGCATTAGCTCTGAGCATGGAATTAGCTCTGAAGTGTGTATATTTATTTTTTAATGTAATTATTAAGATAAAGTTTTATGAAATATTGATCTTTCATTCGTTTTTTTCTATGTATTCATTATGGTGTTATACTGTTTAATTGTTCTACATTTGTGCAATTTTTTATGGTAAGCAGTTTTAAATAAGCTAATTAACATTTCATAAAAGTTTCAGACTATTCTATGAATATTATATCATGCTATTCATGGAATGAAAACTTCAAACTCATACTTCTCCATGTTGAATTTTTGTACATATACTGTTATTCAAAACCCTAAGGCTTTTTCGATAATTGAAGTATGGGTTTGAAATTTTTTATGCATGTTTTGAAATATATGTTTTGTAAAACTGTGCATGGAATTAGCTCTAACATGTTTAGTACTTTTTCTAAAAAATTTCAAAATCAAAATTTATGTTTTTTTGAGGATTTTTGGAAGTTTAACTACAAAAAAAAAAATATATATATATATATAATAAAAAAAATGAAGAGAGCTCAGCAGAAAAAAACCCATGCACAATTTTATGTAGTATGTTATAAGGTATTTTGAAAGAAAATATACATATTTAAAAAAGCCTTAGAAATTTAGAAAATGTTAAAAAATCTTTAAAAAATTTAAGTTTTACAAACATTTTGCAAAAAATTTAAAATTTTTCGTATGGAATTATTATTAAATATTAACCTTTATGAAATACAATTAAAACCAAACATCAAATGTTAAAAATAAAAAAAATTGTGAAGAGGTATCATATCGCCTTAAGCGAATAAATTACTTCCAACTAATATAAATAAAAGGGTTGAGAGTACTATTAGTAGGTTCTCATCCCAAATGATAGTATTATGATAAGAAAATGTAAAATTTCACGATAAAGTTCTACGTTAATTTTTCGCACCATTAAAAATAATTCATAGTGATAAAGTCATTTTCAGAGACTAATAAGAGGCGAGATTGTATGCCTTCCTTGAAAGAACAACAAAATATTGAGCTAATAAACTTGTTTCAATGCATCGCAAAGAAAAAATATTTCAATAAATAAAGAGTTTATCTTAAAGAAATGCAGATGAGTATAATATGTGCCTTAAAAACTAATAAGCAACAAGTTCCATAGAATGCATTGCTTTATAGAATAGCTTAATATTTTACCATTAACATTGATTAGAGCAGCATATTTTTTTACCTTTATTTTTTGAAACAATTATATTATGGTGTCTGTCATTTATCGTTAACAACGTAAAACTTTTGTGTGACGAACAACTCGGTATAAAATCAGTCTGTGTCTGATGTTCTCGTGAAAACAGAACTTGTTTCGAAACAACTCTTCAAATCATCGATTATTGCAAGGTTTGTTGTAGAGGAAGAAGGAATTTCCTGTCTCAATATCTTCCATTACGAAGAAATTCCAGGAATAAGGAGGCCATGGATCATATTAATAAAACGAAAGATGTCATGAGATATTTGGAGCTTTTTACCACAGAGCTATTCCATTATTATTATTTTCATTATTAATATGTATGTAAGTCAAGGGACAACAAAAATTCATTTAGTTATCTAACCATTCATTTATAGATAACCATATATGTAATATCATCCTAATAAAAAAAAAGATATGGTGCAGTGTATGAAACGTAATTTTTTTTACGTATCAAATAATTAGTCATTGAGTAAGCCTCTATTGCATGATTAATACAACATATCACATTGCCTTTGTTTTAAGTTGAAAATAAAACAAGTTTGCTTTAAGGAGCATGGTCCGTAAAAAAGAAGGATAATTAAATACCCATTTAAATACCCTACGTGACAATAAAAATACAACACCATAGCACGTACGTAAAAAATTTAAATCGGCAAATCGAGATAGCATCGAAAATAAAAAGAAACGAGTCTTACAGTAGTCGCATACGATGTGTAACATCTGATTTGTTATCATGGTAAATATGCAATAGTGACTTTAATCCTGAAAGAAATGAATCAGTTATGACTGGAAATAATTTTCTATCGAATAATTATATCTTTAATGGAAATTTTATTTAATTAACATAAGGAGTAATGCAGTTTTATTTTATCAAAAATATTTATTATTGTTCAATTTTGGGTTTTCAATTCAATGTTAGTTAGTATTTATTAATTTGTATTTATTTTTCTTTTATCTACTTGCATCTTGCGTATTTTACTTCTAGTATTTATTTTTACTTCCTTTCATGAAACTAATTAATTGTATGGCTATTGCACCTGTTCTAATATTAATTTGACTCTAAAATACAGTTTTCTACAAAATGCCTGAAATTCGTTCATGCCTTTCATTATATTGTTACTTACTATTAATTTTTAAATATTTCTCTGAAAGTTTTTATTTCTATTACATTTTGCTATGTTTAAAATGTATTCGCACTATAACATCTTAACAATTTAATACAAGTAATTAAATTGAATTGTCAAAAATGTATTTATCCGGTAATCTAATCTGTTCTAAGATAAGGGAAAAAATGTGTCCGCTCAGCCCACGAAATGTTATGTGTCCGCTCTGCAACGCAACCTTAGAGAAAATCAAAAATAGCCGTTTACTTAATTAGTTAGTTTTTTTAATAGAGAAATCTTTTTTAATCACAATTAAAAATATTATATTGACAGCGACAGGAATTAACCTCAAAGTATGAAAATGATAAGCACTTAAATATTTATTCAAATAATTCCATGTTACTTACTCCGATTTTTTTTAAGAATGATGTGCTTTGTCAGACGCTTAACAGGAAATATAATTGTTAATATATATAGTTTATACAGTATATAAATATATCCTCAGAGAGAGATTTCACACACAGTGAGCCCTGAGACTTTGACATTTGAGCGTAAGAATCGAAAGTTTATTCTGGATGAAGTCTAATAAGACTTGCTGGTATGTGCGGTAGGCGGGCGTCTTAATTACTACTACAGTTGGACCCTGCATCGAGGCTAGCGAAGAGACACCCCCAAGGCGCTGAATTGATCAAATCAAACAGCGCGCGCTTTCCCCGACTTCCTGTTACGCATTTCCGTCCCTTTTCACGAAATCACTCCAACAAATATCCAGCAACCGAGAGTAAAGATGTTACACATCAAAAATTGATGTTTATTTCACCACGATACAACAATATTGCAATCCACAACATCTAGTGATGAGTAGAGACGAATATGTAACCTACGTTACCAAAAACGATACATGAAACAACATGTTTTGGAACAGAGTAGAAGAGTGCACAACTTGTGTGGCCTGAAGGTTGAAGGATTATTTGCTCTCGTCGTTGTCAGAGTGGTGAGGACCAAGCTATGGAACGACAACCATTCATGTTCCAGATGTGCTTGATAGGACAAATATCAAATGACACCGGCAGCCAGAAAACCTCCTGAGTACCTAGCAGTGCTTTTTTGCTATTGCGCGCATATGATCAGGAGTTCTTTTGGTGATAAATGACATCAGGTGCATCTTGAAGGAAGAATAGTGCTAATGTCCTAGCTGAGTTGTCCCAGTGGGGCACCAGAGGTTACCAGTTATCATTGGTGATGGGTTCCTAAGCCATGGTGCTGTGTTGCCACGCGTTGCGGTGACATCGATACGAGATTCATACGTTGTGATTGTTAATGATGAAACAAAAGCGTGACTCATTGTAAAGGCATATTCTGTCCTGTACGTAGATTTGATACCATTGCAGTTGGGTCTGAAATAATCTTCTTAACTGTGCAATCTTTTTTAGCTAATCGCCAGATTGAGGATTTCGTACATATGAGCATTCAGGATTTCCTGCACATAATGGAAGAGGATTGCGAGGCCTTCAATGCTTCCCAGTTGATGCTTTGGACCATGCGTGCTGACGTCCTTTTGTCCACACTGACACCCCTTGAAAGGGGCACATTATCTTCAAACTATTTTTAGCACCAGTGGTGAACCGTAAGCTCGTGTAAGTAGATGTCCACAGCGATGCATTGGAAGGACCAACCTGACTTTCTGAATCTAATCACATAACCCTTCGTGAATCTAATTATCTGCTGAAACTACCACTTTTGGCGGTAATCTGGCATCTTTGCTACGACAACTTTATTTTATGATATACAGTTTTCCTCTCAAACTTAGCGTCCCAACTGTAACAAAATTTGATGGCTTCATCTCTGATGCAGGGTTTGCTGCGTAATCCGAATAATTTACATAACTCAGTAAGCAGCACTTACCCTACGATTTTCATTTTTTACCACTCCTTTTCACTTCCACCCTGTGTAAATTATCACATTTTGCTCTACCTCTTTTACCCCTTTTATTTTACATTATTACACCTTATAACATAAGAAAAGACACACCAAGGAATTATCAAACTGGACGAAATTGTGTGTGCACATATCTAATGATAAAATATACAAATTACTAATTTTTGGCTGCCTATGATCGACTAGCTGGAGTTAAGGTAAAATTACAACAGAGCATCTCTGATGGTGTATAAAGCAGAGGTAAGGCATGATTTCCATGCGAATATCATTCCGCCGACCCACGTAAACTATACCAATATGTCACAGATGGATATCCATGTAGCATGAGTATATAGATGTTGCTGAAATATTATTATTATTTCTTTTTCTGGGAGGGGCAACCACGGTTATAACTATTTCATTATTTTAGAATGGAAACACATTGTTGCTGAGATTATTCAAATTTTTTGAAAAAGATATGTGGGGATAGTATTTTGGGGAAGAGATTATTTGCCTTTTTAACCAAATTTACTAACCCCTGTAGATAGTTCGGGTTTCAATTAAAACTATTACTTTTCGAAGTGTAAAAAGATTGTAATTTTGGAGTCCGCTTATTAGTAAAGTATACCGAAAACTCTGTGTGTGTGTGTGTGTGTGTGTGTGTGTGTGTGTGTGTGTGTGTGGTGTGTGTGTGTGTGTGTGTGTGTGTGTGTGTGTGTGTGTGTGTGTGTGTGTGTGTGTGTGTGTGTGTGTGTGAATTAGTCGGCAACTAATTTTTTATAAACTTTAACATTTTTGGTGTCCATACAATTGTCATTGTTTTGTATCAGAAAGCTCAGAAAATTTTTCGAACATTCTTTCGAAGCTTTAACAGATGTCATCATTTGAGAGATGACATGCAATATGGTTAAAGGTAGCAAAGAGCTCAAATCGCAGGATCGTTCAAAATTTGAATCATAGCAATACTACCATTCAACAGGATTGGCAGGAGAGGATTAATCAAATACAACAAGATGTACCAAAAGGCGTACAGATTGTCAAAAAGGTAGTGGTCAACCGAGAGCGTAGAGTCGACTGATAGAGTGATCATCTGATTAGCACTCACAGCCCCTGTTGCATCTTTATCGACGATCCGACGTGTAACCAAGACTCCACTGACTGCATTGACCTTCGATATGTGACTCTGTGAACGAATGATAAAGTCACGGAAGCCATTAGGTTGACTTCCCTACGCCATTACATACCGCCAAGTACGTTTGAAGTGATGCCGGGCGCATTCGACCAGGAATCCCCCGAACTGGAGAAGATTTTTTTCAGTGATGAGTCCCATTTCGAATCGAGTTCTGATAACCAGTGAAAACGTGTCTGGAGACGTCCACGACATTGATGGAATACTCTGCCACATAGCCCAACAACCAAGAGTTATAATATTAGGGGGTGTCATCGCATTTGGTTATAATCCGTAATAACCATTAATAAAAGTGCATTAATAAAAATTTTTGTGTCCCGTAGAGTTGCCTTTCCTTTTACAATGATTACATTCCAACAGGGTAATATCAGGCCGAACAAGGCAAATCTTCCTAATATTTGTCTTCGTGCTTCTCTAGTACTTCCCTGGCTAAAGAAATCGTCAGATCTTTCCTCAATAGAGAAAGTTTGGATTCTGATGAGTGTCTCCGACTGTCTCCAGATAGCGCCAATTTAACTCGCCAATGTGTATGGCAAGCAATTCCGCAGTAGAATATCCACCGTTTCCACGTATAAATGCCAAACCAGATAACATAACCTCTGGTCGCATGCATCAGGGCTAGAGGTGGGCCAATGGATTATTGATTTTTTTCTTTTTACCCTTGTAGTTGTATTTCTCTCCTGAATAAAACATTCAATCCCTATGATACTGACAGCGCTTTGTTTTCAATAAATGTACATCACTTCTACCGAGCTCCATCTTAATCGAATGACTCCTTTGTGCTTCACTTTTTATGCTAGAAAGAGCATACTGTCGGACCCTGTTAATACACGTGTCTTCTTAATGTGGGTTTTTACCATGGCTTGTTTGATAAAGAGTTGCTTGTGATATCACTCTTCTCTAGAGATTATATAACTCTTATTTTTAATTTCATAAGATTCAGATTTTCTTCAGTTGATGCCCTATTTAGTTTTTATATGTATGAATCACCATTTCTCTGAAAATGAAATGTTTCAATTTCCATTATTTTATTATAACGATAGTATTTCGTAAGATGTTACTAACAGACAGCACTAATTGCACGTTCAGCTGTTTTGTTTTGGCAAATTTTAAGATTTACAAAGACTTTTTCTGGTTTAAATGATTTCCGTAATAATTAAAAATAATGTGCAAAATGTGTAAATATATGCAATAGGCTTATACATTCGAGGAAAAAACTCAATGATATCGAATGAATTTGAAAAGAAATAAGATATAAATATATATAGAAATTGCGTGGAAATTTAATCAACTTGTGTGGATAGTTAAAAAATGAGCGTAAGCTTTGCAACTGAGTTGATTTGTTAAAATTAAAAATAATTCCGTCAGTTTATCGATTTATTTGTCTTTGAAAGTAAATATGAAATGATCAGAAAAAAGAGGTTGGAATGGAGTAAAATATTGTTAAATATATTCTAGGAGAAGAGATGTTAAATAATGAGGAACAGGGAAGATGTACCTCACTGCAAGCCAACATTCTAAGGCCCTCACAGAAACGGAACTATTTCGGTGTTATTTTGAGCAGCAGATATTTTTCAGATTGGGTTCTGACAAATAAAATCTGCCAAAAATAAAAATAAAATGCCAGTAAAAATAATCATCAATAGAGGATTTATTAATAAAGCAATAGATTCAATTTTCTTTAAACATTTTAAATGTCAAAATAATAATTATTATATTAATGTTGGAACTTATACCAGCGATCAATTTATATTAATGCTGTAACTCGTGATTTAATATATAGCCAAGTTTTCTGACAGACGGGATCAGACGGTATTAGTTTTTTGTTTGGTATAAAACATGAAACTATCGGCAAACTATTGTCTTCATAATATTTAATTTCTGTTTTAATCAAAATCATTTAGAAATAAAAGATTTTGTTTCTCATCATCGTACTTATATTTCAAACGAAGCCCATGAAGAATTAGTTCATAATTTGACAAACTTTCTCATTGTATGTGCTTTGCATGATGATGTCTTTTAAGGTATCAGACTAATTTTATAAGAAGTGCAGTTTATTAAAATCACCTTAGTAACCCTTAAAATGTACTGAACGTGTGAATTACAACTCAATATTTGGTATATAGTCCAATGAAACAAAAAAAGAGAAATATATATAATTATATTTAAACATTTCGTGCATGTGTATTTAAATATTACATTCAATGAATAATTAAAGCGGACAATTATGCCTTTTTGCACATTTATATAAACGAAAATCGAGAGAAAACTTCTATATTCTAATACATATCTTAAATATGCACAGCGAAATACGTTTAACATGAAAACGCTTAAGACGAAATATCGGCTAACACGAAATATCACAACGGTCCCGACAAACTACAAAGAATTTTTATGCATTTTTCTCATAACACGTTTCGAAAATCGCTTAACACGAAAATATTTCCCTTCTGGGAATGAAAAAATTACGGAAAACACCAGCCGCGCAGGCTAGATTTAAGAGGGGTGTGAAATGTGAAAGAGAGGTCGTTTTTACATGTTTCGTAGAAAGGAGGCTAACTTAGCTTTGAAATACCCTCGGAAGAGCCTATAACACGATCCAATTTTGTTTATCTAAGCTTTCACCCTCTCCATCCCTACAAATGCCACACAAAAGTATCTCATCTCTCATCATTTGGGTTTGAAATTTAGTGTCGAATACACAACAGTGTGAGTAAAAATCAGTGAGTTTTCTATTTTAGAAGAATTTTTATTTCAAACACAATGGCAAAAAGCTCAGGGGAATAGCAAAATGCAATTTCGCTTAAAATGAAGACGGAGCTTCTTAAGGCTGTTCATCAAAAACAGAACACGAAAACGGAAATCTGTAAAGATTTTGGTATTGCAAACTCCACTTTATCAACAATAATTTTAAAAAAAGAGAGCATATATTACGTAAATGAACGGTTTTTATTAAATATATGCATATACACATATCTATGTAAATAAAATGTACTCCGATAAACTCTTAATTTTGTTGAACGTGTTTTTTCTCTGCAATATCCTTTAACACGAAATTATTTCGAAACGAAAAAATATTTCAGTTTCTTTAATTTCGTGTTAAACAATTTCACTGTATTTCAAATTCATTCTCATAACGTTATGCTTTAATCATTAACTAAGATCAATTTATGAAAATCTGAAATAAAATTATATATTTTTTGTATTTTTACTTATTGCATTTTTGTATACTTCTCTAACGTTTTAATCCACTTACAAAACCCTTTTTTTAAAAAATAAAAAAAAAATGAGAAATGTGAGCATATATATCTGTATATATATTTAACATACGTGAACATTTTTTAATTTTTTCTTTAATATAAATGCATGCGCACGCACTTCTACTACTAATGATAATAATGCCTGTTATTTTGAATATGCTTCGAGATAAAATGTAATTAATTTATATTACTAAAATAAAGAAAGCGGCTTGATTCTGTTGTATCAAAATAAATTTTTTTAAAAAAATTAGTGTGCGATGATGTGTAAATGGACACATTTCTGACTTGTTTTGTAAAATAGAGCAATTTATTTTAATGTTTGAAAGCTAATCTGACATCATACTGAAGTATACATTATCCACAGATTTTATGAGGCACGTGGAAATCTGAACAGATACCGTTTGTTTCCATTAGTGCTGCCACCTATATTTATAACTGACAAAGAAAGTTTAAATTCTCTAAAAGACGAAACTTCCAATTTTACAGAAGCACATAGCTGAGCATATCCAATTTTTAATATTACTTTTCAAAAAATTATGTTAGTTTTCTAAAAATGTATCCATTTTTCCGTCAACAATGTTATAAATTCTAGACTGTTTAGAAAATAATTTCAACTCTTTAATATTCTCAAAATAAAAATTCAGTAAATTGCATAGATTATATAATTAAAGAATAATTTCTATTCTAAATTTCAAAGATAATTTTTAAACTTAAATTTTAAATTGCAATCTGCATCATTATTTAGAAAAAATATTTTGGGCAAGTTTCTCAATTTTAATAAGCAAATCATTATTCTTAAAATATTAACTTTTTGAATGACACAATATACAAAATCAATCGATGTAATGAAATTGAATGTATATGCATAAATAATTATTCAAATGAGAAGAAGGCTCAAAAAAGAAAGAAAGAAAAAATTCAAACAAAAATTTAAACTATTGGCCTATTTTAAAACCTTTTAAATTCTTTGAAAATAAAAATAAATGCGGATTAAAAAGCGTTTTTATCATAAAGCACAGCAAGTTTTACAGTAAAAGTAATAAAAGGATATAATAGTGTTTTACCATCATATGAGCATACTAATTTAAAAACTATATAAATATAATTATTGGGGAATATTATTTACTTTCAGTATAAAATAAACAGGATATTACATTTTTAATACTATTTAGAATATTGTATAATTTACTACTGCCCATCGAAAAGTCTCGAAACTGCAGGTGTAAGTTTTGTCATTAAATTTTTTTTGTCTTGAAAACTTGAAAATTATATGAAGCGCCCATACACAGAAATGATGCTCAATGAATTTCTTAGCAAGCTCGTAATATCTAAAATGCATTTGAGGGGGGAAATAAATAAATAAATTGTTATATATACAATAAATAAATAATTGCTCAGAAAAATCGTTTCAATAATTCAAGATGGTTGTATACATTAATTATTAAAAGAAAAAATGAAGTATTCTGATGAATTTTTAAACCCATACATATTTATGTATTTGTGTAGTTCGAAAATAAAATTAATGACAATTGTAAAATTCAAAGAATTTGTCAGATTTATGATATAAGATCTTAAAATTCAGCCCTTTTTTTCTTCTTTAACATTCATAAACCCCGTGCACCACGCAATGTATAACACGGGGGCATACAACACAGACAGAAGAAAGGATTACAACACAAACATCCATGCCTTCTCCGGGATTCGAACCCAGTCCCTACGGCACCACAGTCAGCTTCACTGAAAATTCAGCCTTTGTCTTCAGAATTTAAATTTGAGTTGATCATAGATCTTTTACTTCATATCGCATCACTTTTTTTATTTCATCACAGTAACGAAGATTCTTCTCATAGGGTAGAGATACGCTACGAAATGGGTTTCGTGAAAATCGGGTGGCCAAGTGGTCTAGGCATCGGATCATGGCTAGTACCACTAAGTACTAGCCATGATCCGATGCTCCTAGTACCACTAAAGATCCGCCGTGTAGGGGACCGATGCACGTTAAATCTGTCGAGAGCTCAAACGTCCTCCCGTTGGTGTGGTGTGGTGTGGTAGTTAGAAGAGGGGGTGTCGTCCGCGTCACTTGACCATGATTCAAAATTACGCAGACCGTCGCCAAAAAGCCCTCGTGTTGCTTATCAGTGCGACGTTAATATTCACTCACTCACTCATGAAAATCGGCCCCCAAGTGGCGTTATAGATAATTATTCCCATTTTTAAACCATTAGACGTACAGTCTTGAAATTGGGTAAGCGGATTCCTTTCGAAGAGTAGAGAGCCGCTACAAAATGGGTTTCGCGAAAATAAACCCTCAAGTTTCATTTCGGGGGATTAAAGGGCGTAATAGTAAATATTTCCGCTTTTAAACCATTAGATCTATCTGCTTGAAAACTGGTAGGCATGTTCCTTTCATGGAATAGAGTTCTTCTAACAAAGAGTAAAACGAAAATCGACCCCCAAGAAGGGTTGCAAGGGGTCAAGGGTCAAAAATTTTCTGTTTTTGAATTGTCAGAATTGAACATACTTAAAATTGGTTAAGCATGCTTTTTGTTGAATAGGGATCCACTTAGAATGTATTTGAGGGAAATCAGCTCCTGAGGAGCAAGGGATTACTAGGGCATATTGACAAAAAAAATCCTTTTTTCGAACTACAAGGACTATAATAATGGAATTTGGTTTGCAATTTTCTTTTGTTGAATTGAAATCCGCTAAGAACGGTTATTTTGGAGAACGACTTTCAACGGGATTTCGTAGGATATTGATAATAAAAATTTCGTTTTTGCTCTATTAGATTTAGACTTGAAATTTGTCTTGCATGCAGTGGCGTAACGTAAAATAATTGGGCCCCCCGCAAGGTCAGGTCTTGGGCCCCAAGCCGGATCTTAGAAATGTACACTTGCTAGAAAAGTCTGCTTCACCTAGTGCTGCTTACATAAACGATAAAAAAAAATTTAAAAACTGGAATTTTAAAAAAAATTTTTAAAATTATATTTTATTTAGTTCATTCCAAGTATTGAGAATAACAAAAGTGAACTCGGTTTGCTTTCATAGCTTTGAAAATAAGGACAGGTTTGTAGCGATACCAACAAAAATCAAGAAGAAAAAGTCTGCGTTCACTGTTTTAATAGTAACTATAAAAATTATTTAAAAAGGATAATGAGCTATTTAACAACTGGTTGGATAACCCCCTATGTTGGAAACTTCCTGAAGTCGCACCGGCATTGAATTATTTCTAGTGGTTTCTTCAGAGCTTATCTTCTCTCATTCGTCCTTAAGAATACTTTTTCCAGCAAGTGTGTGTATATATATATATACACACAAAGGATTGACAAACTATAACATAATGTACCTTTATGCATCACGTAAAAATATTTATCATTAAACCTTTTCTGAATGCAAAATCAACCGGAGTCTGAGTAAACGAAGTAAATAGAGAGTATTTATAATATTTATTAAAACTGGAAATCTCTAACGATAGATAACCTGGGAACTTGAATAAAAACGAACACCAAGAAAGACACGAATACTGTAAAATAATTTTAGATTTAAAATTCTTACGAAAGAAAAAAAAGGTATCACTTATACCTGATTCTTCATTTCTGAATCCTGAGATGAACTTCACTTAAGTTCCATTACATTCTAGCGTAAATACTGCAACTTTTAATAAGGAGAGTTCTTTGTATGAAGAAAAAATTATTTCATGAAAATGAAATAAACTGATACATTCCATTATGCTTTCTTCTCATTATGCTTCATTTGACTGAATACTCATAAATCTATCATCAAATGCTCTCGTTTAAAATTCTCTCTATGCTTTTCCAACAATCGTAATACTATTTTACTTGAAAAAAGCAAAACAGATGTACGTAATTTACGACTTTGCTAAATGAAATTGAAACACATGGGGGGGGGGCATTTTCTACTGTTTCTTAAAAAGTAAATCATATCTTTTTGTCCCCTTCCCTACTGCTAATGTAATGTATACAGTAATAATAACAGTGTTGAAATTTTTGTATCTTCCTGCATTTTATCCGATTCTCCGTTTGACTGTTTCATTTGTTAGCAATTAAGGTTTAAAAAGAAAACCCAATAAAGAAAAAGTATCTCTCGTTGCCTGATTACAGCAAATAAAAAAAAAGTTTTTTGATTTGGCTATAGGATTAAAAATATGTAATGAGCGTATGAAAGTATTAATGATGAATGACGTTTGATCGCTGATTGGAAGATCGCTTAAAAATTCGATTTCGAAAAATGTGAAGCAAACTTTAAGAAAATCTACTTTCATGGCGTCAGTCAGGCTTTGGGCCCCCTAGAAGCCTTGCCCCCCCCCCGCAGTGCGGGGGTGCACGTTACGCCACTGCTTGCATGCTTATTTTACGGAGTAGAGATCCACCGAAAATTGGTTTTGCCGAAATCCACTTGGTTATAGGGTTACGAAAGTGCAAACATCATTCTATACTTCCATTTTAGAGATTATTCGAGAATACAAATTAGAAATTCTTTCCCTTTTTTTTTTTTTTTAATCAAGAGGTGACACAGTTACAGGTATAAGTATGCTCTTCAATACAATCGAATTCTTCATGCTAGGACTTAGATATCAATAATTGTTTATATATATGTATATAAACAGCATATATTTTTATAAAACCTCATAAAATACCCAGCGAAGCGGGTGGGTAACGGCTAGTGTTATATAAAAACGCTTTTTTATACGAAATCATTAACCTGAAGATTACGATATCTTGAATATATTTATTGGAGAGGAGAGGAACACTTCCCTAAAATTTAATATAAAATCGGAAGAAATAAGCATATAATATTAAAACGCACACATATCATAATTACATTATTAAATTTAAAAGTATGTTGTTGGAGTTTATAAATACAGTTTTCGAAATTGGAAGAAATATTTCTAAATCATAAATATAATTTCAAAGTTTATATTCAATAACTGCATCATATTGATTGTTTATAAATATCGCACTTTGAAACTACATGAGGGCTATTGGTCACGGACTTCGTAATTTTGAATGCAGGTCAAGTAACAAGGAAGACATGAGATGGCATCCCATTTTGCAGACCTCCCCACTACGCCAACGTGAGGACTGAGTCTCAACAGATTTAACATGTAACAGACCCTATACACGGCGAATATATCGGCATTTTAAAATTCTTCATTTGGTGTGTTTTTAGTTCATTATTTTAATAAATCAGTCGTACCTTCTGACAGAATGTTGATGGAAGACGTCATGCAGCAACATAAATTTATTTTACAAGGCGAACTTTGATTAAATAATTTCTTTCTGGTGACCTTGATTGCCTAGTGGTTATAGTCACGAATTCATGACCAGCCTTTCACGGGTACGAGTCCTGGTGCTACTGAAAACCCTCCGTGTAGAGGGGCTGATGCATGTTAAATATGTCGAAATTAAGTCCACCCGTTGGCGTGGTAGGGTAGTTTGGAGAGGGAATGCCAGCTTAGGTGACATCCTCGTCAATTGACCGAGGCTCAAAATTACGAAGTCCGTCACCAATAGCCCTCGTGTTGTTTTATAGTGCGTTAACATAACTCTCACTCCCTCCCTCTGGCGACTGCTGTTTGATTGGTGGTAACAAAATAGTCATGGTAGCGAAATCGTCAATCGGGCGTTGCTTCTGTCGCCAATGTCACTAAGGACTCGCCGAAAAGTCATTAATGCACTTTAAAAATCTGTCATGGCTAAAAGTCCTCCCATTGGTGTGGAAGTTTGGTGAGTAGGGGATGCTAGCTCAGATGTCGTCTTTGAAACTGATCATGGTTCAAAATTACGAGGTCCTTCTCCAATATCATTCATGTAGCTTCACAGTACAAAGTTAACAAAAATAGATCCTGTTTAATTCGACACATTTGATTGTACATCCATGTAAATGGAACCAAAAAAAGGTGAAATTGTAGAATCAGCCACTGGTTGGCGTGGTTTTAAAACAAAATCGCCAACTTGGAGCGCTCTCGCGTGTTGTTTGGTTCAAAATTACGAGGTCCGTCGCCAAAAGCCCTCGTGTAGTTGCAGTGCAACGTTAATATTCACTCACTCAATCACTCGCGTTTTGTCCTTCGGAGTAGCAACCCCTCAAGAAGACGTAACGCAAGAGCGCGAAATTCAAGATGGCGAAAAAGTGAAATAATCATTGAAAACATTTAAAAACTTTTACAGCTGAAAATTGTTGCAAACTAAAGTGCTTTAAAAAATTTAAAATCATTAATGAAAAATTAATTTTAGCTAATTAAAATTAATTTCTTAAAACTGAAAAATTAAAATACACTATTTTCAAAACCATCATTTACTGCCTTTTTACCCTTCCTTTCTCTCAAATGCACGCTTTTCCCACAAGTTCGGACATACATACGACGATCCAATTAAATCCTATTTCATACACCAATTTTAACACAGCTTTCTTTCCTAACGCAAGCAACATTGACGAAAAACCTTTCAGAATACTTCAAAATACGTTCATTCACATTTGCAACAATATTAATATCAATGCTGGTCATCGTGAGTATCTATTAAAACTTGTATGAAGAAAAAGTAATTTACCTTGGAAAAAACTTACCCTCACCAGAAAATAAAGCCAAAAACGAGCCGTAAAGAATTCTACAAAATGTTCCACGAAAAATTAGGCGCACAAATGCAAGCTAACGACAAACGAGAACGCAAACTATGGAAATGTATAAGTTTGAGAAGAAATGGAATTAAAATTAACTCTGCATAAATATTACCCAATAAAAAATTAATTTTGTATACCAGAACAATAAAAACAAAATAATATACATAACAATAAGTAATAAATAACAAATTTAAGATAATAAAATTACAAAAAATAATAATAATAATACTTGCAACCACAGAACCCAATTCTACAAAACTATTTAAATAAAATATAAACGTACTGGGCATGCGCGAAAATGCGCCGCTACGATTTCTTCTTCGCAGCTCGAAATCGGCTCCATACCACACCTGCCGCGCTTATCAATCTTGGAAAAGTGCACAAAATAAATCACGCCAACCAGTGGCCGATTCTGCAATTTAATAAAAAAATGTTTTTACAGTGTGTAATGAAAGCAATAAACATCTAATGTTCATTGAAAAAAAAATTTACAACTGACAATCCACTATGCTTTATTTGCTTATTAATGGTTTATTAAAAATTAATTAATGTTCTTTCATACCTGATAAGCAGAAACTTAATTCCTAAGTAAAAAAATTACTCCAAATAATTTCCAACCTAAATTTTATTCATCTTTGAATAAATAAACTGTTCAATTTTTCCCTTCATTTAGAACAGGGGTGGCTAACCTTTCTGGTAAGAGAGCCAATATGATGAAAAGTCATTACGCGTATGCCCACTTCCAACTTCTTCAACCCACAAAAAAGATATAAAAAGGTGAAAAAATGTTTCTTATCGGCTTATGGGATTTTTACGCAAATAGCATATTCTTTATACAAGTCTATGTAGTAAAATTTTAAAAATAATGTAATAAATATATTTAGGTTTTATTGTTAATAAACTTTTTAAATATCAAAATAAAAATGAGTAACTTTAAACACACACATTTAAAATTCTAATTTATTGTTAAAAAGTCAGTACTTGCTTAATGTGGCTTTTGAAATTGTAGTGTTTTTACTAAGTCATCTATATTAGGAATACTGCTTGAAGATATCAAAATTAGGGTACTTTAGGTGGATATTGTGAATGAGTGAGTGAATATTAACGTCACAATGTTCAGCTACACGAGGGCTTTGGGCGACGGACCTCGTCATTTTTAACCATGGTCAAGTGACGAGGACGACACCTGTGCTAGCACCCCCGTTCTCCTAACTACCACACCAATGGGAAGACGTTTGAGCTTTTGACAGCTTTAACGTGCATCACTTCCCTACACGGTGGGTCTTTAGTGGTACTGGGATCGAACTCATGACATGCCAGCCACGATCCGATACCTTGACCACTAGGCTACCGCGGCCTTTAGGTGGATATTAGTTAATTTTGAGCGAAATTAGGATTTTAATTATATTTGTAATAGAAAACATTTTTTCTCAAACACGTGTTGATCCAAAACTACAACAATATCTCACAGCCAAATTATGTAAATTTGGAAAATTCCTTGTTGGTTCAAATTTTTTAAAATTCAATACAATTTGGATCACTTGAGTTGAAATAAGTTCCTTACTTTTGCTTTTAAGTTTAGTATGGTTCTGTAGGTTAATAATTCCGATTTGGATTTCAGGCGGGTAACAATTAACTTCTTGTAGAGAAATTGAAAAAGGATTTATAAGAGATCAACATTTTTTTATCATCTTGAAAACCATCCAAACTAGCACTGAATGAATCCTGCAAAATGAATATTAAATTTTTAAATCTATTATTGCTCAGAGCATTATTTATTAACTTTGGTAGATAGTTTCTCCATTATTGAGAAACGTGTTAAAGGTGTTTTTTTTTTTCAAAATAGAGACAAAAGATGCAAGTTTGCTTGCAAAATATATATGACCAATCAGGATAGGAAAAACACATTCTTTTTTTCTGTAATCTTAAATTTAAGTTATTTAAATATATCATAATATCGGAAAGAAAAGTTTAATCCCATAGCCTATCTTCCTTCTAGAGTAGCAAGAACTCACCAGAGAGCTTATTGTTTACTTCCAGATATTTTAAAACACGCTGTCTGAAATTCCAAAATCTCGTTAGTACACTTCCTTTAGAAAGTCAGCAACAATGGAGAATTCTTTACGTTGTAATTTTCTATTGTAATTCAATTAATTGAATGCGTTTAAAATAAATTGAGGTTTTTGTCTGAGACACAACCACATTTTAATAAAATTGGGGGGAAAAAAATGTTATACTTCCAAATTTTTTAAAAAGTATTCATGCGCCACTATCATAACTCCGACATGCCACAGCGTGGCATGCGTGCCGTAGGTTGGCCACCCCTGATTTAGAATGAACCTGTAAATTTGATTTAAATTTGAAACAGAGTTGCCATTTAATGTTATTTTTAAATGGTTCTTATTGTAAAATGTGAAATATTAATTTCCTTTGTATAATATGTAACAGAATTTTTAAAGTATATAGTACATTAGCATAAATATTGGGAAATAAATTCCTGATGAATACCTATTTGCCTTCTAATTAATACTTGATGAAATGTAAATAATTTTTTAAAAAAACCCAACAAAATCAGGGGAAAAAAATTTTTAGCCAAGAGAGAGAGAGAGAGAATCAATTTTTACTTTACCTTTATAAAATATTTCCTAAATATTTAATTCCTAAAATTTCCTAAATATAATTTCCAAATTTTTATCAAACATTGATAAAAAGGTGTAATCTTTCTTGGATAAACATAAATACTCCCCAATAAAATCAGAAGACTATTTCAAAAAGGAAATTTCTCAAAGTATTTCTAATTTTCTTCATATTCACATTATATGAGTAATATACTATTCATTTGTTATCTTGCAAATTAAAAAATGTGATGTATACAAACATTTTTATTTAATATATTAACTTAATTTATTTATTTATTAAAAGAACTTTTGAAATAGAAATGTAAATAATTTAATAGCAATGTTGTCTAGATATTACTTAAATAAAATAATTATATACAAAATATTCACTCTCTTTCTCTCTCTCTGTGTGATCAGGAAAATTAAGACACATTAAAACATTTTTGGCAGCGTATAAAATCAAGTTAATATAAAACTCTTCCAAGTATCAAAGCAAATTAATAAAGACTGCTGCAGTGTTAAACCAATAGCTTTTCAAAGTCTTCACACAGCATAGTGTTGAAATCTGGTAAATAAGTGCCATCGGATTGTAATTCAAAATTCCGAAATGCGAGTGAGTGAGTGAATATTAACGTCACACTGTTCAGCTACATAAGGGCTTTTAACGACGGACCTCGTAATTTTCAAACATAGTCAATTGACGAGGACAACACCAGAGCTGGCACCCCCTTCTCCTAACTACCACACCACACCAATGGGAAGACATTTGAGCTCTTGACAGCTTTAACGTCCATCACTTCCCTACACGGTGGGTCTTTGGTGGTACTGGGCTCGAACTCATGATACGCCAGCCACGAGTCCATTAACTTGACCACTAGGCTACTGTGGCCACTAAAATTCCGAAATACGTGACTGAGAGTTGCACTAATTTAATGACACGTACAAAAATCCAAAAAGGTTAGCTCTATCTTTTGGACTACAAAAGAAAGTAGGGGAAAGACCCTTTAAAATATGACAAAAAAAGAAACTTTAATCAACTTAATGAAAAAATAATAATTAAGTTCTTAAATAATACCTTAGAAAAAAAATACTTCATATCAGATATCATTTCATGAAAAAATATATGTACATTGGAAACAAATTAAGAGCTTATTTTTCAAAAAGAAAATGAGTAAACAGAACATTAAGGAGAAATCCTACTATATCTTCCAATAAAGAGCAAAAATGTTTCTGCATTATACAAAAATTGATTCATCATTTTCTAAATTCAATAAAAACAAAGAATTCATCAGATCAGTAAAAATGTTAGAAAATTAAATAGTAAGCCTTCTAATATTTACGGAGAACTAATGCTCAAAGCGTCTCTTTTTTAATGAAGTCAAAGCTTTACATATTACCAACAATGTAATTTACAAAACAGAAAAAGAAAAGCCATTCATTTAAAAAAGCAATGCCCGAGAATAAGATTTGGAGTTTGGATATGATATATATCAAAAACACAGTAAAATTCAATAACTGAAACTAATGACAAACACATAAAAATGAATTAAAAGCTGATTTTTAAATAAATAAAAATCCAATAGCAATAGATAAAATAATACATCAACAGTTTTATTTATTATTCGTAAAAACTACATTTTCATACAGTAAAAATATAATTTTAATGTGCTTATTTAATCACATAATCCACAAAATAATGTCCTTATGAAAGTAAGATATACATACGAATTAGAAACAAAAAAAAAATGCTTAAAGCTTCATTTCAAATAACAAATTGAAACAAAAAGAACTTGAAGTGGAAAAAAAAATTTTTTAAATAAATTTTTGACTTAATACTGTTCAAAATTCTAATAGTATAAAATATATGTAATGAGAACATAAAAATAAAAATTCAAAGAATTAAGTAAATTATTGAAATTTCAGACACATAAATTTTTGATAGCTGAAAACTGCAAAAGGAAAGACAAAAAAAAACAACTTAATAAATAAACTTTTATTCACAACTTTCAATCAAGAAAAACTTAAAAAAACATAATAAATTTTTTTTTAAATCTGGCAATTTTTAAAACATCTATCCACACACACAAGCATAATAAGTCAACTTAAAACATAAAACAAAAGATTAAAGAACCAAAAACATCCCCCCCCCATCAATAATCAAATATAAATAATTCCATGTTGGATAATTGTGTAAGCTCTAAAAATAAAATGCACTAAAAACTTGTAGAAGTAACCAATAAATGTTTAACAATTTAGTTCTTTGAAAAATTAAACAATGTAAGTATTTTCATCAAATCTGATGTACTATTATTCAACATTCTGTTGAAAAAGTAACAAAAAGTCTTATAACACAGAAAAAATTGTTAACAAAAACAAATTACATCTAATTTGATGTTTACAGGTTTACAGGCATGACATAATGAATAACTTATTCAGATTTCAGCTAACTCTCAAATATAACAACAAAGGGGGAAAAAACTGAATGCAAAGGACAGTTAACGCATTATACGTTTCAAAGAATCTTTTCTATGCATCAAATTTGCATCTTGCAAAAATTTTACAAAAGTATCTTCATTTCCACAGCTCTGTAACCACATTTCTAGAACTTCGGGAGAACTAGAGGAATCCATCTAGCAAATAAACAAATATAAGACAATTTTAGCAATTTAATTAATATGTGAAAATATTTTCAATTGTAATCAAATTTTAATTTGTCTTCCAAAAGTTTCACCATAAAATAAAATTTTAACATCCATCCATAATTAAAAATCAAAAAATGCGTCTCAAAAAGCGATGCTTTTTTAAAATAAATTATCAGATTATGCATCAATTTCAGTCACGTGTGTGTTTACAAAATTACATTTAAATAATAATCATTTTACACTCAAAGACTGTGGAAAAAAACAAATCAACATTAACCGAACGATTTTTTAAAAAAAAATTGAATAAGATATAACATTCAGTGTTTTAAAAACAAACTTTAACATTTTAAAATTTGCTTTTTCACAGTAAGCAATATCGCAGCCAGTCTCAAAGATAAAAAAAGATCTGCATCTTTAACATGATTCAGAGTCTTTTTTTTTAAAGTAAAAACGTTCATTTTATTTGATTTTTAAGCAATGCAAGGCCTACTGAAAACAGATCTCGCAATTTCAAATTTCCATTAAGTGATGAGGACAGATCTTGAACTGGTACCCCTTTCTCCAGACTTCCACACAATGCTACTTGAAGAATTGAAACCTCAACACATTTAACATGTATCAGTCCCATTACACTGCATGCAAAAACAGTCAGTAGACATCAATCTCACATTTGTTGCAGCTTGTTTCACACAATATGCTAACATATCTAAAATGTTATGATGACTGAACTAATAAAAAAAGAGATGCTAAAATTTCTCAAGAAATTCAATTTTGTGATAAAAAAAACTGCTAGTTCTGACTTAGTATCATTTAATTGTGAATTGATCCCAAGGTAGTAAAAAAAAATCATTTTAGTTTTTAGAGAACCTGCAAAGGTAATTTGTTCGTAAAAAGTACATAATTTCTCCAAGATAGAGATACTTTCAAGGACATATAAAAAAACTACATTCAAACTTTTACTCTTTTGTGATAAGTTAAGAATCCAAAAACTTCCGTAAAAGAATTATTTATTAAGTAGCTCTTGCAAAGGAAAACAAAATCCAAATTGAAACAACATCAAAGGATATATTCTATTGACAAACAACAAAGATCTACATAAAAAAGTAAATTCTAAAAAAACATTCATATTTAAATCTAGTTTTCATTTCAAAAAGTAAAATGATCATTTACTTATGAGATCCACATTATGATATATTTGTGAATAATACCTGTAAATATTAATGTAAAAGAATACTCTCCAGTTCTCAAAAAGAAATATGCCCCCACCCCATATAAAAATGAATTGCTTTATTTACATATAAAACAAATTTTTACCTGCCAATAAGATTTAGTAATGTAAAAAAATAAAATAAAAATAATAAAACAAAAAATTAAAATAAAAGCATAAAAGTATACAGCATGTGTGGTAATTTTTTTTTCACAAATATCACACATTCATGTACTTTCAAAGTTATTCAAAGAAGTTTTGAAAATAAATAAATCTTACAAATAAAATACTTATAAAATCTTTGATCAGACCTCAAAATAACACATGTTAATTTAATTCTTGCAAATTATGCCATCGCCGTTTCCAAAGAAAGGATTACATGATGTAATAATTTTGAATCTGCAAAATGGTTTTGCAAAAATTAAATACTTTTATAAATGTATGTTGATTTTTTTAAAAAATCTAAAAATTAGAGAATCCTTGAATTTTGACAGAAGAAAAATGAAACTATAGTGAAATCCCTCAATATTTATATGAATTTAAACAAATTATTTGATTTCAACATCAAACACAACATTATTGCAGAATACTATGTCATGATCGTTACTGAAAGATATTGGCAGTGCTTTATGATGATCCTGAAAAGTAGATATTCTAACTGTATTTAACAGAAGGTTCCAATTCTGAAATCTGGATGCTATGAGTTCTACTTTATTCTTTAGGAGTTCAACACAGTGCTTAATTTATAATTATTTTCCCTTATTAATTTTATTTTACATATTTTAATTATAATGACACAAAGCATCCCATTGTAAACAGTGCAATTAAAATACTGACTCAGATTTCTGAGTCAGGACACAACTTTAAAGGACAATTTCTAGTGCTCAGTGACCAACTCAAAATTTATAAAAGATAGATACTTTACTTTTAGAAAAAAAAATCAAAATTTACTGAGCAGTTTAATTAAAAATATTTTTTAAAATTTAATGCAAAAATAAATATTAAATAAATAAAAATGAAATAATTCTCTGAAAAATGTGGTTTGTGAACAAATAAAAAAAAGCATATTCAGTGCAGTATGATTCAGCACATGGCAATACACTACACTAAAATATACAAATATGAAAAATAAAACTTTATTTTTTAATTGAACGTAAAAATGTGTGACAACAAAAATTTAATTAATGTAAAAACACAACCAATTTTTAAAAATGTGCAATTTTTTAACAATTATATACGTCATTGAAGAACATGCTACATTTGTAATTGAAAGTGATCAGCAATTCTGTAGAGATATTACAACAATGAGCAATTTTTATAGCGTTCAATGTTCATTTAATTCTATTTTCCATCTTAGTGACCTTTTTTGTGTACGTGGATGAATGAAGAATAGCCATTCTTATTTTCTTTTTCCTGATAGTCTATCTTCCTGCTTCAAAGTTTATATAAACTTCTAAATATTTGGAATATCACAGCACCTTCAAAGCTTTTAAAACAATTGTGTGTGTACTACTCTTCAATACTGTTATTTGCTTTGCCCAAGATGCCCATTGTATACTTGATATTTACTTCATATTTTACATTTCTTTTATTTTTTACTTATTATTTGACATATGCACAAATGTCTTTGAAATTAATTAATAAACTCATTAATTATTTCTGTCATGTACCAAGTAATAAGCACAATCTATTAAAATTTTAAATTTTACTCTACATGCAATATTGGAATAAAAGCCAATGCTTTTAAGTGTTCAGACATTCAAAATAAAATTTCTGAATGAGGAATATTTGTCTTGTATGATGAATCCTTGCATCATTGCAATGTTGTGTGCTGAATTGCACTGCAATGAGTTATGTAATGAATTGCCTAATATCTTAAAAAATTCATTTAATTGAAAGTAAAAATTAGAGTTAAGTTACATATCATTCATTAAATTTTGCATATTTTGAAGATTTTTCAGATGGTTAAAAATTAACCTCTACAATTTAGATAATTATTAACAATAATAAATTTGTAACCAGGTAAAAAAAAAATCTAAAAAAAACAAAGAACAAAACCTAATAAATGGAAATAAGAATATATACACACATTGTCAGATCACAAAATTAAAATCAATAAATTATGATAAACAATATATTTATGATAAATAATATACTTAATTTCATAAAAAATCATTTAAATAATAATCGCATAATAATATTATTGCATAATTTTTTTGAAGGTTAAATATTAAGCATAACTCAAAAACACCTTCAAAAAATATTGAGATTTTTTTTATACATCTTTAACTATTACTTGTGTTTATTTCAGTTGTTTTAATTCATAAGTTAAGAAAAAATTTCTATCTTTCAATATTTGAGAAGAAAAAGTATTTCAAACAGCTTTCAGATGCTTAAAATTTGTCAAGATTGTGAAACAATGACATGACAATTTTAAGCTCATAATATTCCTGGTTATTTAAGACTTGATAAGTTTAACTTATATAACTTTTATTAGTGGTCAGATGGAAAAAAAAAGGATTATCTCAAAAAAAAAATTAATTAATCTTAACATTAAATTAAATTCTAGATTTATAATATATAATTGCAGATATTATGAATTATTCTTAATATAAATAACCATTTCAGATTATAAAAAAAACATTAAATTTATTTATTCAATGAAGGAAATCTTGAAATAAAATATTTGAGAAATCTAAAAAAATTTTAAATTACTGTAAAGGACATATTTTTAAAAACCTTCAAATTTGAATCGACTTCATGTTACTAATTATTGAATTAAATTTCTTTTTAGTTTACTTACTGTAAAATTCAATCTCAGTCTTTGGGGATCTTTTATAAAGAATGTGTCACAGACAGGATTTAAAGGATTGATGCAAGTATTACAAAATTAACAAATTTATTTCACATATGTGCATCTCTGATACTCTAAAAATTAAAAGACAGCAGTTCCATTGACCCTATACAGTCTCTACTGCCTTTCTCACCATTTACACTCATTACTTCACTTTTATATATTTCAGTTACTTCCCCACTTAGCAACCTCTCAGGGGAATTTCGACTCTACGCTTGCTTCTGGCAGCGTCTTATTTTCTAAAACCGACCATGAATAAAATGTGAAATTTGTGGTTTACATTAATAAATTTATGAAATTTATATAAAACACAGAAATGCCTTGCTATATAATAATAACAATAAAAAATATTTTACAGTTGTTTTGAAAATAGATTTATAACATAAAATCTTTCTAGAAAAATATTAAAAAACAGAACTATTGTTACTAATAAAATAAAAGTTTTAAAAGAGCAGAAACAGTTAATTTAAAACAACCTTTTTACCATTGTGAAAGATAATATGATGAAAATAAAGAAACTAAAAAATGCTTTTTAAACACGTTATGTCATTGTCTACTAATTTGTGATTTATGATTACATCTGGAAGAATAACAGAAACTGAATTTCAAAAGGAGAGGATCAGAATGGTGTCAATAAATGTGCAAATTTTTAAGAGGATAAAACTCAGATTGATAGACCTAAAGAATTTAAAATCAAAATATATTAAAAATAAAGATAACAAATGTGACGTGATTTATATGATCTGCAATTTATGAAGTGCATACAAATGCAGAGTAACAAAATATAAAAGTGAAAATAAATTTAAACTTCAAAAAGTAAATTTTTCTGTTTCTTTAGATAATAATATAAGATATCTAAAAACATAGAAAGAATTGTATATGATTTTGAAGAGAGCAATAGATTTCCATTAAGCACAGAAAATAAATTTAAAAATTATGCAAATTTGTGATATATGAAAGATTATGTAAAACATCTCTAAACTGTCAGATTAAATATATGTCTAAACTATTAAGAGTTAAACAGTTAATAATAAAATGTACATGATAAATGCATTTATTAAATTTAGTAACTATAAACATTAAATACTATTTGTCATTTATACTAACCTTTGATGTTGGTTGAAAAAAACTCATTCTTGTCCACTTGGTAATACACGATACAGTTAGGTTACATGAAAGACATATTGCACGTGAATTAAGTTATTATGTAAAATATAATATTTTAAATCACCAGTTTATTAGAAAGAATGAATATAAAAATTATTTAATCAATGTTAAAAGAAGGTACTATTGAAAATGAAAAGTTTATTGAGAAAAGGAACTATAAAAATATTAAACGAGAGATAAAATTTAATGAAAGTTGTCTTAAAAACTAATGTCATCTATTTGAGAAAGAAACTTTATCACAATAGTAGAGAAACTATAAATAACTTAAATTTGGATTTACATAATTTATCTTATATTAGTAAAACAGCTTGAGTTTGATGATTCTAGAACAGAAATTATTCCTCATATGGAAAGAAAAAATATTGTTCAGCAAAATAACTGATCTTTCTTTAAATTGAGATTGTTGATATGTTTAGTGGAATCAACAACTCAACAAGAAAAAAAAATAATAAAATAAACCTTTACAATCTGTAAGAACATTTTGAAAAAACTGCAGAATCTTTCTCAGGAATAAATTTGATTTAATAATTAGAATCTGTGTTATTCTTTATTATTAATTAGATTCCTCAAAAAACAAAATTAAAATACTTAAGTTTTTTTTTATAGTAAATTGAAATTTAATGTGATGCATAACAGAAATTTTAAATATAACCATGAATATATTATTAAAATTTTTTCAAAAAGTTTTGAAAACTTTTAATATTAAATATTTAAGAGAATATTCAGAATTGCACATAAAAACAGCAGATAATTTTTCAATTTGTGGAGATATTTCCTTAAAAACAAATAAACTGCATCTATCTCGATATAATACTGCTTTTAGATTATCTTGGAATGCAGCAGTAAAAAAAAGTTAAATTTTTAAAACTGTTGAATAGCTTATATGATTTTAATGTTGGAAAAAGCAGTAATGTTGTATGGAAAAATGAGATAAAAGTACCAAATAATTATCGAATGTATTTAGATGTTATTAATTTACATGGATAGATTTAAATCTTTTATATGGTAAATATTGATCATTTATAATGTGATAAAGCACATAATAGACTTTAAGAAAAAACACTAGATAATTAAGATACTAGTTCTACATTTAGCATACCCCCTCCCCCCCCAAAAAAACAGTTGCATGATTATCATTCAGATTTAAGTTTAACTCTACGGGAAAAATTATCAGTAAATCTAAATAAGAGAAATTATTCAGAATGCTATATAAATAAATTATGTCATAAAAGAAAAAGTTAATAAATGAGCTAAGTTACAAAAATACGTAGAATTTTAGAATTTGAAAAAGATTGCTTAAAAAAATATGTTGCCTAAAATACCAAAATTAGAACGAAGTCTGTTAATGATTTGGGAAAAGCTTCTTTTATGTTAATAAATAATTATATATTTAGAAAAGGTAAAAATGAAAGATAATTAATGAAGATTATATAGTAATTATATGAAGCTCAAAACCTTTTAAATGCTAAATTAATTTTAAAAATACAACTATTTTTGAGGGAAACTTAGTAGCTTTTTATGTAAATAGAACAAAAATAAAATTTAATAAATCTATATGTCTTTAAAAAATATTGCAAATAAATGAAATTAACTGAAAATCTTGATATAGTAAGAATGAACATTTTTTTTAGGATCTATCAAAACATTTAAAGTATGATTTTCTTTGCAATTTGAAACAGAAATATGGAGTGAAGTTACATAATATATGAAAACAAACAGTTTTATTGCAATTATTAGGAATGATTTTTTATGAAGAAAAAACCAAATAAAAATTATTCATATTAATCTAGACAAAAATTAAACCTTAAAGATGAAAACTATATATATATATATATACACATATATATATAATTAACACTCAATTTTGTAGGATTAAGATATAAAATGTACACAAATAAAGCAAAAGATGAAAAAAGATTCGAAAGGTTTTTAAAAATTTGAAAATAAAATTTTGTTTGAAGGTTATGAAGACTGCTTATTTAACAAACTTGATCACTGTAGAACTATGAATCCATAATTAAAAGTAAAAAACAAATTATATTCAATGTAAGAAAAAGAAACATTATAGTGAACGATATTACAAACATATTTTAAAAGACAAAATTCATTCAAGAGAGTATAGGTCCATCTAATTCCTTCAAATTAATAAAATTAAATCCAGGCGATAGTAACATGATATTAAAAAAAAATCTGTACTAAATTTGGAGATACAGTAATTGTAAAATTTGAAATAGAATATGAAAAAAGAAGAGTTTTGTTTTCAAGAAAAGGGGGGGGGGAATCAAATACTTCAGAAAGATTAATTAAAAATTAATAAAGGTAACTATAGAGGTTAACTTTTAAATATAAAATCTATGATACTTCATTTGAATGACATTTAAAAGAAATATTTTAATTTTATTATTTTTATAAAATAAGAATATATATATATATATATATATAGCTGTAAAAATAGCTATTCTAATTACATTCCAATGTAAAATTCTTCAAAAAAATTTTTAAAAATTTTGATGTAAATATATTTTTAAGACAGATTTTTTTTCATCTAAACTTTAATTAGAATACAGGTTACCCTTAATTTTTGCATATTTTTAAAAATTCGCCTTTTTAAATATTTTTGTTGACATTAAGTTTTTACCAAGCAGCACATTTTTCACTTCATTATACATATATATTGATAAATACTTTAAAGCACAGTTTTAGAGTGTATTTCTTAACATTCTTTTACTTTTGAACATTCAAGATTTGCACACATTTTCAGGAACCAATTAATTATATGTGAAGGTCGAGAACTTTCTTTAAAAATATAGTTATTAAAAATTCCCTTAAATTCATGTTCTTAAGAAAATGATCCAGACAGGATTCTGTGTTACTTATCTTTATTAATTTTAAAAAAATTTTTATTAAAATGCTTATTTTATGATTTTTTTTTTTTTACTTTTACAGATTTTTACATTTTGAGCCATCATGAAAATAAATTGACTCAACTGAGTCAAAATATTTCCCTTTCCACAAAATTTAAAAAGCATATAAATGTTTGAAACACTGGTTATCATGTTATAAAGAAACTATTTATCATTTCTGATACATTATAGTAAAAGCCTACAAAATAGGCTTTATATACTTCCAAAATCAACTACAATTGGAAATTTCCCAACAGAAACAATGTTAAAAATTGTAAGATCATAATCAGAAAAAGCATAGAACAGGGGAGGGGAACCTTTATGGATCAAGTGCCATTTTTTTCTAAAGAAACATTTAATGAAGTATAGATGTACGATCACGTAATTATGACTTTGATTATTGGAAAAATAATAAAATTAAATACTAATAACTCAAAACTCTATTTACTACAAAAAAATACATTTTGCACTGTATAGTAGTAAATATTTTAGTTATATGTGCAATTCAAATTAAAGTAACAGTGTGGTTTCTGTTATTGCAGATTAGATGACAAATAACTTATAATTAGGATTGTAAGGCGTTACTTTTAGCAGAATGCATGCTGAATTCATCTGCCAAAAAGTTTCTAAGAGAGTTTTGAATTTTATTCATCTTTGAAAATAATGACTCACAGGCATAGGTAGATGAAAATATGGTTACAGTAGCATGAGCCAGCTTTTTCAAACGGTTAAATGTGTCTGGAATCCGTTTCAATATACAATTGGTCCAGAACATAAAACGCACATCGCTTTGTCACCTTAACTAATCATGTTAGGTTTCTCAGTCCACCAAGTTCGAAATTCTTTGTTACACTTACTATCTTGCACTTATTGTTTTATTGCTGAATTAGCCATTTTAAATAACGGCTAAAAATCGTAAATATAACACAAAACCAACTTTAAAATACACTTGCATCAACGAAATTTACTATTCTATGCGTTGAAGAATTTCACATCATTAGCAATTGTAGTACACAATGTAGCTAAGGAGGCAAGACAATAACAAACGAGTGTGCTCCTTGCCGCATTGCGACCAATCACTCATTTGATCATAATACTTTATAGTGGACTTTGTTATTTTGAACTAAAATGCAAACTGCTTTGATCAGTGACATGCCCAAAATATAGTGTCATGTACCATTGGTGTTCGCCATACCTGGCATAAAATATCAATCATCAAAAGAACTTAATAGAAAAGTCATTTCTGCTGTAGAAATAATATTTTAAGAATAATCTCGATGACTTTAGTCAAAAATTTCAAAATAGAAAAAATAATAAATTTCAAATTAATTCATTTAAAATATCATGAAATATTAATGTATCAAATAAAAAATTTCACTCACATTAGAAATATTTGAAAATTTGCCTTCTTCCAATAAAACTTCTTCACAAACCCTTGAGTTCAATTTATTCCAGGAAATATATGTAGCTGAAGAAACCCCTATCTCTGAAATAATTTGACTTTGACTGAATTTATTTACCCACATGTAACAAAAAGTTAAAATTTGTTCAAATGCCATATTTGTCAATTCAAACCAAGAACCTTGTCGAACAGAAGAGCGTCTGGAACAGTACCTTTTTGTTGCCTAAAAGATAAATATGAAAATACTTTTCTAAATATTTATTCGAATGTATGTAACCAAGAAATCAGAATTTAAAACTGCAGTAATTAAATTAAAAAGTAAAATGATCATCAAACAATAAATGTGAATAATAAGTTTTAAAATCAAGTTGAACATAAGATTCTATAATTCGATTCAAAGAGCTTTAAAGTGCTAATTTGTAGTAGCACTTTAATCATTTAAAATCTTTAAAAATATTTTAAAATTTAAAGTATTCCTTGCATTTTCAGAAACAGAAGAGATAATTTTTTGACCAAAACTATAACAGATATCGATAACTAAGTACTATAGAAAACACAAAAAAGATACATTATTAACAAAAATATTTTAATACTTGTTCATTACTGCATCAAAACGAAAAATTTTCCATCAAAAACTTGGAGATTAAAACAAATTATAAAAGCACAAGACATTCAAAACAATATAATGAAAAATAAGCTACAAAGAATTAAGTTAATAAGAAATAAAATTCATACTCATTCATCAAAAATTAAGATACATTATGTGAAAAAAAGTGTTAATAAAAAATTTCAATTTTCTCATGAGTATTTTCACCGATAACCACACTTTCATAATTTTCATTCTGGCTTACAGATTTTTTTACTTTTAAGCCTACTAGTAAAGTGTTTTTTTTTTTTTTAAATTATTTTGATTAATAATTATTTGACATTTTACTCTTTGACATTTTTCTCTCCCATTTTTTGCACATGATTTTTTTAGCTGTATGTAATTTCTGAAAGAAATTTTATTTTAATTGTTAATGATGAAAGAGTTCTATTAAATTCTAAGGGAAAGCAGTAAATAATAATGAAAATATTTTCAGATAAAATAAATTCATATTTGGTTCCATAGAAATCTACAACAGTTTTAAGAAACAATAAGCAAAGAATATTGCACATTTTTACTCAAATGGACTAAATTCATATGACATCATTATCATGTCATATATATTTTCATGTGTTTCCTGCCTAACACAAACTAAACACTCTCATACTTTTTTTTAACTTCATACAATCTATTTTTCCTTTTTTTTACAAATTTTCATAACCAGAAACGTTTGTAGAATGTCATACATAACAATCTTGTGCTTCTTTGTGTGTGTTGTTTTTACTTCTCATAAATATTACTTTTATTACTTTGGCATTTTAAAATGTTGTGTTGCATAACAAATGGGTTGTTCATTCATTCCTCATAAGCAAAGTTTTTTCATAGTAAGGTTTGTGGTATTGAATTCATTCTGTTATATAAGTATGTTTAGTAATTATCAAAAAAATAGCCTGGTTTAATAGTTATTTTCTAACATTCATATAAAGTTTCCTTTTTGCTGTTCTTAAAAATTCCATTTCAGTACTATTGTTAGGATATGTAAGTTTTTATAATGTTATTCATTATTTTATTTGTTTAAATTGTATGAAAATAATTGTGTTACATTTGATAAATTTTTAATTTAATTTTGAATAAATATTTATCAACACATTTTTTTAAAATTTTTATTATTTTGAATGTTTCGAAATGCTACTAAATAATCACATCTTTGGAAAGATAAAACTGTCAAGAGAATTTTTATGGATCAATTATTTCAAGAATTAGAATACAATAAATATATAACAATGTTTCACCTTTATGTATTGTATGAATCTTTTATATATAATATACAATTCATTTTGTTGTAAAAAGTAAAATTCATTTTTATCTAAAAAGATAAATCTTAATTATTAATTTAAAACTTTCCTATTATAACTCTCTCTAATTATATTTTTAAAAAACTCTGGATTCACACACACACAAGAAGTAAACTTTTAATAAATTTTCTACAAGTTTAAATTGTATTTTAGAACAATCTATAGTGTATTGATAAATCATACTATATTATATATACTATTATTTTTGCAATTTATATGTAATGCAATAAATAAAAAAATACATTTAAAATGAAGGATAATTAAACTGGATTTCTTAAAATTATTTCCCCCTTTTCTAATGATAATTATAATATTGTACAATTAATATAAATTATAAATCAATATTTTGAAAAGTTAAAAATGAAAGAAATTTTTTCTTAATTTACATATATTTTTTCAATGGTTTAGAATCATTACTACATTATAAATTAAATATTATTGCCTTGGAATTAATATTATTGGTGTTAGAAACACTTTGTGGTTTAATAATAAATACCAATAATTATTTTACTATAACATGAAAATAAAAATTTAATCAAGTCATAAAACAATAAATAATTATATAATCATGAAAGATTAAAAATGATGTATACTATTTGAAATAAAAAATTTAATTTAAATTCAAAGTACAGGATTTTATTGCAGTAAATGCAACCCACATGGAAATGTTGCCACAATATCAAACGATTCTTACTTGGTACTGCTTGTCTATGAATTTAGTCCATTCTAAAATTCAACTAAATATTTTAAAAATATGTATAAAAACTGTCCATAAAGAGAAAAAATTTGCTACTTCATTAATTTGGGAAAAAGTAAAAAAATAATTGTCTGTCAATGAATCATTATTTCTAGTAATGTAAAATATTTATAACATTTCTTTTATCTGCATCTCTCCAAGTTTTTAAAAATTGTCTATCAAAGAGAATTTATACATGTGGAATCACAATTTAATTCAAATTAATCAGTAATTAAATTCTGAAAATATTAAAATATACAATCATTGGGAACACACAACAGTGCAAAATTTCAGAATTTTAACACATCAGGAAATGAGTGAAAAATCAATCAGAAATTTACCTTTTTACAAATACAAAACAAGTTAAATATAAAACACACACAAGCCCTGAATGAAAAGAAAGCCTAATTATATATATATAACCAAATCCTTCCGAAATTTATTTCAAAACAAATTACTTAAATATTTTCAACATTACTCCTAATTTACATAGAATTTAATACTACAACAAAAATATTATAATATAATTCATTTAATTTTTGCTTAATCATATTTTGTATTATGCATTGTATGCAGAATATATTTATTATCAAAATATATTTCATTTATTTAAAAAATTAATTTTAAAAAGCATATAAATATATTAAAGTTAAAAACTTTCTTGATAAATCAATAAAATGTTTTAATTATTAGATATACACACTTATCCAATACAGTTGAAACATTAAATTATTTGGGTAGTAAATTAGCAACACATAGAAAATTGTAAATTCTAAGTTAAATTAAATTTGCATAAATTGCATTCATCTAAAAAAACTCAAAAAAAATTCAATTTAAAATTCAATTTAAGAAGTAAATTTAAAATTATTGAAAAAATTAATAAATACCATGAGAGTTGAACAGACCCAAACAGCACCATCAGAAAGTCGAGGAACTGATTTAATGACCATAACACAATTACAAGATGGACACATTACAGAACTGGGAATCAATTCCATCTGTCTGAGCCAGTCTAAGCAACTTTCTTTAGTTTCACAAATAATTCTGCATAGATAAGCATAATTTATATATTTGCCATCCAAAATATTACTTTTGAAATTCCACATACTTTGCTTAAAATTTTCATCACAGATTATTAGATCACCTGGAATTAAAAAAAAATCGCAAATATAATATCTATAATATAATATTAAGCAAATTATGAACTCTCTCTTATAATATGTGCATGTATATATATAGAGATAGATATATTGATAGGAAATGAAGAAATTTATGTCATGCAAAACATTCAGTATAATGATGCACAAAAGCAATCATACAATCATAGCTCTACTCAACATTAAACTAAAACTGAATGCAATGCAATGTATATTTAATATATAAAAATGGGATGGTTTGTATATTAATTAATAAATAAATTTTCCTGTTTTTAAAAACAAGAAAATTTGAGTACCGTATTTTCCTGTTTATAATCTGCAGCGGCATATTATCCGCAAATCCATTTTTTCGAGTGCTAAAATAAAAAAAACGTCGCATAATCCGCAGCGCTGTATAATCCGCATTAATTTTTACGGCGAATAATCCAAAATATATGCTGCCGATAATGTAGTGTCATAAAAAAATACACAATATGATTAAATTAATAAGTAATTAATTGTATGGAAAAAAAAAATTCTTGTAAAATTCTTTTCTCTCCATCAGACACATTTATTGCTATCATAATTTCTAAGCATTTGATTATTTTTATGTGTTAATTCCAACGTCTAAATGCTGTAATATCTTTGTCAGTCCTGCAGGTATTAGTTGCAGATGCGAACTTCAGGGTATTTTTACCATTCTCGCTGGGATGTGCTTCATCGAGTTCACAATTAAAAAGCTTTGGGTCACATTTTTCAAAATTAGCCTTGTCCCCTCCCCTCCACAATTAAGTATTTGATTCGTTAACATTAAACAATCTTGCAGTTTCTCGATTTCCTACTTCAGTAGCCTTTTCTATAATGCTTAGCTCAAAATCAGCCGTGTAATTTACACGCTTCCGCTTTAACATGATGATATATGAACTTGAATATTTTCAGGACAAAACAGCTCACACAGATCAAGACAGAATGCAAAATGACGCCATCGACTAGCAACTGTAATATCTTTCCAAGGAGCCGAATTTGTTCTAGAACGTAATTGGACAAAATTGACTGTAGCAGAAATCGTCGGCCGACTAGAAAAAGCTTTCTGTTACTTATTTTATAAAACATAATTGGTATTTTTTTCAAAACTTGATTATACGCATTTCTGATGGAGAATGTTTTTTATCATATTATCCCTGGCGGCGTATAATAGGCACAAGGAAATTTGAAACTTTTTTAACACATAATCCGCGGATTACATACAGGAAAATACAGTAAATATTAACAATTAAGCAAGAAAATTTATATGAAACATCAAAAGCATTCCAATATGCAACTTTTTTTTCCTAACTATTAAATTAGTGGAATTTTTACACATAGGAAATCATAGACATGCGTATCTATTCTCTTCATGATATTTCCAAACTCGTCTTCCAAAGGAATATTAAACTGAAATAATAATCTATCTAAAGAGATGGAGTACAGAAAAACAAAAATAAATTATTAAAAAGAAACTGAAAGTACAAAATGAATTCATATTTGATGCAAATAATTAAGATTATAAAATATTTGAAAGAGATGATCTAAAGTAAAACTGATCATTACTGTTAAATGAACAAAATTCAAAATATAAAGTAAAATAGACATTCGTGAAAAAATTCACAAGTAAGCATAAATGTTTTATTATTTGAGAAATTTTTAAAAAAGGCCCTAAATGAAAATTTCTAAAGATTTAAGTACAGTTTTTGAACCAAAGAGTTTCAGTCTTAAAACGACAAAGAATCATATCCTGAAGAAAGTAGGGTTTATTAACATGTACTACGAAAGAAGTCACATGAATAAATTACAAGCACATCAATTATTAACAAAAATAAGAACATGTTAATATAAGTAGACTTTTGGGACGAAGTCATGTTTTCAGATAAAAGTAAATTCAATACATTTAGATCAGAATGTTGACAAAAATAATTGCACTGAGAGAATAGAAAGCTCTTCATATCCGAAAAGCTAAATTAAAATGTGAAGAAACATATGCATGGAAATGTAGGGATGCACTACAAGTAAGTAAATTGTTATCACTGACATAGCTAGTCTTGAATGGGCCCTGTATCTTAATTCCTTGGGGGCCCTCTTTCAATGCTCCTTTACATTTAAAATTTTTTTCTTGCACATTTAGGGGCCCCTAAGCCTTGGGGGCTCTGTACGATTGATATAGCTGATATGGCAGCAACTACGCCTCTGTTGTGCATCACAAATGGAATAATGAATTGCAAAGTAGACAAAAGACATTCTAAAAAAATATGTAACACAATAAGAGTTCAAAATAACTTTATTTTTCAGGAAAACTCAAAGCATATAGAATTTAAAACTGTTTTTGTTCCTATATAATAATACTCCAAAAGAGTTAAATACATTTCCATAATCTTTGAACATAAATGTCATGGACTACTTATGGAGTATTTTGAAATTCAAAATTTTAAAAAAATGATATGCCTCAAACAAAATGGAAAGAAAAAAAATATTGGTTTTCACAGAAAAGTAGCCAGAATTTAGTGCCATTCACCTAAAAATCTAGATCTTGCCAAATCATCAAGTCTTTATATATACTGTAGCTATACATGGAAATATTACAAAAAACTAAGGCTGACATGTTCTGAAATTTTCAGACTAGTCCTTCAGTGTGCAAATACTTTTGGCAAAAAAAAAATTATGTGTTCCAGTAACTTATTTCTTTAAAAAAGAGTTAGGTGTACAAGATTTTGAATAAATATAGTTAAAAAGTCAACTTATTGTATATTAACGTCAGACATAAAGAGACAAGTTCAAAACAAAAGAACTATCAATGTTTAATACATCTAACATTCAAAATTATTTTCGTTAAAAACTATATATGTACACAAGAATATTTTCCACATTTTTTGTCTTTTTTCAATGTGTTTGTGTTGTGTGTGTGACCTACATTTTCTCAAATATTTTAAATATATAGCAAGCAGATGAAATTTTAGAACATTAAAGAGCTTCATTTCTATCTCCAGCCTTCTATAATTCTTGTGTGATACTTATAACTTAAAATGAAATCTTTAGATAAGCCATCACTCTGTAGAACTTAAAAATACCTTTTCAAGATTTGATAAATTAACTAATTATACAATTCATACTATAAATTTTTAAACCAATAAATAACCTGTAATATTTAAATAAGTAAATGACATGGAATAAAAAAAATTACAAAAACTATTTAATCTAAGTAAATATATAATCATATCCAAAATTATAATTTCTTCTAATTAGAAGTCACATTATCACAGTTAACCGAGGCTGATTAATTTGTTCTTAAAATTATTTTTTGAATGTTCAACTATTATGCTAGACCAGGGGTTGAAAACTTGTGGCAAGTGGTACAATTCTCAGTGACACTCTGCACTACTCTACAAACTTGTCAATTTTTGAGTGAATGGAAGTTGATAAATTTGTAATGGTCCTTATTTGACAAGCATCTTCAGAATTATGGACATTTATGAAATTACAAAAAATCCCATAAAGATAACTCTAAAGATAAATGTACAGCCATTTTGTAAATTATTGAGTGACATTGATGGAAAGATTAAATTGTTTAAAGAGAAAATTGCATACGTATTCTGCTTTCTGCTTTTGGTTCTACATATTTTAGTAAAAAATATTTCCTCATATGAAAAATAGTTTGAGACCACAAATTTATATATATATTACAACTATATGCATATATCATGTCAGTCATTAAGTAACAGATTAGACCCCTGATTTTGTGATATGAAAGTAGAGAGGGGCAAGCACTAGGTTCACATAAAATTTTTTATTTATCTCTTTATTTAAATATAATGAAGGGAATTACTTGTATTTTACACTGTCTATTTTTATTTTAACAAATATATTTAAAAATACATAATATATCTACAATTTTAAATTTTTTTATATTTTTGTTGAAGAAATAGTCATATATTTTATGCTGCTTATTTTTATGCCAAGAAGTATCTTTAAATGATTCAAAATTAATATATAATAAAACTGTAAATCTAAATTATTAATCTCTTATCTAATTCTGCATACATTATCATGGGAATAGAATTGTTTTAAAAATGTCGTATCATGTGGCACGCTGAATCATATTGGTAGATTGGTTTGGGACGCCACAGCTAAAAGGTTGCAACGTACATGTGACCCCTGTGCTAGAGACCTTAATTTTAATTAAAACTAATTTATTATGTTCAGTATCAAGTACAACTTGCTTCATTTAAAGAGCTCTTTAAGAAAGTATAACTTAACAGAGAATATTTTGTACTCGACATTTTTTATTCACAATAACATTTTATGCACAGAGCTCAACAAATTAAAAATGCAAAAAAGTCATATGAAACTAGCATATAAATGTTCCTTAAAAATAATTTAAAAAAGGTATTTCAAATAGAAAAACTAGTTAACTTATGTCATTAAAATGAAGTATAATTTGGTAATTGCACACTACTGGTGAATTTCAATGGGGTGAGGATTGTGGCAAGGGCGTTGGAAGTAGGGTACACAGGAAGGAAGGAGGAGGGGTATATTCTAGAAAACACACAGACAAAAGCACCAAAGTGTAATCTCTAAGGAAAAAATTAAAAACCTGTTGGTCTATAGGGACAGGTTGGGAATTGAACCCCCTCCTCCTTGCGTATGCCATTGGGATGTAGCAATATTCATTTTGGCCAAGGGTGCAACAAGTATAAATCAGGTTCCAATTTGATACACCTAAATCTGAAAATAACGTTTCTTGTATTACTGAAAAAATATCAGCTTTTTATAATTATTATGTGACATAATTTCACAACTTCTTTAATTACTAATATATTAGCAATAACATCATGCTCTTTAGATTTGATTTCTTTTAATAGGTTGCTAAATGGACAACCTTATACTTATAAATCCTAAAACTTTCTATTTGCATAAATTAACCATCAGGTCCGGCTCTAGCAATTTTGCTGCCTCGGACAAAAAGGGAAAATGCCACCCCTCTCTCTCTCCAAAGCAAAAAAAGAAATTGTTCACATAGATATACACCTATATGACTTGAATGATTCTTGAGAACAAAAAGGCAGCATAACAATATATATACACATAAGCATTTATTTAAAAACTTATAGTAACTACATTATGACTAAAATAAAGTATCTTCTGTAGCTTTCTATCTACCAAAAACTTATTATCTTGTCCTTTTTTGGATAGCTGACAATGGGCATTGTATGGGTGACAAGAATATCCACATTGTGTCCTCATTCCAGAAAGTTACTGTGGTGAATGATGTGTAAATATACCAAACTTCATTATTCAACATATAATCCCAGCTTGATCCCTTCAAGTTTCAACGTAAAAGAAAACTGAACTAAATATCTTAAATAAAAAAAATAAGGAAATAAGATATGTTAAATGAAATACCAAATTCACAAGCAATAATATATCAGAAAATATATCAAATTTTTTTGAAACAAAAAATTTTATTTTTCAAATTTGATCCAAATGCCACCCTTAAAATTTGCTGCCCCAGGTCTGGTTTGTCCGGCCCTAGAGCTGTCCCTGTAACCATATATCACAAATTTTAGCTTTCACACTGAGCACTTTGTAATCAAGTCATTTAGATCCCGTTATTTATCACATATAAGAAAAGAAACAAACAAGAGATACATCAAATAATAAAGTAGGACAAAAAAGAAATTCACCAAAAAATATTTAATGCACATCCAGTTACGCAGACTCAGAACCAATCTTTCAAGATTAAAGTTTAAAACACTCAATCTTTTTAATAAATGTCTATTTAATTAAATGTCTTTTACACATATACTAAGGTTTTTTTTCCCTTTTTGTAAAGATCATTACACTTACTCATCAGATTTTCCTTTTCTATAGGTGGGCAAGTTACAGAATTTGAAATTTCGGACGTCCCAGGAAAAGATTCTTGGTTATTACTTTGAGAACAATATGTTTTCACACAAGGTAATTCATTCTCTACTCCAATAAACTCCACATAAGTATCTGTATTTGATTTCCAAAAATTTACAAGTTGACTTAATATTTCCATTTGATACTTAAACACTGGTTCTGAGGAATTAAGAAATACAGGCAGAGTTGATTCCAACAAATGAGATGCCAAACTATTTTTTGAAACTGAATTATGCTTGCTATTTTCAAAATATGCACTATTTTGAAGAATTAGTAAAGTATTTTGATAATACTTCATACTCCAGCTATTGTCAATTAAACTTTCATCCAAAACACAAAGAGAGAGAATTTTTCTTACTGCAAAAATATGTCGGCAAGGCAGAAATGTATATAAATAGAAATGACATGAACACATTGAAGCAGAAGCATTAACTGGAGAACCAAAATTATCAAAAATATAATTATCAGACACAACACTACAGTCCATATGAATTTCAGAAGAAAGATCAAATTGATCAACAACAAATTTTGCAGCATAAGGTGTGAGTATTTTAGAAATCTGGTATTCAGGAGAAAAACGCGAAAATAAAACAGGACTCGTATGCAATGCAATATTCACTTTTTCATTCCTTTTTAAAAACAACATTAGGAAGACCTTTTTTATAAATTCAAATATGAAGCTTTCAGCATCCGAAATTAATTTTATAGTATCATCAAAATACTCGAGATGAGAGTTCAAAGAAGAGAAAATATTTTCATGGTAAAAATCAAGCCCTGTTCTCCACTGATTTTGTATGGATAACCAAACCTCTTGAAAATATTCAACAATTGATCCATGAAGCAACATAAATTGTTGATAATACATTTCATAATCTGTCTGTCTATGGACAAGATACATACTCCTAAATAATTCTAAAGATAGCTGAATTTGTTCCACTGGCACTACATTTAGTTCATTAATAATCTCAATGCCTTTCTTAAACGATTTCAGTGCATGATGTAATGTAATTACGATGCAAGAACCAGGAAATACATTATGAATAACATCCCTTTGCTTTATTTCAGAATCTAGCACTATGATTTTTGTTCGTCGCCAATTAGGGTTGTTTCTTTTAAAAGTGTTAAGCAACCATAACAATGACTCTGTATCCTCAGCAACAGTAAATCCAAGTGACACTACATGATTTTTACCATTTGAATCTTCCGCCAAAAACAAATACACAAAAACATCTGTTTCAAAACATCTGAAAGAAATATCTATGCAAAGCCGATCAGGATAAAAATTAAAAATATCTTTCATGAATGAATCTTGAAAATAGATACAGCTTAGATAACCATTAGAATCTAAAAAATAATCTGATACTACGTTAAACTTTTTTTCTAAATAAATAATTAGAGATTTATAATCTGATTTAGCTAATTCATCATCATCTGCAATATTATTTTCAGTCGCAACTTTTGCATAGGAAAACATAACTGAATAAAAATTATATTTAAAGATTAGAAAAAGATAATAACGACTACATGTGAAAAAATTCTTCAATACAGTTTTCGCTTCACATAATTAATACAACTGAAACAAATAGGGAAGGGAGAATGTGCTTAAAATACGGTGAAAGAAACTATAGCTGCTCTGAGCCTGTCTAGAAAAGTTGGAAGCTACGAAAATGTAAGCAAAACAAAAAATGGAAAAACGAGAAAATAACACAATTTATGCAAAATAGCTCATTCCAAATTACAGCGCAGTGCGCAAATCGAAAATGAGAGCACTTAACTGTGATAAATCCAAAATGTAACATCAAGACGATTTTTCCTGTTTTTGTGACTGTTAGTTAAACAGGCATCTAAATTTTGATGTGGTAGTAGTCGATGATTGAATATATATAAATATCAGTGGTGTAACGTACACCCCCAAATTGTGGGGGGGGGAGCCAAAGTCTGGCTGACGCCAAGATCTTTTGTAAGATCTGGCTTGGGGCCCAAAACCTGACTTTGCAAGGGGTCCTAATATTCTCCGTTTCGTCACTGATAAATACAGTAAAAACCCCGCTTAGTCGCCCATCCGGTATAGTAGTTAGCGACGCTGACTGCGGTGCCGCAGGGCCTGGGCTCGATTCCCGGAGAAGACATGGATGTTTGTAAATGTATAGTGCCTTCGCGGCATGGGGGTACTCTAAATAGCCGTCGAGTCGCAAGTCCTCTCGTGAGGTTGGTGGAAGGGGAAGAGAGGTGGGAGGCCCCTGACCACTCCCAGGGTGTTCTCCCTCAAAATTGAGGTGGAACTGAGCCAAATCGTACTGTCATCTGCATGGTGCTCAAAGCTACGGCTAACGTCAGGCGTACTATCTAGCCCGATGCCATGATGAATATCGTGGGCCTCGATCTGACTACGTCAGACAGGTAGCATTAGTAACAACAACAACAAACCCCGCTAAACGCTGTTTCGGTTTAACGCTCTTTTATTTGAATTGTGGGATTCCCCGAAATTGAACTCAACGTTCTTCTTTCCGATATCCGAAGCAGTTTATTTGTGTTTCAAACATTTGTTGACGTTATTGTAAATATACATTTATATAATATAACAATTGCTATAGTCAGGGCCGGACCGTGAGCTTTGGGGGCCCTGGGCTAACGATATCTGGAGGCCCCTAAATAATTAAAAATGTTGCTTTTTCCTAAAAAAACTATTGAGCGGAAAAATTTAAGTTAAACGAGGCAAAGTTTTTTCCCCTAAACAATTTAAATAAGTTATAAGCAATAACATAATTTACAAAAAAAAATTCTACATTTTCATGCTGAATATTTTGTTTACTCACATCACATTTTAAGTCTTTGGTAAGATCAATATTAATAGAAAGATGTGATTAATAATTAAACCTAGTATTTGTCATTGTTGTCCAATATTTGTTTTCTATATAGGGCATTTTGGAGAACGCATGCTCCGCTTCACAGCTAGTAACACGGATCGTTAGAAAAATCTTTAAAAGAGTATACAAATTTGGAAAAACCTGAACTAATTTCTTTTCAAAAATTAAATTGAATATATCACTACAAGTATAGGACTCTAGCTCAGTTTTAGATCAGTTTTTAATTGAACACATTCATTTACTAAATTGGTCTATATCATCTGAATAGTAGTCAGTAATAGCGCGTACACTCTCCAGGTTGACGTTCTCCTTACTTTGATCTTGCAAATCCATCAAAAACTTTAATTTCTTATTATATTCTGCATATATATACTTTACTTCTTCTACTTAAATCAAGGATTACCTTATCTAACGCTACAATAATCGTGTCTCTTATAAATTTTTCTGTCCCATACACAGCTTTTTCTGTGAATTTATCTGCAAATTTTGAAATAACCCGTGTGTAGTTTACATTGCTATATTTTGTTTCTACATTAGAACTTAATTTTTTGGTTGCGTCTTGATACTTCTTTGATTTTTGATCTGATTCGCATGTCGTACATTGCTTATAAACGTTTTTAATGACATAATGATTTTATTCCCTTCACAGTTGTCCAAACCCCAAGAATCTGTTATTTTTTATTAACTGGATTAAATCTTTCTAAAATTTCTTCCCAAAATATAATTAAAATGGCAGTTTCGAGTTTTGTTAATTTATTAAATAAATTTGTTGCCTCTTTTTGAAAATCAATTTTCTCATTTTCATTGTCGCTAAATATATTAAGAATATTCATGATATTACAATATTTATCTGTTGAGGCTTCAAAAGGATCGTAGTGACAAGACCATCTGGTCTGACTTGATCTTTTTAAGGTAAATTTCAGTTTAAGTTCACGATTTAGAAGTTTCTACCTATCAGTCGAAGTAGAAAAGCAAACATATATTTGTTGCACTAAACCAAAGAAGTTCACGATTTCAGTTGCAACCTTAACTGATTATGCACAACTAGATTAAGGTGGACTTCTAAATGTACTGAAAAGGTCAGGGTACTTTAACTTAATGAAACCACATTATTTGGATATGAAACTTTTGTTGAGAACGTAAATTACTCATATAAATCCACCTTGAAATGTAAAAATGTCAGAAATGGTCTAGAAAATTTTAAAATTACGAAAAATACATATATCTTTGCTTCCAAAATGCTCGGGCGCCATGTTTGGCAAGCTTTAGTGTAATGACTGCAGATGGCGCCACGTGTATGCAATCTACGTACAAAACTTTTAAAACATTACTTTAGAAGAAAATTGAGCATAAACTGCTTAAATACACATTAAGAATACTTTATTTTACGAAAATGAATATTTTGCTACATGAATAATGATTTTAATCACTTCAGAAACACTAATTCTACTTTTTTTTATATGAAAGGGGAGGGGGTAAGAGAATTAAAGTAACCCATGACTACGTCATGAGATGACGTCATTGTTAGGGAGGGGACCCTCTTCGTTGGAATGAAAGAAGGAAGTTCTGACAATTTGTTTCCAAGATGAAACGGGATGTCTTCAGAAACAAGGGCTTTTTCAAGCTTCAGAATACGCCAAAAACGCCAAGCAGCGCGAGTATCATTCAAATGTGGTTGCCCGTCTGTTGGATCTTCTTACGTCTGACTGCGTCACTAAGTTAGAGTAAAAGAGTTAGAAATTGTGGGCTTCCACTACAAAAAAGAGTTCGAAATACAATTACAACTTTTAAATAGAATACATTAAAAAAATGAATTTTTAATATTTGTATTTCAGGGTAGAAATTTTCAACTAGTTTTTGAACAATATTTTGATTTTAGTTGAAAAGATTAAGATATAAGAAATTTGTTTGTATATTAAGCGCTCAAAAACAGTTCCATTACACATATAATTCTTTTTTTTTTAAATAAAATTTCTAATTTTCTTTTGAAACAATTGATATTTTTTTAAAAGTAAGGAGATCTCGTTATATTTAAACATGAAATAAATATTATTGAAATTTATTTAAATAGTATTAAATATATAAATAAACTTAATTTTTAAAATTTTTTCTCTCTTATCCTTATTTATTATTACATACTATGTTTACTTTCTATATATAAATCTATTTATATATATATATATATATATATATATATATATTTAACATTTTATTTTTTTCAATAAAACTATTTTCTACTTATACTGTGATTTTCATATACTGTTATTTTGAAAATTTTTACGATTAAACTTTTTTATAAATGCTATATACATATATATTTTTATGTTAGTATTTCTAATATCTTCAAAAACTATTTTTGACTACTCATTATTTTAATGTTAAAAATTAATATTTGATTTACACAGGTATGCTAATAAAATTTTTAAAAAATGAAAAGCTTATTTTGACTGCAAAATTTATTTCAATAAAAAATAATTTACAAATTTTTCTTCGTTTTTTTTTTTTTTTCAATTTTGAAACTTTTTAGATAAAATATTAATAAAACTTTTCAACTTCTCACAATTGTTATTTTTTCTATAATTCCCTTGAATCGAATTATGTATGCACTGCCAGTTTTTATGAGCAGCTTGACCACTAGACCGTGGTAGCTTAATGGTCAAGGTCACCCGCTCGTAGCTGACGTATCATGAGTTTGAGCCTGGTACCGCTGAAGACCCGCCGTGCAAAGGAGGCCGATGCGCGTTAAATATGTCGAGGGGTCCAATTCCTCTCGTTGGTGTGGTGTGGAAGTTAGGAGAGCTGAGGTGTCTTCCTCAAAACGTGACCATAGTTCAAAATAATGAGGACCTTCACCAATAGCGTTCGTGCAGCTTTATAGTGCGATGTAAATATATATATATATAACTCTCTCTCTTACTTTCTTAAATAATGTTATTAACAATTTTTACATTTGTTTTAATTTAAAATTTGTTGTCTGATATTTAATTATTGGAAATGCTATTTCTACACATTTTTAAGAGGAAGAGGATGACGGAAGATGGTACATCCTTCCCTAACTGCCACACCACATTCACAATAAAGAAATAAGAGTCAAAATTAAATGCTATCATTCTTTGCATTCGTTTTTTCAAAATGTATTGATGCAGCGCTACAATTACTTCATTAATTTAACATATTATGTCTTACGCAGGTTCGATTAATTTCACTTATGTCTGCATCATATTAGTGGTTAGTACTTTAAAACTCAATTAATAAAACAATGAAGTTAAATTCGTTTATTATGTTTAAAACATTACTAAGTTAAAATAATTACACTATTCAATTTTTAGAATAAGAATACAGCAACATTCCACTTATCTGAAACGGAGGCATGGAGCTGGGTGGTACTTGGACGGCCTAAATTCAACTCTCTTAATCTGAAATCATGGTAATCGGTCTTCTGCTAATCTGTAAAATCTCTCTCTAAATCTCTGTAAATCTGTGTAAAATCTGCGTAATATCTACCGAGAAATGTCCCGGTTCCTCCTTTTAAGTGGAGGCAAATTACCCCCTTTTTCATCCGCACGCACTTTGGTCCTGCCTAACCATTGGTCAGGAACCAAGCGCAGAGTCACAAATTTCGCGACGACTCTTCCAAATTATGAGTTCATTCAACTTTGCTGACCAGCCGTTGTGACCCCCTCAACTAAGGAATGCGACAACATCCTGTCAACAAGAAACAAGGGGAATACACACAAATTGCATGTGTCTTAGGGACCATCTTAAAACCCGATCAGCATCTAAGCCTTCCAGCCTCCAAGCCACCCATCACTCCTCCCCCCTTTCAGACTCACAAACACCTGGAAAGAGAGAAAAAAAAATAACACATATTTTGCAGTAGACATACAAAAACTGAAATGGGAGTGATTAAATGACAATAGTAATAGTCCAACAGCGAGCCGGAAATGGATCTTCTTGACACGATGAAATCTTGGAAAAACAACTGCAGGAGAGGGAAAAAAAACTGGAGGGGGAATCCTTGATCCCGACGATTGAGCCTTTTAGTGCCAAGTGCAGTAGGAAAAGGCGGAAGTCCCCCTTTCTGTTGTGAAGGTGAAGAAATAACGACAATTATGTCCTGTCGTTTGACGAATTGAAGAGGGGTGGAAGACACCACCCTGGAAGAATGTAGCCGCCCTAATGGGTAGCCTATTGTTGAATTCTCTTATTGACTTCGCGGCATTGTAGAAACCTTTAAACGTTTGTCTCCTCTGCTCCCTTGTGTTGGAGGTCGTCAATCTTGACAGCTCCCGAACCTGATGAATGTGGCTGGCCTGTCATCCTGACGCCATGGCGAAGGGGAAAATTTTCCTTTCCTGTTGTCCGTGAGTTGCATTCCAGCTCGACCTTAATGAAAAAATTACTCCCAAAAGAGATTATAATAAGTACGGAAATGTTCTACACACACAACACGTGAACTCATTATTTTCCATTTCACTTTCTCCTCCCCACTAACTTCTTGACCGGCAGGGACTTTCGTTTGAATACCACACTGACCATCCCCTGCCTCCGTTTCTGCCAAACAAATGTAGTACAATAGAACGTCTTGTAAAGAAAAAAAAATTCATAAAATTCGAATTTTGAGATGAGATCTGGGCTACCGCATAATTTACACAAAAGAATTGCACTCACGAAACATTGTAACAGTATAATTGTGTACATAACACAGCAGTGATTAATATGTAATATAAATAAAACAAGTGATATATATATAAAGATACAAGAAGTAAATACTTAAAAAATTGATTGTGACACAGATTTTGGCGCGACATATATGCATAGTAAAATGGGTAAAAACAACATTTCCGATGTCTGGCATGAAAGTTAAACAGATATTTTGTATAATTATGCCAACTCCTCCTTCTCACTGATCATCGCAGAACGACATGATGAAGAAAATTATTATTATTTATGAGTATAATGCAAAAAAACAGAAAATCATCACAACATTGCATCACCTAACATCGAAATTCGACATGATAACAATATGGCATGATTACATAAGAAATTGCAACGTACACCAAAGTCAATGAGCATAAGGAATCATAAATTCACCCTGAGCCTTGAGTACTAATTAAATTAAGCATGCATTTGAAATACAACGTACAACAAAATCGATAGCATAAAGGAATGACAAATTCACCATGAGAATTGCGTACGAATAGTATAACTTAGGCGTGCATTTTCCTTATTACAAAACGATGAATATGCATGTGATCAGGATGCAAACCCAATGTTAAGAAACAAAAAAAATTTAATACTAAAAGTAGACGAGATTATTAAAATTGTGGCTAATAATAAAAATGGATTTTAAGTCTATATATAAAAAAAAAAACAATAGAAGGCGAAAAAAAAACGAAACACTTCACTCTAACCTTTGAGTGCTATAATTGTGCACTGAACAGAGCGATTCGCATGTCATCAACACCAGACACAAAAAAAATTTTGTTCAACAATAAAAATATTAATTCCCATTACTATAACTAATTCACCAAAATCGACTATCGGCAACTCGAATACTGACTCTCAAACAACATAGCCATAAAACCTTATAACCAATACGATCCGCTAACAATTAACTAACGCTACAAACAGCTAACTATCTCTCAAAAATAGAACTAACTCGACAACTGAAACTCTAATTCTCAATCATTTCTACTAAATCACTTAACTAATACCTGAATAATCATATTAATTCACAAACTCATAAAACAATTATCTTATCTCTTCTTCCAACACTTCGTTAAACATAACTTCCGTAATTAATTCACATAACCCGCTAGATTCTAATACAACCATAATGACAACAATTTCCTGTACCTCTTTAACAATTCGCTAAACATAACTTCCGAAAATAATTCACATAACCCGCTAGATTCTAATACAACTATAATGACAACAATTTCCTGTACCTTTTTAACAATTCGATAAACATAACTTCCGGAAATAATTCGCATCAGTATTCAAATATATCACGAACAATCTTAACTCAATTGTAATCAACACTCTTCACATAATGAAATTCAACTTATGAAAAAAAAATTCATGCTCTAACCCACTAAGTATTCAAAACAATTTCAATAAGTACAAGATGAACACAAGACTTATCTACTCAATACTAAATAATATGACCAAGAATTTTCATAAAAAAAATTATAATGAGCCAATAACACGAAATCAAAACTAACTTCACTTAATCAATCAACACTTATACCGAGTGGTACATCATGGAGGGAGAGAGAAAAATTCATAAATCGACAAAACCGAAAGAAAAAAAAACTGAATACCTAATTTATGGACAATTGAAACTCAACTACTCAAAAACATTCTAAAACGAGAGTACAAGAACACAATACTAGTAACTATACTTTAAACATATCATAGAAATTCCTTTAGTGTGAATAAAATTTTACTAGTGCGATGGCCAACACAGAATAAAACAAACAACCATCTCGAATATTATCAAAATTCATAAAAACACAATTGTAATTAAGAATAATAATGGCAAAATAGCTACTTTCTTCTACACTATCATAAGGTACTGGCGAAAACAATAAAAGTTCAAAAAAAACATAAATGATAAGCATCCACAATAAGAATTCAATAAGTAGGTTGCAAGAAACAAGAATAACATATATTTGATTATAATAACATGATAAAACCAACGTTTAATAGCTCAAAATTTAATACTT